>CM002481.1:19169443-19200052 GCA_000325765.3 Leersia perrieri
GCGTCCGTCGCCCCGCGCCGGCCGATCCCTCGCCGTGGCTTCGTCGCCTCCTCCTCCTCCCCTAGGTAACGCCCATACACAGCTCCTCCTTCCTCGCTTTCACCGGAATCGGGTGGAGGGCCGGGCTCGGTGGTCGTGCTTCGTCACCGCGGGATTCGATCGGGGCTTGTGGAATCAGATGTAATTAATTTTAGCAAAGGGTGTTTCGGATGTTGTTTGCCTCCTCTTTGTGGCGGCGGCGGTGCTCTGCTTGGGTTAACAGTCACAGGATTTAGGCCAATTAGGCGTCTAGGTTATGGTATGATTGACATGAAGTCTGGGCTTGGGATTCATTGCGGTGTCTGACATAGCGTTCGATGCTTCCACCTTGTGATTATTTGTGGGTCTTAAGTTCTTTCAGATACAAGTCAAACAATATCACTTGCATATCGTTATGTCTATCTATGTTTTGCTTGACTAGTTGTTGGCCAAAAGTTAAAAAGGGATTTGAATGTTTGTGGCATACATGCGCCTTAAATTTATCAAAGGAGGTTGTAGTATGACTATTTGATCTAAATGCCATTGTAATCGCCTATTGTTCGAGGAAGTTTATCTCCACCTATCAACTCTACCATCCCATTTAAGCTTTTTAGCATGGTGTGACCACTCATTAAAACCACTATGGGGAAGAAGAGATTAGACTTCTTTCTCTACAGACACATCAAATGGAAGGTGTAAAGGTCCATAACGGATTTTGCCTGTGAAACATTACATGTGTCCCTGATAAATTTATATTTTTTTTATGTTCTATAAATCATGTGGTTTCAGACTGACACTCGTTGTTTTGTGACCAGCAAATATGGATGGGCCGGTAGAGAATTTCGAGGCACATGATCTTGGTGGAATGCCTCAAAATCATTATAATGAAGAACAACTCAACCCTTGCAGCGATGTGGCACATCCTTACAATGAAGAACCAGATAACTTGCACAATGTAGAAGAAGGGGATCAATACATTCAAAATGTGAGTTTGTACACTGAAGAACCAGGGAATCAGTACAATGAGGAGCCATCAAACCTTTTTCAGGAAGAGTCGGAGAATGCATACAATGGAGATGTGAATCAACATGGTGGCTTGCAGGTAGAGGCTGATAAGAAATGGCCTGGTTGGCCAGGAGAGAGTGTTTTCCGTATACTGATCCCAGCACAGAAGGTAGGTGCTATCATTGGCCGCAAAGGGGAGTTTATCAAAAAGATGTGTGAGGAATCTAAAGCTCGCATAAAAATACTTGATGGCCCGCCTGGTGTACCAGAAAGAGCGGTAAGTTCTCTGTGAAATGAAAATTAATGGCATGTTGTACCTTTCATTCTTGTTGATTCAATTACCAGCACCATATTTCATAATGTCACATACTTGATTTAGCATAAGCTTGAATTCATGTTTGGCTAATTCTTGATTGTAACACTATTTTTTTAAGTGTTTTTATGGTTTCATTTGAAATTAATCAGCTATAAGCGCCATGTTGTAAATCTAGAATTGGGATGATTTACCAACTTATCAGTTCAAACACCACATTTCTTCATCTTCTTTGTGATACTTGGGGAGCCAAAGCCTACAGTTTTTTGCTTTTCGCATGCTCAATGGGCAATGGCTCAAATCTAAAGTTAGGCTGTAGTGCTGTTTGGTTGTTGTTTGTTGCAAACCTTGAGGGCTCATATTAGAGAAAATTCCTCGCTGTAACAGGGGGATATATTCATAAGAAAAACAGTTAGTTGAACACCGGTAGTTTTTGTACTGGAATTTAAAATACTTTACTGAAACCCTGTTTGAACTTGCATGAATCGTAGGTTGTGAATTTGTGATTGCAATTAGATATCTGGTTAAACCACTTAGCATAAATATGCCTTATATAATATTGACGTTACATTACATACAGCTGTAATGTGCGCCTATGTGCAAATACTGAATAATTTATTATTTTAGTAATGCCAGTGAAAGTAATGGAGGATTGGGTGTGCAATTTTTTTGGCTGTCCTTACATCACTAAGGAGTTAAGATGGTCTATGATCTATGAGTAATACCTGTGAAATCTACTATGCACCTTGAGGATGTTTTAAAATGCTTCAGAGAAAGCTCAAAGCTGACCAACTTAGTTATAGTGAATAAAGCTAAATGTTGGATCTTAGCTTCAACCTATGAAAAAGTAACCGGAAACGTGGAACTATGCTGCGTTCCTCGTCCCGGGAACGTCGTTCCCGTAACAGGAACACTTCTGTTCCTCCCTTGTTAAAACCTAAAAAATAAAACTGGCGTCCTGTGTTCGTCGATCCCGTTCCTCGTCCTGTCGATCTGGGAACATCGGTGACATTAGATGAAAACACAAATACCATCCCATTCCTTAGCATTGGCTAAGTTGACATTCGTGACACATCAGTACAAAAACGAAAAAAATGCATCCAATTGAATTAAGTAAGAAGTACAATATTTTCTTTCCCTCTACAACTTCCAATTCTATCATGCAATGCCAATGGAAATCATTAAAAAAATATAACTGGTAAAGAGTAATCACAGTCAAGCAAAAGCAACATGCATGGTGACAAGTGTATTTGTCTAGGTCACAAAAAACGTACTTCTGAAAAAAAAAAGCTAAAATTTCCAATGGCATCGCTGGCTTGAATTAGTTTTATGGCCCATAATATCAGATGGTTTATCAAACATCTGATATATCTACTTTTATTCATCGCCCTTTGCACTTTATAATTTCCAAGATACCCAAGGTGTAAAGTCAATATAATATTTTACTCCTTCCAATCTTAATACAATGATACACATGACTTATGCGTATTCCCAGAAAAAGAAAGTCTATAATATCACCTATTAGCTGAACAACACTAAAAAAGTGCAAAATTGTGAAGTTCTCCCCACAGATTACAATTTTTCCAAAGCTAAAAGAATAGAAGATCATCCATGGTTCAGACTCCAAAATTGACTACCTTTCATAATAGTAACACAAACTAATGTTTTCAGGTTGTGACTGCAGTCTAAGGTCCCAAATCAAATCACCATTCCCAAATCGATGAACAGACATGGTTCTGAAAGTTCGGGAACGTGCTTATGTGCTGCAAAATGATCTAGTATTGAGTATTGGATGGAGATTCTTTCCAAGACACGACACATATCTGGTAATTCTACGACCTGTTTGGCTTTTGACTGGAAGGAAATCACAGCACCACCATTGGAGCAAAGTAGAAGAATAAAAAAAATTTCAAGAGTTACATGTTTCTAAATGAAAGTCGTGCATACTAACATACTACATATAATTTAAAATTGGACTGCAATACTTGGATGGTGAATTGTTTCTAGATAATACTGCATGGTGAATTAGATAGTACTGGATAGTGATTTTTCTTCTAGATAATATGAAAATGTACAGATTTATTGTATTCCTCCTGAAATTAGCTAAAGTTTTGTACTTAATCATGCTATATAAATTATGAACAAGTGAAGAAAATTAAATTTAAAAATCACATGAAAAAATGTATTTAATCTTTCTGTATTTGACTTCAAGATTAGATGAATGAATAATATAATATGACCAGTGGAAAATATTAAGATGAACAGTAGGCATGGAATGCTTAAATAAAGAAGCATAGTGAGTAAAATAAGAAGTAATGGCAGCCCTCTTCATGAATAGAACATCGTATACCTTGATTGTGGTATTCAACCTTTTGTATTTCTTGTTTTGTAATCCTTTTAGCACGATATGATCTGTTTCTGCAGGCTGAACTGCTAGTTTTACTTTTTAAGTTAAAACAAACTGACGTGGGAGATAAATCTGATGATATTTGGCACCTATAGTTTGCTCCTTAACTCCTTATTTAAACTTAATGCATTCTTACTTTCTTACTTTTTATGTGTAGACATTATTTGCCTAAATATGTGGAGAAAACACTTTTGGCTATTGGAAATAGTGACTTTTACCTAGAAGAACCTAGTTGTGATACTGACCACATTTCATTGACACATGTTCAAGGGAACATTGAGTACAATAGTATCAGCATATCATCTTTCACTTGTACTGTCATTCTAGATTTCCACTTGATCTGCTTATTTTGTTTATCCCAAACCATTATCCAGTGCACCTACTGTTTAGCTGTGCTTTTGTGGAGTTGTTTCCTTTTTTTTTTACATTAATTTGGTGAACAACTTTGTCCTTCCCATTTTAAGGTAATGATTTCAGCAAAGGATGAGCCAGATGCACCTGTTTCTCCAGCTGTGGACGGCTTACTTAGAGTTTATAAACGAATAACTGATGGTTCAGATGGTGATTCTGGTCAACCTCAGCGAAATATTGGTAATTTAGGACCAACACGACTGCTAGTGCCAGCTTCCCAAGCTGGCAGCCTTATAGGGAAGCAAGGAGCAACCATCAAATCCATTCAAGAATCTTCACAAGCTGTTGTCCGTATTCTTGGTAAGGTTTTTCCATATCTTTCTGTGTATATTAGAATTCTCTCTTTCTGATATATCATACGGATCATTGAGCTTATGTTGTGTCTAGCTACTTTCCTGCATAGAGGAAACAAGAGGACATGTTCTTTGGACTGTCATAAAGAGAAAAACATGTCTTTCAATGCCAGTTTGAACTGATCCACCTAATTACAAATTCGTCTGCTTGACTTCTTCAATATGACTATTACATATCAATGGCTTCATCCCATGAGGAAACTGGTCTATCAAAAATAAATTATTTTGGAGATTCTGGTAGGATTGTTCTGAACTCATCACCTTGTCGTTCAAAACTGGTACTTTAGCTAGTTTCCTGTAAAATATTAAAAACAATCTTTAGGTTTTCTTTTTTAAATACTTTGTTTCGTTTGAATAATATATTTAATAACAGAGGACAAGAATATTTTTTTTTTGTTATGCTTTGGCAGCTGTCAGTATAAAAGGCTTATGGTTTATCTATGAACAACCGGCCATGAATTTTTTTTGTCAGTTGATATAATTTGGGACCTTTGTGTTGCTGATGGCGGAATATAATTATTTTATACATAGTTGTGAGGTCTTTACCGCTATGTGTTGTTCGATCTTCCAATTATTACAACATTTTATTCATTTGTTTGATTGATTCCTGTTGATCATCTGTACTGGCATGCTACTAGTAATCTTGGGTGAGGGGAGGGGGATGGGGTACTAATTGATTTGTATATTGCATAAGCATATATTAATAAATATGCACAAGATTTCTGTGGTGTTATCAAATTATCATTCTTATGCTATTTAAATATTTATTATGGTACTATTCATATTTTTCTGCAGAGAATTTGCCTCTTGTTGCTTTAAATGATGATAGAGTTGTGGAGATACAAGGTGAACCTATCGGTGTCCACAAAGCAGTCGAATTGATAGCAAGTCACTTAAGAAAATTTCTTGTTGATCGCAGTGTTCTCCCACTTTTTGAAATGCAAGTAAGTTAGATTTTGCTCAGGCATCCGGTACTCCTGCCAAAAAACTGAGTTTAGTTTTAGCATTGTTTGATCACTAAATTTCCATCTCTACAGGCGAAAATGCACAATGTGCAGAGGGAGCAAGCAATGCCAGCTCCTCAGCCTTGGGGCCCTCCTCAACCTTGGGGCCCACCTCCAAGTCATTTCCCTCCTGGTCCAGGTTATGGTGGAAATCCACAGTTCATGCCCCCAAGGCCGCAAGACAATTATTATACTCCCCCTGGTGCTCCCCATTTGGAAAAGCAGCCACACTATGGTATTTCTGCATATGGACGTGAAGCTCCAACTGGTGTTTCTGCTTCAGGGAATCAACCGCCATCACATGTAGCTTCTCAGGTCAGTTTTTGTTGCACTTTAACTAAAAATGATACTTTTATATTTGAAATGCTAATATATTTGAGGCATTTACTGATGTGTATCCTTCAAAAGGTGACGCATAGCATGCAAATTCCTCTCTCCTATGCTGATGCTGTGATTGGAGCAGCTGGTGCTAGTATCAGCTACATTCGCAGGCACAGTGGTGCAACAGTGACTATTCAGGAAAGCAGAGGTGCATCTGGAGAGATGACAGTTGAGATAATTGGCAGTGCATCCCAAGTTCAAACTGCCCAGCAACTGGTCCAAGTATGTTCTCACTTATATGTTCTCTGTACCTTGCATTAGCTCTGCTTCTGCATGCTTCATTTCCTTATTTTCTTCCCTTTTTAATTCTGCAAATTCTAATACTAAATACACTAGGCATATCTTTAGTTGTTGACTGTGGGTATGTGACTAGAATTATGAATACGAATTAGTGAGAGTTAAGAGAGGAAGAAAGAGAAGTCAGACAAAGGGCATACTTGGTAAACATACTTCCATCTGTGGCTGATTAATAATATTGAGAATTTGCCACCACAGGATACTGACACATCTCATAAAAAGGAATTTTTTTTATCAAAATTCAAGAGTTGGAAACAAGCTTAACAAATCTGCTTTCTAACGTATACATCTTTTCCACACAACATTCAGCACTCAAAGATGATATACATCTTTTGCCTACAAATCTGTCATGTGCTGCAACCTATCTTGCACCATTGCACTGATACACAGTACTACCCTCTGTTTTAGATTGTAAGGCGCCCTACTAGAGAGGTAGGACGCCTTACAATCTGAAACGGAGGGAGTACCTGTTTAGCAATACAGAATCTTCTGAAAACATCTATAGGCTGATAAGGAGAGTATGTTTACGTAATAAGGGAAAACATAAAGGGGATATCAGAGAGGTGAAGGCCTGAAGCAAATGAGAAATATAGGGTGTGTTTCGAACTGCAGAAGGACAATTTTAGAATTTCTGTGCAAGAGCATCTGCTTTGA
Source organism: Leersia perrieri (assembly GCA_000325765.3). NCBI lineage: Eukaryota > Viridiplantae > Streptophyta > Magnoliopsida > Poales > Poaceae > Leersia > Leersia perrieri. The sequence goes on from CM002481.1 coordinate 19,176,287, forward strand.
TGAAAGAAAAAAAAAATCTTGCTTTGAATAACAACCTAGTCTGTAACAGCAAAGAAATCCTACCTCTTTCTAGGGAGCCGAATTTGTGCCTCCTCCATGGAAAGCAAAAGGACAGGAAAAAAAAAAGCAGTATGCAACCACCATTGTGGATGTCGCATTATTCCTATGATTAAAACTGCATAGCTGCCAGCCAACCTGAACCTAGCTTAGGATAGCAAAGCAAGTCCCATACAGAAAAGCACAGCCGTATAGCCATTATACCTAACCCTAGTTGCAATTCACTAAGCTCCTCTTATCTCAGCCCAGGAAAATGTATAAGACAATGTATTAACCTGGTTTGTATAAGACTGGTTCAAACTGGTTTGTATTAACCTGGGAGAAAACCAAACTTAGCCTTCTCTATTGTCCCTTTTTCGGACGCTCAAAATAGTGGTGGTTGGCTGCTGTATCACAATTATCAAACACATATGGTGGATAAGTGCCAAAAAATGAAACAATTGAATCTATTATGTTCTCTTTTTGGTGCTTAAATTTATAGTTCTCCATCATTTCTGAATTGGATACTTATCAGACACCGGACAGTCACTTTGGGCATCATTGGCACAATTACTGAACAACACATCAGCCGCTGGTTGCCTACCCCTTTTGGTTTGAAAAATAAGGGGATTTAATCTTCATCGAATTAAGCAGTACAGAGTAGTTTAGGGAAGATTTGAAATTTTTATTGACAGACGGATTAAGCATTGGAATTGTGAGTAATTTCATTTAAATAATCATCAAAGGGACGTGGTTTTCATCTTTCTACTTCTCTAGTTCTCTTAGCTAGCACCTATTGCTTGCAGAATTTCATGGCAGAAGCTACTCCTCAGGGCCCTCCTCCACCGGCCTCTAACCCTCCGGCTCCACCAGTTGATCCAAGCTACGGTTCATACCCGCCACCATATGGCGCATCCTCCTATGGATCAGCTGCAGGTGCAGGGCCTGCACCTCACAATGGAGGCAGCTACGGTGGTGCAACCTACTCAAGCTATGGATACTAGAATCAGCAGGCAAACTAAGGCTTAGCTTTGTGACTGTTGATGAATATAATTTTGCTGCTGAATAATGACAAATCCTGGATTCCTGGCTTTGGTTAAGTTTCAGCTGCGACTATCTTAACTCTAGTTCCTTTTTCAACAACTTTTTGCCGTGTGTATGTCCAACCAGTGACTTTCGGAGCATGTTTATTCCCATGGTACCATGTGGACTGTCTGAGGTACAAATTCGATGCTGTCTCGTCTGAAACAAGTGGTGTTGACTATCTTTAAAGTCGATTTGAGTGGAAGTGATGAGGTCTACCAAGCCTTGAATGTTGTCACTTGGTGTGGTGAGGGGCTTAAAAAATTAGTATATGCTAGCGTTAAATTCATAAACTTTCTAAATTCCTAGTGAAATTACACCTGCTTTGCATAATTTTGGGAACTGGGTTTTGAATGTAGAAAGCATCAGTAAATTCCTAGTGAGCATGTCTCAAAAGCTCTAGTGAATTGAGTCACACTTGTAGCTCTTTTCACTAGAACCAGGAAAGATTGTTATATTTTCGGGCCCTATCACTTGTTATCTGCAAAAATTGTGGTAAATTGCTACATATCCAAATTCCAAACAAATTGCTTCAGGTTCCCGCTGGTAGGAAGCTTTAAAAAAAAAAATCAAAAGAGAGCCACTAGATGGACATCCGACATTGTCATGCCCACCAGACCACACAATGACACAATAAGTGTGCAGAAAAGAAATGCTTGCGGGCACAAGGGCTCAGTTAGCTTGCAATGAAGGAAATGAGAATATTATGAGCAGTTTATCAAGCTTGGCAAATGGCATCTCTGACACCGATATTATTGGTTAAGCTTGGCCTTATCTCTTTCTTTTCTGAAAAAAAAGCACTTCTTATTTCAACCGTCTACACCGTACTATAAGTTTTCAGGAAACGTTGTGTAAATTTCCTCGATTAATTTTCACCTATTGATGGACACTGGAAATAAGCGAAGAAACTTACAGCACCTTTCGCTGAAGGTTCCTGCTTCTGTTGGTTAGTCGTACAGAATAACTTCTCCGTGTGGCCATTTATGATCGTGTCTGAAAACGTAGACCGGTGTTTTTTTTTTTCAAAACTGCAATGTTTAATGCTAGTTGCTAGTAAACAATGGTGCAACATGCATGTTCTTGTGTGCCATTACAGATGGAATAATATTGAAGTCGTCGTTGTCTTTATTTTAGTATGTAACCAAGCCATAGTTGATGTCAAAAGCATTGCACCTTGACAAAAAATGCAGGAGGAATCAAGGTAAAAACCTGGCACAAGGAGGAATCAAGCTAGAGAAAGGCGTGTACATCATTGTCAAAACTTCCTTGTTGATAAGATTAGACCATAACAACCCAAAGTAAATTAAATTGATCTTTTTGGTGATTAAAATCAAATTGATGTTCTTCCCTTTACTTCCAGAATACCTCCCATAATGCGCAAAGAATATCTTTTAGGAGGCTAATGACTCATCCACTGTTCTAGCAAGCCGTACTTCCCTAGCAAGCTAGTCTAGCTAGATACATGATGTGAATATATATTTTTTTGCGGGGATGATGTGAATATATTTTGCCATAGAGCGTGGTTAAGGTCTTAAGCTTCGATATGTGTTGATTAACTTTTTATTCGAAGTTAGTGAAAATTTGCAAAATATGCATACTGCGGTAGTTCACAATTAATTACATGATGTATATATGATTATTGAGTTTTAATACGAACTTATTGTAAGCTAGATGCCATGCAAAACCCTGCGGCACGGTATCTGTACACGAAATTAATTTGCATGAGGAACACAACCCTTGTGGCTAGCTTTTTTTTTTCTCCAAAACATGGCATAAACACAAATACTTGTATAGTCGCAGACACACATACCCTTACAAATACCCACGTGTGCACCCTATATCGGTATATTCTATATAAGACCTCTACCTGCATTAACATTTTCAAAGGCCAGAAATAATGAAAATGGCATGACTCCTTGCATGGGAGATAATTAATAAAGCAATAACCAACCCATATGCCCCTTCTAATTCTAAGTTTATGCTGCTATTTATACTATTGAAAATATCTTAAATGACTTTATTGCCCCTCATTTATACTATATTGAAATAAGATGACTATTCATTTGTGCACTCGAGGATTAATATTTATTTTAAAAGATAAGAATAAAAAAATAAGTATATGAATTTTCTAGAGCAACTTATATTAAGGAAAGAGTTAAAAGGGGATAAAATGACTTTGACTTTCAATCGGAGAGAGTAATTTCCACAAATTTAATTGATCGTCTCTCCTTCTCAAATAATGCATCCTGTACACACATGTTTCGACTTAATTAATTTGTATTGATACTGCAGAGAAGCACCTGGATCAATCTATCTATTGAAGTCACCCAGTTCTAAAACCATCATAAAAATACAGGTCAATATGCATGCACGCTGACATCTTTCAATCGACGTACGTATTAGATGCTATAGGCTTAGCTACCTTCTGATCCCATTACTAAATTGTTCCTTTTCCCACTAGCTAGATCCTAATTAAATCTAAAATTAGATGCGCATGCAGGCCTGGCTAAACACAGTATGTACTAGCTAGCTAATTGTTTCATGCCAAGCTAGCTCTATATAAACCCAACTGGTCATCACACACAAAACAATGCAATATATATATGTACACACATATATAAGCCTACTTAAGGCCAACAGCTGGTACGTTAATTTATTATTAATTAGATCGATATGGGTAATTTCCTCTTCAGGGTTTTGCAGGCAATTACCATTGCAGCTCTCGTGATCACATCAGCCACTGCTGTGTCCATGGCGGATCAGCCGGCGGCTCATTATCTGTTGCCCGGAGAACATGGCACCGGCGGCCGCCGCCTCTTGGAACCGGCGGCGACGATGGTGAAGGTGAACGTCGTTGTGCGTGGTGCGTCACCTTCCAAGGGTTCCAACGACCCCAACAACCGGAATTAGTTGATCATTTGATCACGACTGGCATTATATAATGGAGATTTGCACCTATGTACGTACCATATGAAAACATGATTTGTTTGAACTTACCTCTGCTATACATCGAAAGTAATTATAAACCGCCCTAATTATAAATAGAAATGTTTGGATTCTGCGAAGAAAGATGTTGTACTACCACATCGTATATAGCTTATGCTGTCAGACTGTCCGCGATGGGGAGCAGAGATATAGCTAGCCTAGCTAGCTAGCTGTGCCCTTACACCTTATAGTAGTATATATACATGTACATCTTATTGTATCCAACTATATATGGAACTTGTACTCTTCTGTTATTAGTTGTTACTGCATGTCCTCGATTACTCTGTGCATGTTTTGCTCACCTTTATCCTGTGCAGGGGTGGGCGAAAAGCTCAGGCTCGTGAGCTTGGCTCGGGCTTGGCTCGAGCTCATCTGGCTTGGTTTGGCTCATAAACGAAACGAGCCGAGCCCAAGCCTTTGTTGTATCTCGTTTAGAAAATGTGTGAGCCCAAGCTTACTTTTTGTTTATGTAATAGAGCTATCATTCTAAACTTGTTATTTTATTACGTGGATTATAAAGAAATAAATATATGAACTTATTCTAATTTTGCATTTTAAACTTTTGTTTTTATTATTTTAAAAATTACAAATTATATTTGAAAAAAAAAAGTATTGTTAGAAAGGCTCACAAGCCAGTTCGAACTGGCTTGAGCCAGGAAACAAGTCGATCCAAGCTTATGCTTTAGCTCGTTTCTATAACCAAGCCAAGCCAAGCCAACCCTACGTACTTTCATGCAAGCCTTCACGATTGGCTCGGCTTGGCTCGTTTCCACCCCTAATTCCGTGCATGTGCAGATCGAATCACAGATATAGTCGTCTTTTAGTATTTTTTATTCATTTTAGTTAGTAATGCTGTTTTCTTAATTAATTTAGTTATACCATGTTGTTTTCATTTTATTTCTCATAGTAATAATATTTTTTATTTTTAACATCACTGATATTAATTTGTAAGTTGTTGCTACACCCTTGTTGCACTATCTGATATACTCCCTCCATCCCTGGATTCTGGTTCGCACACATTGCCAAATTCAATCCCTTATTATGGGACCGAGGGATTATATATCAAAGTTAGATTTGAAAAAAAATCTCCTTTAACATATAATTAATGGCCATTAACTGCTTCCAAATGTGCATCCATAGTGTTATTATCAGCTCTGCTACAATATTACATATTGTAGGGGAAAATCCAAATACCCCCTAAAAGTCACTTGCCTTTTTATTCTCCCCTCTACAACTTAATTTCATACATAAACACCCCTATAAGTCAACTTATCTTCTACTTTCCCACCTATACTAAATCTTTTTCTATTTTTTTGGTTATGCATGCAATTTGTCATGCCTCATCGGCCTCCAACATGTCGCTACGGCAGTGAAGTTGGCCCCGACTACCTCGGATGCAAAATCATACTTTTTTCTCTATTTTTGTGCCTACTCAAGCCTTTATTAGATTGATGTGATATGTTTACCCTCGAAACTCTAACGGGATACATATGTAGCAAAGTAACACACTTTTTTCATGGGATGGTAAGAGCAACTTTGCTACTTACTGGACATTATCAGTCCCTCAAGACATGAGAAAATTGAGGGAACCATAAAAAAAAACTTAATAGTTGTGTGAATTTGAAAGAGAAAAAAACTTAATAGACTTGTAGGGAGTTTTATGGACGGAATTAAGTTGTAGGGTGAGAGTGAAAGAACAAGCAACTTGTAGGGGTATTTGGATTTTTCCTAATAAAAATTTAAATAATTACATATACATATTGCGTATATAATGAAAATCAGTAGTAGGTGTAGTATTCAATTATCATATATTAAAATTTAAAAAATTAACTCACTGTTTTATGAATTTCCCCTCTCTCTATTTAATTTGGAGTATCCTATTTCCTATAAAGTTTTGAAGAAGTTCTGGACGTATATAAGCTGATTCGAAGCCCATATTCTACTCCCCAATCACAGCACACGCGTGCATGCGAGCTCGCTACAGTATTCTGCTCTCCTCTTCTCGTCATTACTTCACGTATTTACACACCGCCATGTAAAGCTTGTTGCAAATTAAAAGAACTCCTCACACGATATTTTTTCTACCATGTGTTTGCTTATGTCCGATCTTCCCACTCGTCATCCTGTGCGTGATGGACCAGTGGTGGGTAATGAGCTAAACTCGGCTCATTTGACATAATTACCTTAACGAGCCAACACTACTCGCTCGTTAATTTTAACGAGCTAAAAGGCTAGCTCAGCTTGGCTCACGAGTTAGCTCGTTAGTAAGCTATATCTTATTTATATACTTCCTTCGTCCTAAAATACATGGCTTAAATTGTTTTGATAGACAAGTGTTAACCAATAATTTATCTTCTATTTTTTATTTTCTGACATAAAATTAATGTTGTTAGATTCGTATTTATAAGTGTTCTTCTATGACTATAATTTTCAATATGATAATTTATATATTAATAAAGAAATTATAGGTTAAATAATTGTCCTAACGAAACAAAGTACACCTTTAAAAAGAACAGAGGGAGTAACATCTATAACTTCAATTTAATATTTTATCATACATTAACCTAATAATTGAACAATAAATAATAAAAATAACTGGATACAAATAGTTTGGATTTAGTTAAATGATTAGATAAGAAACCCCAAGTAGATAAATATGGTGAATTTTTATACTAGCTAGCTAAACAAGCAAATTGTGAACTGGCTCACTAAGATAACAAGCTTAAGACTATTTAGTTTGACTCATTAAGAATACGAGCTCGAGTCGCTATTAGCTGAGCTTGATCCAAGCCATGAGCTTTGAGATTTTTATTCACTCTATGTTGGATTGGAACTTAACATCTTCATTTCATAATTAAATTTAATCCGATCTTTGCTATTGGGCAATGTTTACCCCACGGTGTGACATGCACACCAATAAACTTAGAGCCTGTCCAACGTGTAAATACCCCGTGATTTTTATTCACTTTATGTTGGATTGGAACTTAACATCTTCATTTCATAATTAAATTTAATCCGATCTTTGCTATTGGGCGATGTTTATCCCACGGTGTGACATGCACACCAATAAACTTAGAGCTTGTCCAACATGTAAATACCCCACGGGTATAAAGCCAGGGAGAAAATATGTGCAATGCTTAGGACATATAGTAACACTGTAATGGATTCTCACAGCCATATAAAAATTTTATTCCTTCCCTCTTTCCAGCCTATTCTTTCCATCTGACTGCTATTGTTGTAAACAGTAAATGTTTGTTTATTTGAAGTGCTCGGTCTGACACGTGGAGTCGAATTGCTATAGGTTTAATTGGAAAGAGACCTTATGTTTGCAATGTGTAGTACCCTTACAATAGTGAAAAAAATATTTTATTGCCTCCCTTGATATACACATTACAAATGCTCTTAACAACTGATATTTTATCATCAAAATCGCAACCTTACCCACATCGTTAGTCATACACACTTACGGTTGCACCATCCAAGACTTTAGACTGATTCTCCATATAAAGCATACATATATCAAATTTCCTCACTAATTTTTCACCACAAAATTAGAAACCAACACATGGTTTTACAGTGACAAATGTTAAATAACTATACATGCATATGCCCGTGGATCATGTGCCGAGCGCATAAGCGCGTTAACGATTATACTTAATTAATGTTATATTACACCGGCCGTTTACTTACGAGTTAAGTCCTTTGAATCATGCAATGATCGAGATGCATGTAACATAATATTTTCTCAAAGATAACTTGCCGGTGCTGGGAGAGGAACCAGCCGCGAAATTGTCACCCTGAACTTTCTATATATGTTGCCTTTTCGTATACAGATCCATGGCTCGTCAGAATCCGGCTAAATTTGTGGCTAAAACCATAAACATTTCGAAAGAGATATTTTTAGCCATGTCAATTTAGTGGACGACAAAAAGTGCCGCGTGGGCCAGACTGTTTTTGGCGGGCAGAGACCCTCTCTCTGCTCACACTATTTATACACAAACTTAATTTGGCTAATCATAGTGATAGATCGAGGACAAATTTCGTAATGGACAAAATCCAACGCCGGGCAAACTCTAACTATCAGGTGCATAACACGAAAATCCGGTTGTAATAAGACGAAGACATGCATACACAATGCATATACTTGCTCCGACCTTCTTTATATACTACATCTGTTCCAAAATATAAGCATTTATCGGTTTCCGCACATCACGTTTGACCATCCGTCTTCAAAAAAATTATAAAAATATAAAAACAAATAAGTCATAGTTAAATTATACCTAATGATAAAATAAATCATAACAAAATAAATAATATATTCACAAAATTTTAAATAAAACGGATGATCAAACGTGACGTCTGAAAGTCAACAAATACCTACATTTTGGGACGGAGATAGTATATAAGACGTTGGATATCTTAAATTTAATCTAACCGATGTCAAATAAAAACAAACAGTGGATGTACATATTGCATTGAACGGATAGTAAGTTGCTTCCAGCTTCTTGTTTACCTTTAATCAGATATATGCACAAGTTTTTTTTAGTGGAATATATGCACATGTTATGTCGCACAACAACACTTTCTTGCTATATATTCTTAGAAATTACTCTATTTGTCCATTAATGACATGTATAAAGATAGAGACAACTATGGTCTCTACGTTAACAAAAGACTATCTTATTATCTTGTTATAGTAGTTGACACAATGCGGTCTCTAACCATTAATATATTACAAACATATTTTTATTATTCTTCTTTATATTATTAGACTATGCTACAAAATTTTCTCTAATAAACGGTAAGAGTCGATTTTGAGCCGTTGTCATACATAGCAACCATCTCTTTTCTTCCTATTCTCTCTTCCATATCACCGAAAATGCCTGCATGATAATAGCAAGAGCCTACCAATAAAGATCATTATACATGCCCTTGACTCATTTTATCCAACTCATGCCAACACTCATGAGAGGACAAGTCACGCCAACACTCGAGAGAGGACAAGTCGACGACCATATATGCATGACAAAACTCTCCACAGACACACTGCTTGAGATCCCGTCGAGACGTCGAGATAGTTGGATCTATCTATATCAGTCTGTCATCCATACATTTTATGCTGTACATTCACCCAAATCAATACTCCTATATAAAACGGTACATAGTGCTATTAGTACTACCCCGAGAGAACACTACTTGTATAAATCCGGTACACAAACGATCTCATGGCATACTCAAAACTATTATCGATCAATTACATAATTCTTAGTCTGTTCTGTATAGTAAGTTATTTTGATTTTGTCTTACATTAAACTTCTCTGACTTTGACAGATTGTACAAGAATGCAGCAACTCCTATAAAAATAGAAACAAGAAAATTAAATGCACCATCAAGACATATTTCACCATGGATTTAATGAAATTAATTTTTGACTTAAATTAATGGTTGTAAATTTTGAGTAAATTTCATAGAAATACATATTTTGTACTTTGAATTGTAGAAAACTATATATTTTGACACTTATCACTTAACTACACGTATTATGGTATTAATGTTTCACAAAACTAAACTATTACGTATTTTTAATAGTGTAGTTTTATGAAATATTAATACCATAATATGTATACTTAAGTGACAAGTATCAAAATATATGTAGTTTTCTGCAACTTAAACCATAAAGCATGTAGTTTAGTGAAATTTTTTAGAGGACAAAATTATTTATATATATAGTATATAGTAAATTTATATATATATATGTGTATGTATGTATGTATACATATATACATACAGGAAGGAAGGATATGTGGGTGTTGGTTTCCCACATATTTATGCGACGATCCGCAGGACGTATAATGTTTTACGGTATAACCTGTGACAACCTGTCGGTGATATGGATATAGGGGTATCTACAGGAGGCTAAACTTTGTTTGGCACCTAGAGGTCCGTGTCCAAGGGAGGAGTCGAGGCTGCCCGATGCCTTGCCCAAACAAAAGGGACTAAGCGATCGCGGCAGCCCGATCCACCTCGGACCCGTGCATAAGGATTATGGCCACACGGACCCACACGGCGCGCCCTCGGAGGGGTTGGGCTCGGGGTCCGGCAAGGAGGCCACACCCCGCAAAAGGGGTTCGGGCCACCCGAGGCCACGTGGCACGCCCCTGAGGAGGGCACGCCCGGAGGCCTACGGGGAGGCCACACCCGACAGAAGGGATTCGGACCATCCGAGGCACGTGGCATGCCCCTGAGGAGGGCGCGCCCGGAGGTCTGCGGGGAGGCCACACCCCGCAGAAGGGGTTTGGGCTACTCGAGGCCACGTGACACGCCCCTGAGGAGGACGCGCCCAGAGGCCTACTGGGAGGCCACACCCCGCAGAAGGGGTTCCTGCTACCCGAGGCCATGTGGCACGCCCTTGAGGAGGGCGCGCCCATAGGCCTGCGGGGAGGTCGCGCCCTGCAGAAGGGGTTCGGACCAACCGAGGCCACGAGGCACGCCCCTAAGGAGGGCACGCCCGGGGGCTTGCGGGAAGGCCACACGCCTCGGGAGAAGGTTGGGCTATCCCCCGCGGCTCGAGAGACTCGCGCGTGGTGCGCCACGTGTATGATCATGGCACGTCCCCAATGGCCAACTACTGCATTTAATACGATTAGAGGGGTGTTGGCATTTCTTATTGTCATCCTTAGTAATATAATTCCCAACGACGGCAACTCGGAATAATCAATGATAATCTATGGTTTGACAGAAATGAATCCGTAAGCGCACGGATATATCATTGTAACATTTCTCCCGGGAGTATTCCAAGGTATCGTATTTATTTAATCCCAAGGGAAGATTTGTAAAGTGTAATTATTCTAATAAAATAGATACACATGTGTAAGTCATATTTCTAAACAGGGGTAAAAAATATATCTTGGATAGAGTGACACAAGCAAAAGACATAGCTAAACTCTATATTAATCCTAAGTTAGTCTAAGCAAGAGCAGTCATAGTATAGTTCTATTTCTTATACTGTATACAACACCCTAACATCTTCTAACCAATATACAACAGTGTGGTGTATCCTCCTTACAATGCAGCTATAACTAAGCCTAGACCTAGCTATGCCCTCCCGGTGCTTCGCAAAATTACCCCGGCCTGCCGAGTTACTTACGACAGACTGTCATAACCATCTAACCGAAGTGAAATGGGGAGGTGCATCTAACCCCAGGAATTTATATGTAGGAAACTATACTGCGGGGGAGACACCCGTACCGAGCTGTCACCATCGGCAGCCCGCAAACACACCCAGAGTATAATCGCCCAAATAATTGTAAGATCCAGCCTAAACACCACATCTAAGCCATCACTCCCTACTCTACCGCCTTGCAATTGAAGTAGAGTATCTATGTTCCAGATTGATATTACCAGGACTAGCCTAAGTTGAATACTAACCAAGTTCCTAGATATTATACCCGCATCAATGCAAATCCCAGATAAATGTAACCACACTGGCATACTAATCATATAAATGCTAAAGTTGGCAAGACTTGGCCTAGGCTACCACAATTGTATAAAGATAAATATATTGAAGTAATGAAAGTCTTACAAAAGGACTAGAAAGCAAAGTTAGAACTTTACTCGAATTCCTCCAAAGCCTTTCTTGAACTAGAACTATTCCATTCCTACTTCTACTAGACTAATACTACAAGTAGAGTAAGCTTGATTCCTTGCTTTGGTGTGTGCTGAAGAAGAGAGTGAGGCCTCCTTTTATAGAGCTTCAATGGCGGCAACTTCCCATGGGAATTTACCACCATGCCCCTCGTAACCACCACCAAGAGCCAATGGGAAGCCGCCCCGTCGAAGGTCGGTGGGGAGAGGCGGTGCCTCTGGTTCGGCCGAACCACACCTGCCTTACACCGACTCCAGCTTTCTCCAGTGGACTGATAGGTGGGTCCCGGTGTCAGTGGCACATGCAATGACGGTTACTTAGGTCGGTAACTCTGTCAGTGGGCCCTCTCATTCCTTGGGAGTGAGGTTTCCTTCATTTTTTTCTCCTTTTTGATATATTTCCTCTACAAGTAAATATTTGCCAAGTACAAGTGGAAATACATTATTCTGAAATAAATATGCATTGCAAACATACCTAATTCTCCATTGTTTTGGTAATATTGACGGTCAAAATGTTTCAATAACGACCGTCAACATGGGGTTTGGCGCCTGCCCCCTCGCATTTACTGCGATGTGAGGCGCGGGTGAGAAGCCCTCATCATAACCCCTTTCACCTGTCTCGAGGAAAAGAGAGGAGAAAGTCTTCAGCCTGTGACCGTGAACTGACCGTGCGGTCACAGACGCACGCCTCTCGCCACGCCCGGTCACCGTTGTATTTAATGCGTTGGACGGCTGCGTGGGAGAGAGGCAGTGAGAGTTTGGCGTATGGCGTCACCCCTGGCCCAGTTGGCGGCCCACTAACAGGTAGGCCCCACTGAAGGTTAGGTAGGTTGACCATACACCTCGTTAATAGCATGGTGGCCACGCTGCCTATTTCTTTCACCAACTATCGTAACGTGGCGACATTGGCAGAAGAGGGGCATGACCCCTGACAAGACAAAGCAAGAGCTGCTCCCACAGTGTTAGTAGTAGAGTTGAAAAACTCAGGACTATTGTGGTGTCCCCTTGCACTATAAAAGGAGGCCCAAGTCCATCGTAGAAGGGGTTCCCTCCCCAGAGATCATAGACCGGATTTCATAACCCTAACACGCCTCGGTCATCAACTTCGGCCCCTCCCAGGAAAGAACTCCATCCATGTAGAATGAAAATAGATTGGGAGAAGAGTCAAATAATACTTTGATTATAGCATAGAAAAATCACCATAACAAATCCTTGTAATCCTTCATCTACCATATTAACAACAAGAACAGGAGTAGAGTATTACGCTTCCCAGTGGCCTGAACCTGTATAAACCCTTGTGTCATGTGTGCTTAGCTTATTTTTCCTCCTGCCCACCTTCTTCTTCCTCTTAGCTCAGGTCTCGGTACATCGCACCCCTGTGCCGAACCAAAAAGGGGATCCCCGGGATCTTTGCGTGTCGAGCGCACGCATCGACAACTAGCACGCCAGGTAGGGGGTGCGCTTGCTGAGGCTTGAAGTTCCGAGTTCCCCACTCTCTGGCGAGGTCTTCTTCGCCAAGACTTGTGTGTTTCTTCGCACACCATGGCTTGATGCCACTTTCCTCACATGAGATCCGCAGCCTCGACCCCTCCATGGGTGGAGGGGGCCGGGGGCTGCCCAGGAGGCATGACCGTCTTCGCCCGGCGGGGGCACTTGCGACATGCTCCCACCCACTCCAGCATCGGCTTTGACTTAACAATTTTGGGAGAATATCTTCCACAACATCGAAAACATCGAATCAAAGATAAGTGCTTTATTTATTCAATTGTCAATCCCATATCCATATTTTCAGATTTGCTTTGGGAATCTTTTCCCCATTATCGCTTGCAAGTTCGCATGCCGCCAAGAGGGTGTTCATCCCCTCGTCCTCGGTTGTAAATGAGGGCTGGTTGTAGCATGTGCTAGAACGCTTGGATTAGCTCGGCTCTGCGTGCTGAGGACAAGTGTTCGCGATGTTGACCATGCCCTGAATACCACCTAAGATCCGAGATCTCGAGCAAACCCCCTCTGGGTCGAGGCAGCTTAGATCTTGGTAGAGGAATTTGGTATTCTGCCTGGCCAGTTCCATTTCGGATACTGCCGATGCCCGGACGCCATGGGGTTATCCACTCATCCTCGCACGTTGCTCCAACTAGTTTCCCTTAAAGAGGCTACTGAGAGATCGAGGTGAACAGACCAAGTGGCGGGCCATGCATAACCCTTGCTAGCGAATGTATGTGCTGCTTAAATATGTGCAGGTTTAAGCGAGACTCCAAACTACTCACAACATCTTCATGGTGACAACACCATGTGTCATTAGTGCGGCGTTTGTCGTGGAGCGCGAAGGGGTACAAGCGACCCCGACGCCCCCAACCCCCACTTTCATGGCAGGATAGCCCAGGATGGAGCCGGCTAGGGAAGCCCTCGGGCCGAGTGGTGGCCTTCGGCCCCCTTTGTGCCCGAGCGGTACCCCGCCCCCTTGTCAGGCAGCCCGACGGCCCTGGACCCCGTGGCCAACAGCCCGAAGGACAGTGGTGCCAGCAATGGCCCCAAACCACCCGAGCCCGACCCCTCCGGATCGGGACAGCTTAGACCCCTGTGGGTGATAGTGGTACTACCAAGGTTTTCCTTCTTTGGTTTAATTATATCAAATGCAAATTTACTTTCAACCCTTATATGTGTTGCGTGTCGGCCCCTGTCTTCATCCTTGATGTGTGAACGATTGAGCCAATCATCAAAATAAATAATTCGGGAACAGCCATGCCTTAGTGCCGAATGACTTGCTGGGCCACGAGCCATGCCCCGGATACCATCGGATTCCCGAGGTCTCGAGCAAAACCCCTCCAGGTCGGGGAAGCTTAGACACTCGGCAATGGGTTTGTGGTATCTGACTTGGCCAGTCTCAACGAAGACAGGCTCCTAAGGTCTCTGTGCCCGCGCCTCGCCTGAAATCACCATAAAGAATATGACATAAATGCTCACCAAGTAACACCAAGTCGAGAGGGAGGGTTGAGCCGGCCACCCCTGTGATTCTGACAGGATTTGGTTCCGTTAGAATCTATGCAGAAAGGTCAAACAAACCGACATATAGGCCTTCTACTCGGCCCTACGGTCTGACGCGAAGGTCGGGGGCTACTGTTGGTGATATGGATATAGATAAATCCATAGGAGGCTAAACTTGGTTTGGCACCTAGAGGTCCGTGTTTGAGGGAGGAGTCGAGGCAGCCCGATGCCTTGCCCAAATATAAGGGGCTAGGCGATCACGACAGCCCGATCCACCTCAAACCCGTGCATGAGGATTACGGCCACTCGGACCCACACGGCGCGCCCCCGAAGGGGTCGGGCTCGGGGTCTGGCAAGGAGGCCACACCCCGTAGAAGGGGTTCGGGCCACCCGAGGCCACGTGGCACGCCCATGAGGAGGGCACGCCCGGAAGCCTGCGGGGAGTCCACACCCCGCAGAAGGGGTCCGGGCCACCCAAGGCCACGTGGCGCGCCCGGAGGCCTGAGGGGAGGCCACACCTCGCAGAAGGGGTTCAGGCCACTCGAGGCCACGTGGCACGCCCCTGAGGAGGGCACGCCCAGGGGCTTGCGGGGAGGCCACACGCCGCGGGAGAAGGTTGGGCTATCCCCCGCAACTCGAGAGACTCGCACGCGGTGTGCCACGTGTATGATCATGGCACGTCCCCAACAGCCAACCACCGTATTTAATACGATTAGAGGGGTTTGGCATCTGCCCTCTCGCATTTACTGCGAAGTGAAGCGCGGGTGATAGGCCCTCATCATCACCCCTTTCACCTGTCTCGAGGGAAAGAGAGGAGAAAGTCTTCAGCCTGTGACCGTGAACTGACCGCGTGGTCACAGACGCACGCCTCTCGCCACGCCTGGTCACCGTCGCATTTAATGCGTTGGATGGCTGCGTGGGAGAGAGGCAGTGAGAGTTTGTCGTACGGCGTCACCCCTGGCCCAGTTGGCGGCCCGCTTACAGGTAGGCCCCACTGGAGGTTAGGTAGGTTGACCACACACCTCGTCAACGACATGGTGGCCACGCTACCTATTTCCTTCACCAACTATCGCAATGTGGCGACATGGGCAGAAAAGGGGCATGACCCCTGACAAAACAAAGCAGAAGCTGCTCCCACAGTGCTAGCAGTAGAGTTGAAAAACCAGAACTATTATGGTGTCCCCTTGCACTATAAAAGAAGGCTCAAGTCCATCGTAGAAGAGGTTCCCTCCCCAGAGATCATAGACCGGATTTCATAACTCTAACACGCCTTAGTCATCTGCTTCAGCCCTTTCCAAGAAAGAACTCCATCCAAGTAGAAGGAAAAGAGATTGGGAGAAGAGTCAGATAATACTCTGATTGTAGCACAGAAAAATCACCATACCAAATCCTTCTCAGGCCTCGGTACATCGCACCCCTGTGTCGAACCAAAAAGGGGTCCCGGGGATCCCTGCGTGTCGAGCGCACGCATCGACACAACCCATTTCAACTCCATGTGTATATAATTGTTGGAGTGTATAAAGTGAATTGTCCGTCTTTCCCCAACAGTTTAGTCTTTTGGGTTGAACTGATTGGTGCATACAACTTAATATGATATCAGAGCTAGAGGTCTCGAGTTCGATTCCTGGCTGGCGTGCAACTAAATAAAATAATTGCCACCCACTCCAATATTCCACGCTTGAGACTTGAGGGGATCTCGCGTGAGAGGTAGTGTTGGAGTGTATAAAGTAAATTGTCATCTTCCCCGAACAGCTCAGTATTTTGGGTTGAACTGGTCGGTGCGTGCAGTTTAACAATAATATCTTTGCCCACATGGTTAAACATGTATCATGTGTGATTAATTTAAAATGTGGAAACGAGCTAAGTCGGTTTGAATTTTGGTTTTTACAGTCAACATATTCACTTTAATTTTAAAAAAGTGGCTACATATAGTCATGAGTGCACACGCATGCATGGATGCATGTATATGGTCAGGTCTTTCTCGAAATTAATGAATGAGTGAGAGCAATTGTGCTTAATTAGGCAGAGAATGCACGCGAGCGTCACCCCACTAACACCTAAAGTGACCTCACCAGGACTACAACTAGCTCTTTACTCATTCGAGTGTCAATTCCAGTTGTGTTGACCTACATATCTAGCTGCTTTTCAAAGAAAACGATGTGGCATATAAAGTGTCAAAGAAATAATGGATACCTTCTGTGTGCCGTTTGAGAGGCTGGAGGACATAGGTGTGTCTTTCGTTTAGATGACATGCATATGCTCCGATGTACATTAATTGGAACATACAAATAAGTCATTATTCATTAGGGGCTTATTTACATTACCCAATACTAGTGTATACTAGTCAATTATACTAGTGAATGAACGGTCGAGATAAAATTATACTAGTGGTTAATATACTATAGTATACACCTATAGTACGCAATACTAGTATATAGCATTTGTACAGAAAGGACGGTCCTAACTGTGTGGCCTCTTTATACAAGAAGCTAAATATCGCGAATTTTAAATTTAAAATTCATGGTGTGGTGAATAATTTCTTAAGTTAATAATAGATCAATTACTATAATAATCACACAAATTAAAACATATACTTCATCTATATTACTCCTCACCTATACTAGTGTTGGGTACCATAAGAGTATCCTTCATTAGAATGTGTTGGTATTTATTTAGCACTACTATATGGCTATCACTAACGCCACATCACTAACGGTTATGTGAAGTCAGTTTGTTTGTAACATCACTAACGGTTTATAAAAAGTGTCTAGAAGCATATATTATGCTCCTTTTTGTCCCAAAAAATTAAGGGATTTTTGCTATACAAATTGTATAGCCAAAATTTTATATTTTGGGATGAAGGGTATTGTACTTGGGAATTTGTTGTTCCAATACCTCTATTTTAATATATAATATATTATGTCCGAAAAAAGAGAGAAAAAGCCCTTAGACAGATCAGGCGGCTGCTGAGGCTACATTGCTTCCATCTCCATCGTAAGATTGCATCAACGTCTAGAAATACAGATCAATTGCCCTAGCTAATTACTCCCTCAGTTCAAAAATATAAGGCACAGCCACTTTTTTCCCATATTACAAAATATAAGGCGTGCATTAAATTATATTGTTGCGTGCATTGGCAAAACAATAAACTAAAGCAAAAATAGATAGTATGTATTGGTTGATTTGTACTAAATAAATGTATGATTAAATGTTTTTAGTTTTCGTATCCAAGGTGGTTGTACCTACCCCTTTAT
This sequence comes from Leersia perrieri, assembly GCA_000325765.3. Classification (NCBI taxonomy): domain Eukaryota; kingdom Viridiplantae; phylum Streptophyta; class Magnoliopsida; order Poales; family Poaceae; genus Leersia; species Leersia perrieri. The sequence continues at coordinate 19,194,271 of CM002481.1, forward strand.
TCATTTTTAATCTTCATATAGATTTGTGTATCAAGACCAAGGATAAATTAAACAACATCGATTAAGATGTCATACATAACATATACACGTTCATCCATAATACATACAAGACAATATGCATAATAACTCTCTCGACATGCACTTATTTTTCGTGATGCATTGGTCACATTGTAACGAAATTTGTGAACGTGCAACTATATGAAGATCAATTGTGTATGATTTGGTTTTCGTTATATAAAGATAAAAAAGAAAACGGTGGGAGTATTTTGGAACTAGGTAGTAATTTCTTAATTGATGAGTAACTAAGATTTCAGAAAAATAGCTTAATTTGAGTAGATAATTTTGCTTTGCAACAGTAACTGCAATACAGTAGTATATTGTAGATCGCGTATACACATGCAGCGATTGCGTATTAATATTTAGTAAAAAAAATGCTGTGTCTGCCAAAGTTGTAAATTTGTCGATTAGTTTGACAAATTAACCAATGAAACAACAGAGAAAAGCACCAGCTTAATTAGACTAGGACTAAATAAATGTACGTTGCAATATAGTAGTGACTGCAGTTTCGATTCAATCAATACAGTTAGTACGCAGATCGATAATGTATTTATATGTGCACCAATCGGGTATTTTGAAAACAAAGTACTATATACCATGTCTAGAGAAAATCGTCAATTTTATCGATCTGTCAACTGTCATTCGTATTTTCTAGTGCCTATACGTCCATGCAGGCATGCATGAGTCTATCGTCATACTGTTTAATTAAGCATGCCGGTCTTTAATTAAATCCCTGTGGCAGTACGTTCTGGTCTCCTGTTTGGTCGGCAGGGGGACAAATTAATCAAAGTAACAACAGAGAAAAGCACCAGCTTAATTAGACAATGATGATGATGCATACGTGTTAGCAAAACAAGTCTCAGTACAGTCTAATACTAAGCTAGCTTGTTCGACGGCTTGGAAATTAAATTAAAAAGCTAGTGATTGGTTGCCGAAATCTTTGAATCATCCTCCTCCTCTGATAAAAAAGAGAAATGTTAAGGTTTGAATCTTCCACTACTAATTTCCCATTCCTAATCTCCTCGTAATTAAGCCAAGAGCTAGCGATCCTGGACGTTGGTGAGTATATTTGACCTGATCGGCTCTCACACGAGATCAGCCCTAGCTATTAGCCCCATATATACGTCCTCTATATATAGCTACCTGATTATAGCTTAGCTACCAAGCATGCATTGTCTAGTCATCTAGCTTGATATAGCCAGCAATTAAGCAAAAACTCTCTCACACACACACATAGAGATTAACACTACACCTCACACCAACATCAAACTCATCGATCTTCTGGTTGAGTCTCGATATTTGTAACATGGTAAAGCTTTATGTGATCGTGGCGGTGTTCTTCGCCGCCGTCGCGGTGTCGATGGCCGCGGCTGCAACCGGAGAGAGGCCGCCGCGGCGCGCGGCTGCCGATTGGCATGTGGCCGCACACATGTCGTCGCCGACGACCGACGCACGCAAACCCGGGCCTTCCAATTGCTCCAGCGACCCAAGCGTCCAAGGCGGCGCCCCTTGCCACCCCAGAGGGGCATCGGCGCTTGCTGCTGCCAACTCTACCCAACCAATTGCTGCCAATTCTACCCAACCGATCGTTCACGCATCGATCAACCAGTGATCGATCGATCGATCGCCTACTAGTTAAGCTAGATCGTCATATACATAACAACTTATTGACGCAAGCATGATCATTTTGTGTTCGCCTCATTAAGTTGTCGACCATTATTTCTTTATTTTTCTCCTGCCTACGTATGTAGTAGTAATTAATCCGAAGTATAGCTATGTGTACGTACAGTGTGCCAAATAGCGAGTACGTTCTCAGTATAGCTAGCTGTACATGCATGTATCGATCGGCATGCACACCGTGAAAGCATGCATGCACGCATACATTTAGTTGTTTAATATTTGCATGTGTTATTGTTGTGTTTCTTATATAATGATGTAATATTATTGTTATGGTCTGCAAAAAAAAAGAGAATAAATAGCGGTTTTGCTGATTCATATTAAGTATCGTAATGTGCTTGATGATTATTGAAATAATTTGCATACCTGTGTCAAATCTGCCACACACGCGCCTGCTGCTTGATTTGTGTTTTGTTCAAATGTGTCTCATGTTTATTAATTTGTCAGCTCGTTCCCTTGTTTGCATAAAAGTGTTCAATCTACGTACATTATTCTATTACTGCATCCCGTCACCTTTGTTGTGGTTGCACTAACGCACATAATACTACGATGAACGCACACAATACGTACATACATAGCCAAGTGTGTCTGATTAATGCATGTTAGCAAGCTCTAAAATAGATGACAGTGGATAAATTCATAAACATCATAAATTTACTAATCGTATTATATACACACTTATAAAATTGGCGTGAGAACATGCAGGTCAACAAGTGTAGCACAAGTGCCTCGAAGAGGCACGCAAATGAGAGCACATCTAAATTGTCCCATCACTACCGGTAGGTTACGAACAATAGTGATACTTACCTGTGTCACCGACGGTTCAAGAGTTGAACCGGCAATGATACCCTCCCTCCGACCCCCTGCACTTCTGATAAATCACTGCCTATATCCAAGTTAAAACAGCAAGCGTGGTAGGGTTTTATGTGGTATTGGAACCAACCGTTGCATGTATTGACCCAAAGTCCTTTCACATGGTGCATTTGCTTTCAGCCCAAGTGCACCCCAAAAGACCAATAAAATATGAAAGTTTGATTCATCTCTTGCAGCCATGGTGAAGAACAAGCCATGCAAAACACAAAAGAGGGAGAGGAGAGTGGGAAGAAGAGGTGCAGTTTTTAGTTTGGTAGTTGTAACCCAATCTACTTAAAATCGGCGATTAGAGGTTTAGACGTGGTCTAATTAATCAGCAGCAAACTTGGTGAGTTCATTCCTTATTTGGAGCATTTCAATCTAGTCAGTTCGTGTGAGCATTGGTTGGGTAGAGCAAAAGATTTGTGTGAAGTTTGTTCGTTCGAATGACTGCAGTTTCGGCGTGTACAGTCTATGGTAGAGAGTTAGTTTGAGGGGTCAAAAATGATGTCCAATTGGGTCGTTGGTTGTTGGCCGGGTTGCAAGAGGACTCATATAGACCATCAGCTCAGCCAATTTTCATACATTTTTATTTTGTGGTTTGGAGATCTCAGCTGAGAACTGAAGAAGACAAAATCTGCTATTTCTCTACTTTCTTTAGTTATACCTCTTGTTAATTAACTACTACAGTTGATGTTGTGTATGCCAAGACTATGTATTGATGACACTATGGTTGTTGTGATGTATCTATTGATGTTCTAGAGAAGACACTATTTGTACCTGTTGTTGATTCTAGTGGAAGTTCAGAGTGGAGTAGTTGGTCCCGTGGTTTTTTTACTCCTCACACCGAGGAGGTTTTTCTTACGCTAAATCCGTGTGACCTATGTGCATGTGATTGCTATTCCTCTGATGATTTGCTAGTTGAAACTATCCTCAAAGTTTATGGCAAGATGAGGGCCGATTATGTGAAATGTATTTGATGAGTAGTAAAACTTGCATATTGAAGGTGTTTGGTTCAGCACCAACACTATAGAGAGAACTTGACCCTTTGTTTTGGAGGTTGTAATATTGTATTTGCATGTTATTTTATGGGTACCGACATTCATTGATCATAGTTTTGCATGGAACAATCATTACCATGTAGCCCTAAATTATGTTGACTTTATCAGGACATCAAGTAGATGCCTTGACTAGATGACTACACACTCGATATACCTTGCTAGAGATCACTATTGACACATGGTGAAAGTTGCAACTAAGCATGCATCAATTACCGGGGCGTATACTTAACGGGTTGGAGAAAAGCATTTGGTGAAGAATCAACGGTTGCGCGCTCAATTAGATAGTGATCCAACTAGGTTTCTTGATGGGCTCATGATTCCCCGTCAGAAACACTGTGTATATCTAGGGGCAAGAGACGTACAACATTTGTTCAACTCTGGACGTGTGGATACTAGTATAGGCACTATTATGTTACGATGCTGATCGGCATGGGATGCGACAAGGCGATTGATTGAGAATGAGATGCTCATAGGCAGGAGACCATCCGGTTGCTACATTGTGGTCTACTTTACTTCTATTTGCGCTACTCTGCATGTCTAGTGGTAATGGTCACCGATCCCTTTGCTCTCATGAATTCCTAATTGATGCATAAGAATATTTATGCTATAGCCTACTCATAACCCTTCAAAGAGGAGCACCGAGGCTGGAGCAGGAAAGGAGAGCGAAAGCTTGAACGGCCATGGCAACTACCCACACTCATGAATGCTATAGTTGGTTTTAGAATTGGGGGAAGATCAAGGGGAATGATCTAACACTGAGGGTTCTCTTACGGTACCTAATCCTAGTTATCAGTGGGACGATTATAGATGAAATATATCCATTAATTTATATGTGTATCGCAGTAATTGATTTATTAACATAACAAATTACCCACCACGCCATCGACTTAACTAGTATTTCAATGTGAATTCACCACGTTTTTATTTTCTTGCATAACAAGGTAGATCATCCTTTCCATACAAATGCTATACTATCGTATACTATAGGTGTATACTACTACATATATACTAATCACTAAGTATAGGTTCGATCTCGACTGTTCATTCACTAGTATAATTGACTAGTATACACTGATATTGAATATCATAAAGAAACCCAACACTTATTGCTCAAAGGAGGGTGAAAAATATCGATTGTTTGATAAGGCCATAAGAGCATCATGATTTTGACTAAATTATGTTGTGATACTAGGGATTCTACTGTACATGTCTAGAAAGTGGTAGCAGAAAATGGAATGATAATTAGGTTACTTTTGGCTAAATTAATGCATGCCAGATTTTTTAACACCCAGCTGCATCACATGTACAATTAGATAGTGTTTATATAAATTGTCAATCAAGCACGTGTAATTATAGTACTCTACTCTTTCCCTCTTTAGAAAAACAAACATTGAACCGGATGTGATATTTTATGATACTATAAAATGTTCTATCCCATCCCAGTTTCGTGTTTTCTGAGATGTGGGGAGAACCTTGTTAGAAGCTTAGAGATAGGATTGGAAATTGTTCGATACGTAACAAACAATTGCAAATTCAATTTGTCTATAAAGAATTGGATAAACAAAATCGTCTTTAAGGAATTCATTGTCTACGTACGTAACTAGCCATCTATCATATGATCGGACGGGGGATGGGGAGTGGTGCATGGGGTTACCTACAAACCGATAAAAACAAGTAAAATAAAAAAGTTATTTTTTGTTTAATTCTATTTAACTTGTCAGCGGTAGTGGTAGTGGTGGTAGTAGTAGACGACTACACGCCCATAATAAGCCCCGTTACCACCGTAGCCAAATGTATGAGAAACGCCGAATCAGATCCTCTGCGGTCGGGTCCTTGACTTGCCTCTACGGTCGGGCTGATCCGGCCATCCAGCAGCAATCCTACGACACCCCTCCCAGATGGCTCCTCTCCTGCCCAACGCTCGACTCAATCGTATTTGGGAAGACGCACGACGCGCGAGAGCCGCGCCCGACACTGGGCCTTGGCCCAACAGGGGCTGGAGTCCTCATTTTTTACCGCGAAACAACGCCTTTCGGCGGGACGCACCTCGTGTTTTTGGCGCGAGTACTGGCGTGGGCGGCGGCGTACCTCGAGTACAAGCCGTGGGCGGCGGCGATAAGGCTGGTTGTCATTCA
>CM002481.1:19207002-19251773 GCA_000325765.3 Leersia perrieri
TGGCCCGAACCCCTTCTGTAGGGTGTGGCCTCCCCGTAGGCCTCCGGGCGCGCCCTCCTCAGCGACGTGCCACGTGGCCTCGGGTGGCCCGAACCCCTTCTGCGGGGTGTGGCCTCCTTGCCAGACCCCGAGCCCGACCCCTCCAGGGGCGCGCCACGTGGGTCCGAGTGGCCGTAGTCCTCGTGCACAGGTCCGGGGTGGATCGGGCTGCCGCGATCGCCTAGTCCCTTATGTTTGGGCGAGGCATCGAGCTGCCTCGACTCCTCCCTCGGACGCGGACCTATAGGTGCCAAACCAAGTTTAGCCTCCTGTGGATACCCCTATATCCATATCACCGACAGTAGCCCCCAGCTTTCGTGTCGGACCGTTGGGCTGAGTCGAAGGCCTATATGTCGGTCTGTTTGACCTTCCTGCATAACTGTACAACCGTATTATGCAAAAAAAACTAAATATCGTGAATTTAAAAATTAAAGTCGTTGGTGTGACGGATAATTTCTTAGATTAGTAGATCAATTACTATAATAACCAATATTAACGGATATACTTCATCCACGTCCATACTACTTCCATCCATATAGGACTAGAATTGGGTACTGTAAGAGAACCTTATGAAATGTATCTTCTAGTAACTTTGATTCAGTGTGTTATAGTTTATTTTCATCAGTCATACATGTAGTACAAATACAGAGGGACATTTTTTCAAATAAAATCTAATTTCTGATAGTAGTTTTCATATGTATTACTCTCTCTTTTAAACCGTGACCGCTGATGAGTGCTAAGGATGACACCATCGATTTTATATCTTGGATCCGCCCCAGGCATCATAATTAAGAGTCATAGTGTGTAACTTTTCCAAAAAATGCTAATCCGATCCTCTCCGACAGATCGAAACATCATTCGTCAAAATGTCATTGATTGAAGTATTGAGCAGCAAGGCTGCTGTGTGGCGCCCATATATACTGCTAATCGAGATTAGTACAAAACTAGAAAACAGAGAACAATTAGCCGCTGCAGCACTCGAGTATTTTTTCCATTAGCTATAGTATAAAAAGTTAAAAACGAACCCATCGACCAAGCAATCGTATATATGGCCCAGCCCCGCGTTGAGCCGGATCTCATAAAGTCAAAATGTCACATTTCTCATGCTCATCCGGAGCTAGTGATAAACAACAGTTTAAATTGTTATTTGTCAGTTTCCTGGAAAATTTATCAGCTGCTACTTTACCAAAATGTCATAATCTATAGTTCGTTGGCGTCAGGATACAGTAATTAATCTCATTTGGTAAATATATATAGTACAAATATATATATGGATACAGTAATTAATCTTCGTACAGTAAGCAGTTTAAATTAATCTACTGTTACTTGCGAAAGAAACATAAATGGTACTACATGAGCTAGCCTAGCTAGCTACCCATCATTCATTAACCCATGTGTTACTGTCGTACTGAACAAACGTAGCCCTGTCTATATGTTACGTGGCCATTAATTCTTTAATCCACTCATGGAAAACGAATTAAACATGCGAGTTTCTCCATGCTGATCATCTATAGCTAGTGGCTGAAAGAAAACAATCCATCCATAAATAAAACAAAAACCAGTCGCTTAACAAACAGGTGATCCCACAATTAACAATGCATATGCAGCGATCATATCGATCATTGACCCACACAGCTAAACCAACTCCAGTTAACGCCTTGATTGATTAGTTGATTAGTTTTCTCTCGATCGAGAATAAGTAAAAGATGAGCAACAGCTACAGGTAGTATAAGTCTCCTCACTAGAATACGGGCGCCACATCGCTTTCAGCCAGCCCGCCTCAACATCCACAGAAAAGAGAAAAAAAAAAACAAACAGTGAGAAAAGGGAAAAAAACAAACAGAGAGAAAAAAAAATCAGATGTAGCAAGCAAAAGAAAAACAGCATCTTCAGTTCTTTCCCGGTATAAATACTCCTCGCTTTCAACCCAAGCGCCATCACATTCAGCTTTATCACCAGCATCCAATCCATTTGCTAGTAGTGCGAGAGAGAGCAAGGCACAGCCATTCCATTTCCATTCAATTCGATTCTAGCTTATCTCATCCAACATTTCGGGGCTCTTCATCCACTCCTGCTTTGCAAATTCTCATGTTTTCATCAGGCATGCAGCTGATTAAAGGCAAGATTAATTAGATTCTCAGTTTTTTAGAACCCCAAAACAGCAAGAAAGTGCACGATCCGTCTGATCCTTTTCAGGCATCTTTCCTGTGGATTCTGTCTGACATGACCCTTTCTTTTCTGTTCTTTAATTTCTTTGCTCCCAGATGATGGGTACTCTGCGAGGCAGCTGCAGCTGCTCGTCGCGGCGCTGTCGACGGCCGGAGCTGTGGCGGCGGCGGCCGTCGTGCGACGGAGGCACGGGAAGAAGGCAGCCGCGGCGGCGCCGGCGCCGGCGCCGGTGGTGATGAAGGAAATGCCGAGGGTGGAGATGGCGGAGTCCGGCCGCGTGGAGCACATCGAGAAGTTCTCCCACTACGTCGGTCAGTGACTGACCATTTCTTTCTTTAATTTCTCTTGCCCTCTTTCCCTGCTGCTAATTAACTTCTCTGCTTCCATGTTTTAATTACTCGGAGAATTCAGTTAATCTCTACTGTCTTTTACGTTTTCTTCCTCTGTATCTTCTGCCGAGTCGTATCGCACCCCCAAATTATGAACGGATAAATGTCCGAATCAATAATAATGTAAACTCAGTAAATCTAATCAAGGAGTTTTAAATCAAAACAGAATGGAATCGAAGCTGGCAAATGGAAAGCCTGCAGTATGAAACCCAAATGATTAACAAATTGTATGAAGTATTTTAATCTGCCTGTCTTTCTCCTGACGTGCATGGGCACTGAAATTGTGATATTCTTTGTGGAATTGAAATTAGCTGCATGCATCACCTTCTGATGGATTGATCCACTCAGCCTTGCTGTACTGTAGGAAAATATCTTAGAGTGGCATTATCAGTTCCTAATGAATTAGTCAATTAAGCATATAAATAGCCCGGTGACTTGAACTGCTTGCCTAGCTAATTAACCGGGGCCCAGTTGTCGAGATCAACTCAACACACAGGCACATGGACATGGTAGGAGACGAGTCCTCATCACTGCCGTTGAATCTACATCGGATGGATCTTGACAGAAGATATACAATATGTATTTATGTACCGTCGCAAATCAGGCCGGCCCCTAGATAACAAAAACTAGTTAAGCAGAGACTACGTGATACTCTTCGTGTTTCTTTTTGTGTTGCATGCATAATTAATATATGGGAGATGTTTCATAATCATTAAAAATTGTTTTTTTTCTTCGAAATGTGTGGGTATGTATGCAGCTAGGCAGATGGGGTTCCAGGACATAAATGAGTGTCCACAGCTATGCAAATTAGCAAATAACTACCTCAAGAAAACCAAGAGTTGCATGGATGACATCGACGACTTCTTTGCGAATACGCCGGATTCGGAATCCCTTTATGTCAAGTTCATAGAAGAGTTAGATAAGTGCATTCTTGGATATTTTGCGTTCCATTGGAACCATGCAACCACTCTCATCAGCCAGGTATATATCTGTACTACTATGCCACAGCTAGTTTTCTGATATATATATTTTTCCAAACAAAATGGAAGTTTGTTTAATTTGCACAGTACGCTGGGTACTGGTATCCCAAGTTTCTTTGCATAAATAAATTCATAGACCGTACGGAATGCTCAACATTTGTATTACTATTCAGTAACTAGGGTGTACTTAGCACGTGCACAGCAAAAATTAGTTACTCACAACTCCATCCCTTGCATATAAGCATCAGCCACTTTCCTAATGTAACTAATTGTTGTTTTTTCAGTCCAAATACCGACTGATGGCCCTGTTATTAATTAGAACAACATTAATCGGTCTATTCTTCGCACCGAATATACTTTTTTTACAAAAGAAATATATTATATTATTTCAGTCTATGCATCGACCGATACATATAGCTATTCATTATTACAACCAAAAATAACCAAAAGATAATATGGTTAACACCTAAATAACCAAACTCCGGAATATCATAGATTATTCTTTCATTAGTTTGTCCTCGGGGCCCAGATTTTCTTTTTAATAAGGAAACCAAACATGTAAAATTTCTGCTAAGTAATAATTTGTGTTAGTTAGTTCTCTTAGGAAAATGGCAAAGCTGAATCCGGCAAATTAGTACTCCATATCCAATGCACGTTCTTTTGGCGAATCTGGACGCAAAGCGTATTAATTGTAGGAAGGTGTACGCACGTAGTACGTGACAGAAATTAAATTAGTGTTTACACAATGTATATACAACATATCATGCATCTAGCACGTACATACGTGCATATGCTATATGATCAGTTGCCTTAACTTTGCAATGAATATTATGTATATTTATTTATCGCATTTAAATGTATCGTGTCAAATATGTATTCAGGCCTTGACTGTGGACTGTGGCACCAGCAAGAAGAAGCTACGGAACCTCGTGTTGGAAGCTACAAGGTTAATGGACTAATGAAACCTTTTTAATCCTTTTTTTTTTAAGACGGACAAAAACATTGCCGCGTATATATTGATAGAGTAGGAGGAAATTATACAAAATATGTATTGTTCTGCTTCTCTCTGCGCTCTCTGTTTATGTATATATTTTACCATATCTATACACCTTATTCTGAAGTTGTGATTTTAGGAAACAAATATCACTCAACATAAGTGCAATGGGAACTAACTAAACACTAGAGTAAATAATATAATTGAGAAAAAATGTATTATTTAAAGCTGCAATGAAAGTGACCTTTGAATTAATCTATAAAAAAACAATTTGATGTATGTCCTAGCTATCATATACAGATATATTTACATGCCATTGGTACCTCCATATTTTATCCTGAAAATTACGGGTCAACTGGACATTGGAATTTGGAAATGACTATACGTACGCTAAGTCTTCAAAAGAAATATGTTATTAATTCTTGAGTATTAAATTAAAGAACTGGAAGTGATCAGCGACGATTTCGCTTCAAGGTCCATTAATTTTCGAAAAGGGGGTTTATTATAGTACGTACACTCAAGTTAGCTAGCAAATCTTGTAGAAAGTATATATTCATTTTGGTGACTTGTCATAGAGTGTAACAAGAGAGTATGGGCTAGACTATATATAATTCAGAAACTTCTGAGCAAATTATTAGAATTTATAACCTGACCTAATCTAAATCAATTGGACTCCACATACATTTCGTGGAGTGGGTCAGGCTCACCAACTCTCTTGTAGATGGCAATTCAAACACCATGTTTGATTTGTTAAGAGATTTTGTGGAGGTGTCTTCTCGGCCAACTTGCGTGGCTTTATCGATCTCGATCTCGATCGGTTGTCAACTGAAACATAAACAAAAACTTAACATGGACCATTTACCATATCATATACATGCATATGTATGCCATGTGCTTAGAAACAACAAACATTCAAATCGACGTCCACTAGCTAGTACATATATGCATGCCAGACCAAAAGACAAAATGTGATAGTTAAGGTACTACTCTCTTAATTATGTGTATAGTTTTATTGAGACAGGATTAGTATCCTTGTGCCAGGGGCGAATTCAACGTGGGTGCAGGGGGATCGAGTCCCCCCTACACCCAGTGAATCAATGGGAGCCCCCCGAAACCCCCCTTAAAAATTTCGCCATACATAAGAGTCAAGAGGTCGGAAGAATATAAGATAAACTCTAACCCCCCCTATTTTCAGTTCCTGGATCCGCCCCTGACTTATGCCATTGTGACAGAGATCATTACATGGCGGGCTACCTGGCATGGGACCTACTCCATGAGTGCATCCAGTCATCCACGTGGAATGCCATAAAAAAGTTTGTACAATAGTGACATGTGCATATCATATCTGGTCCCTGAATCTGCATGCATGGCCCAGGCCGCTATATGTAGCTAATCTTTCGGTAGTTGTTAGAATTAGTGAATTGTTAATTTATTAGATGGCTGTTTGCTAGTCATAAGCAGATAGTGATGATTACTACTTTTAAGTAGGAGTAACTACCAAGATTTTAAAGCACAATAATGCAACATATAATAAGCTTTACTCCCCAATATTACAAAACAGTACTATATATCATCCCCAATTAATATCAGCAGGTGACTTACTAACACACAAGCTCATATATGTTACTGCATGCTGCCCTTTTCTAAAAACAAAGACAACTCCTTCTTTCGAAGACGGGATTTATTTTAACTTAATTGATCGTATATATTAAAAGGACGATGTAAAATCTAATAAATTGTTTGCTGTGATCGAGCAGGAAGCAGAGGTTTGAGAGGGTAACAAGGGACCTGAAGGTGACGAGGGTGTTCTCGACGCTGGTGGAGGAGATGAAGGCCATCGGCGTGCCGACGGCGGCGATGAACGGCGACGCCGACGAGTCGCAGTGCACCGACGTGATGGCTCCGGTGGCGCACGACGAACGGAGCCCGGTGCTGCTGCTCATGGGCGGCGGGATGGGCGCCGGCAAGAGCACCGTGCTCAAGGAGATTTTGCAGGAGTAAGAGCCAGCTATAGCTCAGCTACTGCTTAATTTGCGTGATAAATTAATTAAACGTCGTCATTAATTAGCAGGTTCTAATATGAAAACGAAAATAAAATGAAAAATTTCAGGCCGTTGTGGTCCAAGGATGAGGGGAATGCTGTGGTGGTTGAGGCGGATGCGTTCAAGGAGACGGATGTGATCTACCGTGCCATTAGCTCCATGGGCCACCACAATGACATGCTCCAGACTGCAGAGCTGGTAAATGAACTCAAATGCATTACCACTGCTCCTTAATTTGCTGTTAGATGGTCACACATCATCCAGCCGCGCGCTTTCTCTCTTTCAGAATTTCAGCTAATCGATCGATCGATCTCGTCTGGCTAACTACTAGCTAGTTGACTTCATGGAAAGAAAAATACAATATAGTAAATGGGAACAAATTAAATAGCTAGGGCCACCAACCGGCAGCTTAACTGAACTACTGCGTGAATCGATCAATTGAGCATCGTAGGACAGAACTGTCGGTTGCCTAGCTCATTATATGCTCACAGAGATTGCGGCTTTGGCATGCAATGTGTCATGCATGATCTCTATATGCGTGGCACGGACAGCATGCACGTCGATCGGTCTGTATCTGAAACAAAAAAACATGTGATGCAATCTTTGCGGGGCCCATGTGGCAGGGAGATAGGGTAAGGTTCTCTGTTGATCCTGATCCACATTAATTAACTAGGTGGTATAGCGAGTGGCAACCTGACTCCACGCACGCCGGCCAAAAGAGCAAGGCAAATCCTCCTTGTGGTGTTGAGCTCCCGCCACTCTGGATGTCAATTCCCAATTGACCACTACTCTAGCAAACTGCTACATGTGTGACAATGCAGGTGCACCAGTCGTCGACGGACGCGGCGTCATCGCTGCTGGTGACGGCGCTGAACGAGGGCCGCGACGTCATCCTGGACGGCACGCTCTCATGGGAGCCATTCGTGCAGCAGACCATCGCCATGGCACGCGACGTCCACCGCCACCGCTACCGCATGGGACCCGGCTACAAGGTCGACCCGGACACCAAGGCCATCACCGAGACCTACTGGGAAACCGACCCGGACGCCGCCGCCTCACCAACCACCAGAAAGCCCTACCGCATCGAGGTCGTGGGCGTGGTGTGCGACGCCTACCTGGCCGTGGCGCGCGGCATCCGTCGCGCCATCGTCACGGGCCGGGCGGTGCGGGTGCGGTCGCAGCTGGCCTCGCACAGGCGGTTCGCGGCCGCGTTCGGGGGTTACGCGGAGCTCGTGGACGGCGCGCGGCTGTACAGCACGAACACGATGCGGCTGATCGCGCGCAAGGACGGCTTGGCGGGGAGCCTGCTGGTGGAGCCACGGGAGTTCGGGTGCCTGCACGTGGTGGCCGGGCTCAACGAGGACGCCACCGGGGTGCACGACCTCTACCCAGGCGGCGCCACCGCGTGTGGGTCGCCGTCCCTCTGGGATGACATGATCGCGTCGCCGGAGCGCGCCGCTTTGCAGCGGGAGCTCCGGGATGCCATCCGCTCCATGGAGCAGCACACCACCGCCTAGACTAATATTATGGGGTGTGTGTGTTTTGTTGATGATGTATAACGAGAGTGTGTGCTTATATGAATTACTCCAATCAGCAATTCCATTGGAATGTTGCAACATTAGTTCCCCATACTGCATTTTAAAACTGAAAATATGCAACCCTTCATTCATGTTCCACCACAAGAATTAACCATGCCAAACTCAGCACCTCAGGTCTTCAACTAGATACAGCATCATCATAGCATTCAATACCCAGTAGCTTACTCGATGTTAATCTTCCTCCAAGTTGATGGCATCCTTAAACTTCCCGTACAATATCTTCTTCAGTTCAGCCATCTGGGAGACGATGGATTCCTTCTCCTCCTCCAGCTTCTCCAACTTCTTAGCTGCATCCTCTTTCATCTGCTCCAGTCTAGTCTCCACATCATCCCTTGGCATGTGGGCAAATACTTCTCCAATTTGGAACCGCACTACGTCTTCATCAGACAGGATGAGCTCATTGCCAGCATCATCAAGGTTTTCATTTGTTTCCTGCAACATAGAATAAACAAGGCATATGGCTTTCAGTGCTGTGGTGCTCTAGGATAAGTTTAACTTACAGCCTCAACGGAAAGAGGCCGACTGTTGTGTGTATAGATATTTACATCCAGATTTTGAACCCATCTAATAAAAAAATGATAATTTCGCAGTCTTACTCTAATGGTAGTACTTCATAAGTAATAGACTAAAGGAACATCAAAATACTTCATATGCATTAAAAGTAGCTCTACTTTGGTTATGCTACAACAAAAATACGATGTTGCCCTATTAAAATATACGCAGGAGATAAGAAATAAAATGAAACAAATTCTATTCATGATCCATGCACAGGTTCTTTGGAAAGTACTATGTTATGCCCGCAATAAAGTGTGAAAATAACGAGCTTTGATATTTGACTATATATGGAAGGTTGATACACCTAATCTTGACCATCCCTTCGATTTGACTGTATGGTTCAGATTTAGTTGGATCTGTACAGCCAAATCCCTCTGGACAATTATTGACTAATATTGATTCCATGTCCCATCATTCATGTTGAATTCAAGCCATTGATTTTCGCAATCCAATGTTGTACTGTATATTCATTTTGTACCCTGTTGGATCATTGATGCATTATAATTAACCTATATAATTTCATCAGTGCAATAGATAGCTGAAAAAATTCCTCTTCTTAGTTTTTAATATATGAAATTAGTGATCATTGACCGACCCATCCTATGGTTTTCTTCCAGTGTGCTGTAGCTTTAAGCGATTAATTTTCTTGCTTATCCTCTCCTCATGTCAGGCTTTCTCTCAGCAAGATCACACATCGAGCGACAACATAGCCACCATTGCTGTATATATGCTTTGATATCATCCCAGATCAACTAATGGAAATCTTTACCCACCCAGTTGCTATCCTATTGCTGTTCTCTCCATTACCTGTAACTTATCATATTGGGAAAATTGATGATTGTGGGTTGGGTCGAAAAGTATTTGATTGTTCCATCCCGATTGATGGAATGTTCCAATCTAATGGAATGCGGTCTACAAAGGATATTACTCATCCATTGTGGTTAACATGAACTTGTTGATATCTGAGAGCTACAATCTGTCTGTTTGCCTATAAAGTAGAGTTGCCGAGTTGGTATGACAATGTATCCTAAAACTTCCCATCATCCATTTTGTTTGCAATTACAATTTTAAAGTTGTTTTTACTGCGATTTTATTATCCTTTCAGAATTTGAGGTGATATAGGCCAAACATGCATGAGACAAATGTTCAACCTGATGATGTCGATGTATTTTTGTTTTCCTCTACACTCCCAATTGAAGTTGTCAGCTTATGTTATAAGATTAAGATATCAACTGTGTTTAGGATACTTCTGTCATAATGATACCAATGGTAAACCTACCATCTAGTGCATATCGAGTACACTAATGGTACACGCTGCAGATGGAAATAAGTGCTTGTATGAGGGTCCTACCTCTCTAATAATGATTTTAGCAAGGGAAGGGGCATAGGATAGTCTCCTAGGAAATGTGTATGGCATCCTAAATGTAGCCAGCACTCCATTATTGCCTTTCAAATGAAATCATGGATATGTAAAATTGCAATGCCCCATTCAACATATACAAAGAAAAGTACTCCCTCCATTTCGGATTATGTCATGTTGACCAAAGTCAAAGTCAAACTGCTACAAGTTTGACCAAGTATATAGAGAAAAGTAATTGGCATTTTTAACAAAAGACAATGCGCATGATCATATAAATGAATTTTTCAATGCATTTGAAAGAGACAATGTAGATATGTAGGAGTATAAGATGATAGGGCATATTTATAATGAACTAATATAATTAGTGCTTGCTATAAAAAGTGGCATGTATATTCACATGAAGAAGCAGTCAACAGAAACATTAAAAAATAGCTACAGGGAGCTCTTGCTTTATTGTATTTGCTGCAAGACGCTCTAGTTTTATGTATTTACTTAAACATGTTGCAAAACCGCAGTTGTTTGCACTACAAGGCACTGATTCCATTAGAATAACATTTCTAGCTCCGTTGGGGTGATAAGTTTCTGAAAATGAGTTGGGATGCCCTTGAACCTTGCAAGCTCAGCACTAATGGCATCTAATTAACAAGTAACGTACATGCACAGCTTGTTGTCAGTTCTATTTCTGATTTGACACAATATAGCTGAGATTATTCAGATCTTTTTGTAATTTCAGTACAATTTCAAGAGTTTTGGTTGATCTTTTAATTTTGGATTTGAGTTTCGTTTAAATATTTTGTTTGAGAGTTTTGGTATACCTGTAATTTGTACCCATTCTGAAATATAAAATCTATTATCTCTTGTATCGTCCAACCCAAAGGGATACACTAAACATTCTGTGTATAGTCTCTTCTGACTCTCCTAATGAAGACAATACTTGAATACTATTTTACTGGCTTAGTGTCCTACAGCAAATAGACACGATCTTGCAATGTGTTCCAGCAAAGACACGAAATTAGAGTGTCCTACACCAAATATCACAAAAATAGATTGTCACAAAGCCAATTTTACCAAAAAAAAAAACAGAATATCAAATATGAACCTTTTCAGCCCATTCTCCAGAAACAGTAATTTAAACTGAAAACACTTGCATGCTTCATGTTTGCTGGAAATATTAACGATTCAGTGGTATTATAAGGGACAAATATACTGCAGCAATTGATGCTAGCAAGAAAATTTGGTGTGTGCATTCACATGCTTATATGACGTGTAATTAATGACGCTAAGGAAAAGGGTTTGGCAAAGGTAACTCAAATGACAAAACAAGAGGATATGAGTAGCATTTTAAAAAATATATACCAGAATCCTAAACAATTTTCTAATACATCAAATTTCCTATAAGGTCGAAATTCCTTATGAAAGATTTCCAACAAAATTGCAGTCCCAAACAAGTGTAAGTATTGATTTCTCAGTTTTGATATCAATGTTCATGTGTAACTGAGAACCCAAATCAAAAACAGGTTATCCATAACAACGTCCATCACCTAAGTGGCCTATTGTAGACGAGAAAAATCAGATCGGTAGTGACATATTGGCATGCTCAATGAAGAAAATCTTCTTACAAAGGCATATGCAGAAAAGAACAATTGCTGCAAGGATCCTGCGGGTGTAGAGCCGCAAATAAACCCAGAAATCAATATACTTTATTCAGCACATGATAGTGCAATGCAAACAGGACCATACAGCCTGACCGAAAAAAACACCACCACAAGTGTTAAAACACCGCACCTCAAACGCAATGCGGCCGATTTGCAAGTCGCACGAACCCACAAGTCTAGGATCTCAAGCTGCTAAGGTTGCAAATCATTTACATTCTTGACAGTATACACGAAACAAACGGCAATAGGATATCCTATATACTCCCAAGAACATAAAAATCCCCAAAACCATAAGCCCGTTGCTCTTGTTGCGAGCCGCAAAAGGTATAGCCTGCCCAAAGGCTTGGGCCAAACTAATAAGCATTCCTCCGCTGGAAACAAATAAATCAAGCAATACATACGGGGAGCATGGCTGAACAAAAGTCGAAGAAAGGAGAGGATCTAAAAGAAGGGTCGAAAAACCTACCTTGGCGAGCTTGATCTCGTCGTCGAGCTCGTGGAGGCGATTGTTGAGGCGGCCGAACCGGTTGATGTTCTGCTGGTCCTCCCACGTCACCTGCGCCTCCGTGCCGTCCCCCTGCAACCAATAATTCCCCCAGATCAGAGACGCGTGCGCGCAGTAACGGGGAAAAGAAAGAACAGATCAAACTGCAGAATCGGGTGGGCGATCAGGATGGGGCTAGGGTTTTCTCCGCCTTCACCTGCTGCATCTCCGGTTCCCTTCGAGGTTCGCCGGCGCTGGATTCGTCGAGCTCCGCCGCCGCCGCTGCTGGATTTTGGGGGAGTCAGCAAGGGAGACGACGATAGGGATTTAGTTGGTTTCTGAAGCGGAAAAGGAGAAGCCCAATCCTGGCCCGATTTCGGCCTAGCCCAAATGCAACTAATGTGCGGTGTTAAACTGGGCCTGGATTGAGCCCAGCCCAAAACATTGCTGTCGTTATTATCACAAAGTAGAAACCAGCTGCCCAAAACATAACCTCCCGTTATCGTTTACAGGTTTGATGAGCTCTTTATCAATGTCGACGTAACCCTGACAACTCTTTGGTTAGAGGAATTTCACGTGAATTAAACTAGTTTGTATGAAAATATTAGGCCTCTTTGATTCACAGGATAGCAAAAACACATGAATTGAAATGATAGGCAACTTAAATCCCGCGTGAACCAAAAACACAGGGAAATATAATGGTGGCTCTTTGATAGTGTCATAGGGAAAACAAAGGAATACCGACCTCATATTTAATTTTCTTTGAAATTTAACTATAGGAATCTAATCCTTGGGAAAGTTTACTTTTCATTTCCTACAAATCAAAGACAAACATAGGAAAAAGAAAACTCCATAGGAATTTGAATTATATGAAAATCCTTTGCACCTTTGCCAATCCTTTGAATCAAGGTCCTTCCAAAGCCAAAGGTGTCAATTTCTGCATCAATCTTCAGATAACTCTGTATGGTTCGAGCTGTTCTCTAAAATCTAGATTGGAGCAAAGTGCAGCTAGTTAGGCAGATAGAGCTTCTGAATTAGGTATTTTTCCATCTCTATTGTAAAACACAGTTACTAGTGTACTAGCCAAAATCAGATCTGCCAGCTGATATCAATTGTAAAATAATATAACGGCCTCTTGTGTAGTGCAACTGAATCTGCATCACAAACACAACTATAGCAAGGAGTTCTTATCTACAAACAGCCACGGTAATGATGGTTTCAGAAGCTAGCATTTGATTCAACCGTCAAGAAACCAGCATATCATCCAACTAACTTTTACACAGCCACACTGGCTAGTTCACCATTCAAACATAAGGTACGATCCAAAAACAGGCTGACAAGAAAAACGGAAAAGTATTTTGCTTTATTGAACTGGAAGCAACAATTTATCTTAAAACTTTGATTAACAAGGTCACTGATCTGTGATCAGACATTTAGATGGTAACAAGTGCACAGATAAATACGATTATTGTGTATATAATACATTTGTACACACTAATCACAGAGTGCCTCCTCGAGTGCCCGGAGGAAGAGTTTCAAAATTTGACAGCATTTCTTTATTTCAGTCGTGCCAAAATGAATAGAAGTCCAAACTAAACAATGATACAGCATGAGCGGACTTCAAATTTTAGCACATAGCTCACTCGCCACTTAAGATAGGGTTGATCAGTGGCTTCAACTGCGCAAGATAAACGATTGCCCACCTGCAGATATACATTACCATATTATTACCAAGAAAGTTCTGAGGCGTCCAAAATGGCAACCTGGTATGGAGGATTAATCAAGCAAAAGACGGAAGATACGACAGAATGATGAATCATCATATAAATCAATCAGATACCAAAGCTTGAAAAAAACACGCCATAAGAAACATGAGTAGCATTAAAATTTCTAAAACTGCAACAAATTATCCAAGATATCTGACCCTCATGGACCCACAACCCAAGAATCAACAGAACTTACATTGACCACGCGCAGGTACAAGAACCAACAGAGAGAAACTATTAAGTTTGAAACAGAATAAGTTTCAGTGTACAACTAATGCCACCTATTGTAATTTAACAAGAACTAAATCATCAGTTTAACATTGGTCTCTGCTAGAAATTTAGACCTTGCAAGAATACCTACTACTCTGACTAGGCTACTAGTCAATATAAAGAATGTTACCATAGTGTAATGCAGAATACATATACTAGGATATCATATGATGCCAGGTATTATTCTTGTATTGTGCCGTTCATCTTTAGCAGGAAATTTTTTACATGCTAGCAATTAATCAACCTAATGTCAAAATCATACCTTCTGATCAATCAAGGTTGGATAAGAAAACAAAAAACATGTAAATGAACAAATGGATCAAGACTTACATCATCCAACAGCAAACTGTAGCTGTAATAACCAAGGTCAAATGGAATCTGCACAAGTTAACATAAGTTAATTTAAGAATAATTTAACAGGTTAGCAAAACAGCGTACACATATATACATATATAAAAAGCTCAAGAGCTAACTCCCTTTCAAAACATCGCAAATTTTCTCAAGAGCAGTAAGGATGATGAACAGACAGTAGTAATATGATTAGAAGTTTTAAACACATATCGTCCAACTTTGAGTAGAATATAAAGAAAATAAAATGTTTGATGCAGTACTAGTAATGGATATGCACAATGTGGATATTCATCCCATGAACATAATATGCTAGAGATAAAGCATTTAGTCATGATCCAATAATTGAAAAACATACCCCCTCCAGTTTTTTATGTATGATGTTGGCTAGTTCAATATTTATGGAAGAAGGGAATACTAGTGTATTAGAATTTTTTTGTTGTGCCTATTCTTGAAGACTTGAAGGCAGGATAATAAATCAGCACAAACGTAACAGGCAACATTATATGAACTCATAGAACACCCTAGATTAAAAATCTGTGAATCATACTGAAACTCTAAAATATACAGTGGCCTTTATGCTCCGTTTTTCTTTTTAGTTTTGACATGTATGTACTAAAAGTCCACACTCAGAAACCAAAAGGACAATGAAGCGTGATGTCTACCTTCTCTCTCGTCGACAACAAAATTAAGTATGATTTAGCACATGGATATTGGGTGGCAGGCATAATTTAAGCCTTCTGCTGGTAATACTTGCACGGAGAGGAGTATATATAATAGAGTAAATTTCACAAAACTACACATATTGTGGTTCGAGACTTCGAGTTACAGAAAACTACATATATTTTGACAGTTGTCACTTAACTACATATATAATGGTATTAATGTTTCATAAAACTACATTAAGTTTTATAAAACTACACTATTAAGTATTTTTAATACTGTAGTTTTGTGAAACGTTAATATATGTGATTTTCTGCAACTTGACCATAAAACATGTAGTTAGTTTAGTGAAATTTACACAAATATGAATGAAGCCCTAAAAGGTGCAATTCTTTAACACATTTAACTATGAACTGGCACTACAATTACCGGAAATCATGCCCGAGACCCATGTTTTGGCAGTTCCAGTAAAATTTTGCCCATTGGCCTCTCGTAGGGTAATGATTGAATCAACAATACCGGCCTATGGCAACATGTGTCAAATCTAATCGCTATCTGATCCGAGAAACTAAGCTAATCGAGTAACTGAGTTCGAGTAAAATTTGACCTAACCATCACCCATCAAGGGGTCAAATCCCGCCCTCCCGATCCGAAAATCCCAAGGCGGCCGGGTGATACAAGTGATCCAGACACACTACACCACCAGATCGATCAGAAGCAACTATTCTAAACAGCACGAATCGGCGAGCGAGAGGGGAAGGGAAGAGCACACGTACAGGTTGGTGGAGGGCCCGCGGTTGCAGCAGAGCAGCGAGAAGAGGGAGCCGACGACGCCGGCGAGGAGGAAGATGAGCGTCGTCACCCAGAACCCCATGCTCTCCCGATTCCCCTTCCTTCCCCCGCCTGGATCGATCGATCGATCGCTGTATCCCTCGCGTCGAGTTCTCGAGGCAGATCGAGTCGAGGTGGGGAAAAAAGAGGAGAGAGAAGAGGAAAAGGGGAGAGAGAGAGAAAGATAGACCGTGTCCGGGTCGGCTTGGGCCGTACAAATCTCGAGAGCCACGGAGATTGGGCTTCCTTATATGGGCCAGCCCATTACGAATCCGACACGGGCTCGCTTCGGTGTCCGATAGCCCGCACTCGCGTCCCCCACTATATATCGACCAGAACACAACCAGAGCTCTACTTCTTGCAGCATTACAAACCTCTCGTGATCAGAAGGGAGAAGAGAACAGGAGAAGGAATTTGATGGAGAAGACGAAGCAGGAGGCCACGGAGGCGGAGGAGGAGGGGATCGAGAAGTACGAGGAATTCAAGTCTTCTCTGGCCTGTCTCGGCGTGTTTCTCGCCGTGAGCGTCGTGTGCGCGCTCGTCACCTTCCTCTGGCCGGGGTTATCACCGATCCACAAGAACTACGGATTGTGGTACTCGGTGCTATTTCTGATCGCGGCCGTGTTTATAGCCTGCATGCATCTCAGGCAGTATGGATTCTCCGTCCCCAAGATCGAGGAGCCTGATCACCAATTGAATATAATCGGTGATGATTTATGCTGAAGGGACGACGTTGTACAATTTCTTTTAGTACAACTCATGCTTCTTGTTAGAAAACTAGAAATGAACACATGAGTTGTGTATATATCTATCTCCTAAAGAGGAAGAGAGTGGCTTGTGGAGTAGCAAACATATAGCGTGTACGAGTGTTGTTCTGACATTGACATTGGGTTTCTATTGAAGTTCTCTCAGCCTTGCTTTTCTTGGTAAGTATAATCCTCTATTTTATTGTCGTCACGACATGTGTTCTAGTGTGTGAGAAAATGTTGGAGTGCGTCTCACATGTCTGAGAAAATGTTGAATTGATCATGCTAGTAGCAACTTGTGCCCCTACCACCAGTCCTCCACCAGGCAGTACGTACGTCATCTCTGTCGCTGCTGCGCTTCGTTAACGATCATGTTCATTTCTTTGCCATGGTTGTCCTGATCGTGCTCATCTTCTTTTTTTTTTGTGTGAATCTGATCGTGCTCATCTGCTCACCACTGCTGCAACTAAAAGTTGAAACCCTGCCAAAAGAAACAACCAAAAAAGAACCGCTCCCCTTCAGTTGTCATTGACCAATCTTCCCACACGATTTTATTGTTTCATATGTGGATGTTGCTCAGTAGAGATGGACGAGCATTGAGGGAAGAAAGGAAAATTTAAGACGCTTGATCAGGAAGAAACATATGAAGGCTTCGGTAGCAGACCAGCCAAATTTGAACATTTTGAAAACTAAAATTAGGGGAACTGTCAGATAAGGAAAAAATTTTTGGTCCAATTGTTTTCGGACGGCCCAATCCAAGAATTTTAGGATTCAAAATTTGAAACGCTGTTGGAGATACAATAAGCTTAGCACCATTAACAAACTCTGTTTTTTAAGATAATGGATAATCAGGTCTTGATTTCAAAGAAGCTACACCCCTCAACCATTACAAAGCCTATCATATATATATGGCTTGTTTGGATCAGGGACTTTTTCATAGTTCTTGTCACATCGGATGTTTGGACGTTAATTAGGAGTATTAAATATAGACTGCTAACAAAACTAATTGCATAAATAAAGGCTAATTCATTAGACAAAATTTTAAAGCCTAATTAATTCACAATTAGCAAGTGTTTACTATAACATCACATTCGCTAATCATGAACTAATTAGCCTCAATAGATTCATCTCGCGAAATAGTCCAGAGCAGGGGCGGAGGCAGGTTTGGCCGGGAGGGGGGGCTCATCCTCTCCTTCTTCCTTTAGCCCCTCGACCCTTCTTCCTCTTCCTCTTCCTCTTCTTCTTCCATCTCCCATTTTCTCCAAAGGATCCAGTGGGGTAGGGGGTGCTCGAGCCCCCCTTGTCCCCACGCTGGATCCGCCCCTGGTCCAGAGTATAAGGTGCATTTTATTAATAGTCTATATTTAATATTTCTAATTAGTATCAAACATCCGATGTGATAGGCACTTAAAAGAATGTCCTGAAAACAAACAAGATCATAGTCTGCCACTCTAACATTGTCCCTGTCCAACCGGCTTGGGCGCGTAGAGAACTCGAGAGCCACGTGTATTGGGCTCGGCCTATGTGGCGTTGCGGGAACGGATCCGATACGAATCCGACGCGAACTCGGGTTAATTCCGATCGATAGCCGTCCCCTCCCCTACATATTTGACGAGAATACAACCATAGCAGTACATCTTCTTGCATTGCTATGACTTATGATCGTCGTCATCATCAGTTGAAAGGATAGAGGAGAAGATCAGTCAGTCACCGGCAGCGGCAGCCATGGCCACGATGGAGGAGCTCGAAAGGCGCAAGGAATTCAACTCTTGCCTGAACGGTATGTGCGTGTCAATCTTCCTGGGGATCGTGTGCCTGCTCGTCACTCTCCTCTGGCCTACTTTTTCGCCTGATCAAAGGGACTACGGCTTGCTGTACTCCTTGATCGTTCTCTCCTTCGTCCCGTTTGCAGCTTGGGGATATTACCTGAACTATGGATGCTCTTTCCCCGACCCCAACGTCGAGGAGCCTGACCAAGGGGAGATACCTACCGGTGCTGATTTATGCTGATTTGTTGGGGGATGTAACTGACTGTTACAGCGGTGTAGTACCTGCTCATTTTAATTTAGTACAATCCTGTAAAATTGGTGTAGAATTCCTGTGTTTCAACTTTGAGACAGGCCCTATATTATCCAAGTTCTTACTAACAGTGTTGACCACCACCAAACAATGTGTGAATCTCTTGTGGATATCATAATGTTACATGATTGCATAAGACTGTTTTCATTCGACGAGTTTAAAAGAAAACCGATCTGGTGCTACAACAATCCATGGTACGGCCGGAAGAGAATTTTTGTGATCCATATCCACTCTAGCCATCTCTTACAAGCAAATTCCTCTATTTATAACCAACCTAAACATCAACAATGACTATATGTATATAATTCACAACAGCCTTTTTTTTTCTTGTCTTTACACACCTTTCTGTATGATAAATGATAAAGAAAAAGACATCTTAATGGAATCGAATAAACATCAATGAATGCCTGAATATGACGCCAAGGGCTGGCTGCCAACTGAGCCAACCACATTGTCATTTGTGAGGCTATGTGTATCAAGGAGGTTTATCTCGGATGACCAACCTCTTGTTCCTTGGGCGCAATAAATGGATGCCTATTGGCAGAAAAGGGGACCCACATTTAGGCGAAAAATGGGTTGAGCCTTTGTGTGGTGAGATGCCATTCATGGGGTGATGGCCTTGGGCCGTCCATAAGTTAGCACCATCACAAACTCTTTGGCAGGGGTGCCTATCATGGTCTGTGTTGTCTCTGTTGATTGCCTCCTCAACCACAACTCTACTAAATTGCACAGAGATTGTGTAGGGCTCACTGGTTGCCCACAGCAATTTATTTCAACCTGCAAATCCAGAAAACATGTTCCGTTAACCTTACAGGGATCTTCAGTGAGCTAAACAAGTTCCTTTGCAATGAAATGTTAAAACAAGTAGAGCGATGTTTCTAGGTGTGAAATCTTTTCGCAAAGGTAAAAATGCTGAATGTATTCTAATATTGGGAGAGGAAAAAAAATAGGCTAGCAACAATTAGTATCATAATATGCAGTACGGAAACGATGAAACAAAATGGGAAACCAACATCTTAGGAAAAGCACCTACACTGCAAACTGGAAAATATGGTCTTATGGATTAAATTGCAACATAATCAAGATGATATGGATTCAGATTAGCGTAATTTGTAGTTCAAGATGCAAAAGAAGGCCCATGACAGAAACTGGAGCATAACTAAAGCAGGTCTGCTGTCTGCCGTGTCCAGATGAGCACAAGATTGTCCAAAAGATCTACTTCAATACCAGTCAGACATAATAGTGATCTAAAAAAAATCTGAGAGGCAGATATAGCTCTTACCTCGGCCTCGCTAGGAAGGCCAAGCTTCTTCATGAGGTACTTCTGGATTGATGAGGCAGGTATGTTTCCATCTCTATTTTAAAACACAGTGTCGTAGTCATAGTCAGATCTGACAGTTGATATCAAGTTGCAAAATAATATAATGAATGACCTATATATACAGATATCACCTAGCAGAAGTTTGCGAGCAAAATATATTTTCCCACTAAAAAAATCATTATAATTTGGTTCAAATTATAGCATGATGTTGGAAAAGAAAACGTTTATCAACACCAAGATCATAACTAACAGACTAAAAGACTTCTGTCTCCAATCAGCTCCAGTATGCAAATCATTTTCTTATATTTTATCAGCTTGCACATATTTATCGTAAATCACGTATCTCTTTTTGTTCCTCCCTAATAAACATTTTTTCTTTCTTGGATATTTTTGTTATTATATCATAACTTATCTATCGACAGTCCAGTGTGATAAATCCAAACAAGATTTATGTGAAGGACAGGTACATATTGAATTATAATTTTCATATCTCAAGGAAAAGCTGGGAAAGATGGGAGCTCACTTTATTCTCAAATAGTGGGAAGGTATCTGTGGTAGAGGCGGGTCTCCTTCCCTGAAAACAAACACACAAAATAATAGGATCAGATAAAAGCTCATGGCAGCTGTTGTTTTTGCTAAATATTTAACGGGAGTTATATTATGATGAATTGCCAATCCTTACTGTTCAAATGACGCAACAAGTGAAAACCATATAGAAGTGAATTTCCTTTCGTTTTGGGTAGCTGCAGCATCAGGTTTACTATCAGATGGGGCATGAAGTTCTCTTCTGCGCCCAGTCCTTTGATTTTTCCTTTTTAGCAAAGGAACATCTTTCTTGTCATCCTCTATTTGGGATTTGTGCACATGTTCCCTTGATTTTGTTTTGTTAAAAGATGTGCTCCCAGGAGAGTCACTAAGTTGCTCTTTCTTAACAATTTGACTCTGCGAACTTGATCTTAAGGACTTTGTCCTGTTTGCTGCTTCTACCAAACAATTTAGAGGTCTCCAGAGCTCATCAGTCTTATCTGCCACCTCCTTGCGACCACCTTCGGTATCTTTATTGGAGGAACGATTTGATGCTTCTGCATTTGATGACATCTGCATACAACAGGATCAGTTTTTTTTGCTGGCATTGCATTCTTCGAGCTATTGTTTTGGAAAGTTAGTAATTAGTATGGATATTTCACAGATAAGTCCACTGTAACTTTTTTGAAAGCACATGAGAGATGAATACCCCATAAGGTGTGGCTTTTTTACCTGTCGTCTTGTCTGTGGTACTTTGCCCGAATTAGTGGGCAAACTTGAATTCTGAGCATGCTTTTCACTGTTATCAATTTCCTTTTTCACAGGATCATCAATACCAAGACCAAGGCCACGCAATGCAGCAGCTTTCCTGGTAACTGCTCTTGTCCGTCGCCCAGTCAAGCCTGTTGGGGTTACTGTAGGTGTATCAACTACCAGAGAAGAGATAGATCTCTCTTTCCTTTTACTGGGAAGTAAAATAGGAGCTGCAACTTCTTCAGCCCTAATCTTCTTTCTTTTGAATGGAAATATTTTTGATCTTACATCTTGTATATTGTGGTCAGCCCTGAAGGTTACAGAATATAAAGAAGCGAGTATAAGTAGATGCAGGTCACAAACACCAGTGCAAAATCATAGGAGAGAAGTGTGCCAAATTTATTTTCCAACTAAAGAACATAACACCATGTAAATCATATGCATTTTCGATATTAAATACTTTAACAGTGCAGTTTCACAGGATACAACTGAACTTGTCATCAAACAAGTACAGATGGCTTCACAGGCTACCAAAGTACCAATACAGTAAAATGAGAGGAAACTTTTGGGATCAGTACACTCAACAAGGAACTACAGAAACAAGAGCAGGAAAATAATTTTTCTTTGGAGTATATGAATTTACAAGAGATGTGAATATTTTGTTCCAGATTACATTTTGCAGAACAAAACAGCATGCAACTGAAGTCAACAGTATCAACACACTATAAAATAATCCAGTATGATTGCTTACTGTATTACTGTTAGCTTAACTCAAAAGTGTCTAACATTCCATAATATGAAAGGAGATACTGTTTAAATTCTGAGCTACTTACATTCTACAATTCTTTCTATTGGAGTTAAACAAAATGCTACGAAGAAGACATTCAGAATGTAATATTTATACAGTTTTTTTTCCCAGCGTGTTACTACCTATTATTTTGTGTATTAAGGAAATCTCAATCAAAGTACCAAGTTGGCATGTTTGATTTATACTATGCCCAATGTGTAGTCATCACACAATAAATATAAAATACAGGAAATTCAACAGTGCAGTAAAAATTGGAAGTACCAACACACAGTTATTTTGACCTTACAAGCTACAGGAACAAGCAACCTGATAAATTGAGTGCATAGATATGATGATAAGCATACCTAAGTTTTTCAACAGGAGTGCAACCAAGATCAATTTTACATACTGGGCAGGATTCTACCTCCTCATCATTGAACTTCTCATATATACACTTTCTGCAAACTGCATCAGCATGCCAAAATCAGAGCTTTGGAGAATCAACGACTCTGTTTTGGTAGCAAAGTAAGTCAAGATATAAAACTTGTTTTCTCATAACTTCTATTATTGTGTTGTAAACTCAACTGTGCAATTAGTGATAGGGTCAAAAACCAACAGAAATGTAGCACAGAACAACCACCAGAAAAACTACAGTTATCCAAAAAAGTGATTAGACAGTGAAATTTTTTATGAAGGAACTCTGAAATGTCAAAAGGGAGATATTCCATGCTGAACAGGTATGCTCTAGCATTATTGTTCCAATTGATGAAAAGTGGAACGACAAAGCTAGCAATAGCATAAGACTGGACATGTAACATCTGTCTGGGATACATTTTCCATTCTTCCAGCAACTATAAATATAAATCTGAGAGGCGGAATTATTTCATGAGGAATGCAAGTAGCAGCGCAGCTAACATTGAATTACTAGTAGTAATTACTAATAATAACAGCATTCAAACGAGGATCTACTTGTGTCTTTGCTAAATAACGTTGTTGAGTCGCAACTGTAGCATTTCACTGTGCATCCTGCAACTTACATCAGCAGCATGTTTCCAAATCGACAACCCAGAAAAACACGCAGCATTCTGTCACATAAAAGTAGGATATCAATTATCAAGTCCAGCCTGACATTCCCGTCTGCCCGTGAACGAATACCGGACTCATCCCAAGCGTTAAAGAGAAGCAGTGTGCTCCACAACACCCGAGATTTCAGCAAGACAAATTACTGAATCTAAGGTGCTTAGTTATGTGAAACCGGAGGCAATCGCTGAATCTAAGGTGGTTAACGAAGGATTAACGTCAGATAGCACCGCATTTCGCCCCTAGCCGCGCCTACGTTGGAGAAACCGGATCCTATCTAACTAGGTCCTTCCGATTCAATTGAATTGAAAGGTCTATGGCGGCGGTTACTGGTGACAGCGGAGGAAGAGGAAGAGGAAGAGGAAGGTTTGGGGTAGTGTACTGACAGGTGTGGAGGCACTCGGAGACGGTGGTGGCGTCGCGGAGGAGGCGGTTGCAGAGCGGGCACGTCATGCACCGCGCCAGCACCTCCCGCTTCACCATC
This sequence comes from Leersia perrieri, assembly GCA_000325765.3. NCBI lineage: Eukaryota > Viridiplantae > Streptophyta > Magnoliopsida > Poales > Poaceae > Leersia > Leersia perrieri. The sequence goes on from CM002481.1 coordinate 19,230,921, forward strand.
ACCACCCCTCTCGACGCCGCCGCCGACGACGACGACCCTCCTCCTCCGCCGCTTCGCCTCCCCCTCTTCCGCCCCCTTCCCCTCCTCACCCGCTTCTCCACCTCCACCTCCTGCTCCTCCTCCTCCTCCTCCTCCGCCTCCGCCTCAACCTCCTTGTGCTCCTCCTCCCCTACCGCCGGGGACGCGGCCCCATCCTCATCCTCCTCGTGATGTGGCTGCTGCTGCTCCTCCTCCTCCTTCACCACCGCGGCGGCAGCAGCAGGAGGAGGAGGCGACGCGGGGGCGGGCTGCATGGCGAGGAGGAGGAGGAGATCGAGGAAGAGGCGGAGAGGGGAGGCGGAGGAACGAAGACGCGCTGCTGCCCTCCGGCGTCGTCGTGTCGTGGGCGTGTGTGCCTGTCGATCGAGAGAGAGCGACCAACCAAGCGCGACCACCAAAACCAACCCCAAAGCAAAAAGAAAAAAAGATGTGGGCCGGCGACGCCAACGCGAGCGAGGCGACGGAGGTTGGCGTGCCAGATTCGCCGACGTGTCGTGTCCGACCCTGCCTTCTCTGCCACCGACCGACCCAGCAGAGCAGTTTCTTCGCGGTGTCAGTGCGTGCGTGCAGACCAACCACAACCAACGTGTTTCTTCCTCTCCTTCCTGGCTCCGGCCGACTCTCTATCTTCCCGTACCCCTTCCCCCCTCTCGTCTCGACCAAAAACAAAAGAGCACGAATTAATAATGTGCGTTTCCACGTGACAAGTGTATTTTGTAATTTGTACTACTACTGCTCTTTTGGTTCGAGTTCCTACCAACCACCACACCACATCGCAAGCATGATTTGCCATGCCGCAGCAGACCGGATCGGTAGAGTTTGCGTACATCATCCACTATTCGAGTCACCACCTCCGACACATGCCACATGACGGGTGGGGTGTGCTTACGTGCGCACACCGACGGCTTTGATTTGGATCGCTTCCTTCCTTTCCTCCGCGCGCCAATCCCTCCGCCCAAACGCTCCACTACGGTGTGGAGCTGATACACTGACATTGCACGCTAATGGCATCGGCCTTGACATTTTTTTCATCCGTGCCGTTCTTTTTAAATTAATCAATATGGACTAATTAAATCATATATCTATTATTATTGTAATATAAAAAAGTCTTGAAAGAAGGCTAGAAAGTCCCCATTAATCAAGAAAAGGAGAAAAAAAATAGGTTTTAAGGAAAACACTTTCCCTTGACACTCTTTGCCACAAGGATCGTTGTTTATCATAGGATTTGTAACAGCAAGCAATTCATCAACTACTACAATGTAACCTGATACTTCAACTGGGCTTATAACCTGCCAGCTGTTAAGATATAAATGTCAGTCATAGAGTAAAATAATACAATAATAACTGAGAATTTACATTATTTTACCTTCCAAGCTGTGCAACATTCCTAAGAACAGGATCGATCCGATTTAGAAGAGCAGACAGGGTAGCAGCTGATCCATGCACCACGGATAATTTCTTCTGTAAAGATATTAACCTGCCAAATGATATTTGAGACTAGTTCCTAAGTGACCGGATAGAAAAATAGCTGAAGTCCATAGTCACTTGCTTGCATCAATGTTAAGTAATGAGCCAAGATATTCAGCGGAGGGCCGCATCAAATTATAGTACTGTTCTCCCTTGCTTGCAAGGGCAAGTCTGGTCCTATCCAGAAATGCTTTAGCATAGAGAGCCCATTTGTTGCTTTTCAGTTTAGCCATTTCCAAGGACAGTTAGCATTTTGGGAGTTCAAAATACATTAGTATACTATGACAGTTAGCATCACCAACAGAGGACCTAAACAAATCCCAATCCCAGTTTTTCTGTTTTTTAAACAAAAACAAGACTCCAACAGTTCTCTAAACTCCTCCCAAAAATAGAAAACCCCATCTTCATGTTTTTTTTTTACTTACAAACCCGGGACTCCCCTTATTTTATTTTTTTTGAAAGGAGAAAAAGGTTGGTGCCAAGGAGGGACTTGGCATTGTATTAATAGAAAAGAAAGTGAGGTGAAACGCACGACCCAGGATTCGAACGCGGGCGGGCTCGCACGCACGACGGCGCCCTGGCCACCTGCGCTACGCGTATCATTCCTAATCTTCTATTGTCCGCGCCGTAATCTCACTCTTCCTCGCCTCGTTTTCACGCCAAATGCCGCTCACCTGCTGCGCCGCTCGTCGACTCCTGCGTCAATTTCCTGGCGGGCCTACGTACGAACGTGTCCAGTGTCCTACAGTCCTACTGCATGGCTGCATGCCGCCGTCGCGACTGTTTGCATCGGATAGTGCCGACGGCTGGCTTTTCCTCCGATAGCATTCCGCCGTGAGCACCAAACCCAGACTAGGGGTGGATCGGGGCGCTGCTACGGAGACGACGACGACGTCCTGATTTTGAGCTGGTCGAGGTCGACGGTCGGACGTTGTCGATTGGCGCCGGAGTAATCTGACAGTTTGTCACCGTAAGCTCTTCTTGCGTGCGTTGGCCGGAGCCTTGAGTATGGTCATCCGCATCTCAGTTTCAGAGCAGCACCACGACGGTTCCCATGGATGGTCCTGCATGCCATGCTTGTTGAAGATGCCATGGCGCACGTACCGTTTATTGCAGCACACATGCACGTATTAGGCTTGACGAAGATGCCGTGATTGCTTGCATGGTGTTTATGATCACTTGGTCTACAATACGATGTTCTCAATCTGATTTGATTACAATCTTGTAAATCAATTGACTGATATGTTTGATGCTTGATCGTCTTCAAGCTTGTATGTAACGACGGAGGCCGAACACACGCGAACGCCCGACAGCTGGTTGTCATATCAGCCGAGGTTGTCCTCTTTTGGTTTTAGGATGTCAAGTTTAGGCCATCTCTCGGAGAGGTCCTTATTTTTTTACACCAAAATTTGATTAGGAGGCCCTAAAAGATAATTTTGGGGGTATAATTTACTCATTCTCTTGGTGATGCTTAGTATGCAATTTTAGGCTGAACATTATCCTTACCTGAAAATTAAGTATATATTGAACAGTTTATTAGTATGCAATTTTACCAAAGTTTTTTTTTAGCAATTCTTATTTTCCACTGAATTTTTTAAATCGCTTGACTAAACTGGCATGTGGGCCCTCCCATATATGAGTGAGACGATGAGTGGAAAGTGGAAACTAAGAGATATGGCAAAATTTGAGGAGAGAATATATTCTATGCCCATGAGTTCATCTCAGTTCAACAATTTACCATTGACATTGTCACTTTTTTTTATAATAGACCGATGAGTTTACCAATTCGTTTACAATATGCCATCGAGCCGGCTAATCTTTTTTTCAGAATTTCCAAAATACCCTTATGACATATAAGGTTAAGTATTGATTTTCCCCAATAGAATTTCAAAAATATTATAAAAATTTTGTGTAACTTACTTACACAATATAAATGTCTGTGTATAAAATTTAAAGGATAAAGTCCGAATTACCCCCTGAATTATCGAGGGGGTACGAATACCCCCCTAAACTCCAATACCAGACATCTTTCACCTCCAAACTTTTAATACCGAATAAAATACCCCCTGAACACTGTTTTGGGCGGATTTGACCAGATTTTGACCCACGTGGCGATGACCAGTCAGCCTATAAATAAAAAATATTATAGGGCCGACATGGCATCCTCTCTTCCTGACTTCCTCACCCAACTATCCCATCCCTCCCAATCTCTCACGCGCGCGGCAGGAGGAGACCAATCAGGGTGGCGGCGACGACGACATGATGGTGGCGGAGGAGCTGCAGCGTCAATGGCCGGCGAGGCTCCACCTCCACTACTGGTCATTCTCTCTCCCCCTCTCTTTTTTCCCTCCCCCTCTTCCCTTGTTACTCTCCCGTGAGGCATGGTGGAGAAGCCGGTGGCAGTCGAGCGGCGCGGCGGAGGGTGGTCAGCAAGGCGCGACGGAAGGTGGAGAGTGCGGTGCGTGGCTGTGCCGGGTGGCGTCGTCGGCCTCCATGGGAGAGGGGGAGGCGGAGGAGAAGGGGATGGCCAGCTCATCGAATGCCAGCCTCCATGGGGGAGATGAAGGCGGAGGAGTTGGCCTCGCCCGTCGCCGCTGCCGCCACCGCCACCCAGAGCTGCATGTTCGAGCATGTCGTCCCTACCTATATGTTCTCATGCCTCGAGCTCGCCGGAGCCCTCCAGATCTAGAGCTCCCCCGCTGTCCAACCGAAGGAATTTCCCCCTCTCGACGTCGCCCGATGCCGGCGGAAGGAGGCCACGGAGGCCAGCTGCCGGCGAGCCCCTCTGCACCGCTGGGCCGTGCTCCGCCTACTGCCTTCTGCTGGGATGCGCCTCACCCACCACCGCCGCCGTGCCTCACTCGCCATTGCTATCGCGCCACCCGTCGCCTTCTGCATCGGCACCGCGTGCTGGACATAGGAGGAGAGATGGATGGGGAGGACAAAGAGGGAGAGAGAGAGAAGAGAATATGACATATGGGTCCACTTTTGTCACTGTACAACCATGTGGCAAAACTCAGTCCTAAACCACTCACAACAGTAAGTAGCCAGGGGTTTTTCGTCTGGTATCGAAAGTTCAAGGTGAAAGATTTCTGGTATTGGAGTTTAGGGGGTAATTCAGACTTTATTCAATTTTTTTTACATTTCTATATCATGAATAAGTACAAATATAAAAAAACTTGTAGAAATTAAAAATCTTAAAATTTATAATAAAATTTTACATACTGTGTAATACTATGTAAGGGGGCTAAAAAAATTCATATTTTTTAGAAACTTATAATGAGATAAATCAAAGATTAGTCTTGTATGGTTATAAGGGTATTTTGGGTATTTCTAAAAAAGTTACGCAACTCAATGGTATACCGTAGAAGAATAGGTAAGCTCAATATCTAGGTAAGCTCACCGATATTGTAGATTGTGACAATCTTAATGTCAAATTATTGAAATGAGACGACGTCAGGAACATAGATTAGATTATCTTGAAAGGAGAGGATAAGAATTACGGGGGTTTAAAGTCCCCATCCTCTCCCTTTATAAGAAATGGTATTGTGCGTAAAAACTATTGAATTTTGTATGTATTAGTTATACCTTAATACATCAATTAGTCTATGCACTAAGTTGATAGAATCAAGTGCATATTGTAGAAAGAAAATCATCCATGCATGTATTAGTGTGTTGCATGCATTTGGCTTGAATTACATGGTTAATATATCGGTTTTTCATGCATTAAGCCTACACTAAAATGTTGTCACTATGGGCTTGTGAATGTCTCTTGTGCATATAGTATATAAGCATATAAGATGTTTCCAAGAAAAAATCACACATCAAAAGTACACTGTTCTCTAACCATCAGCGGAGCGTGAACGGTAAGAAGGAATAGATGAGAAGAAATTCATAGATGTTTCATTATACAATGTAGTGGCATATCGCAATGTGTTGGTATGGCACATGGTAGGCTGCATATCCATTTTATTGGTTGATATCAAATTGTGCTAACATGATTCTAATGTTTTCGTTGTCATAATATGTTTATTTTGCTTACAATCAGATCAATCCATAGGGGAAAAGGTGTGGATCGGATGAATAGGAACATGATAATGATTGATCTAAATGAATCAGAGGGTAGGTGATGAATCCATTGAGGAAATTATGCAGGGTACACGGTGGTCGATGTCACAAATGTAGATGGATTTGACGGCGTCCTTCTGGACGATGTATAAGGTAATGATGCAAGAGAGAGAACACATGTAGATCGCTAGTAATATCCAGGACAGTTATTGCGCGACGATGAGAAGACGCAGCGTCAAGAAGACTGGTTGACACTGACAGATCGACGGTTATATCTTGGGCGGCGGTGGCGAGGGGAGCAGGCAATGCAGAGGCGAGGCGAGAGAAAGGTGAGGGGCTGGCGGTGCTGAACGAGGAGGGAGAGGGGCGTAGAGGAGATAGGACGAGAAGAAATGGTTGATTTGGGTCTTCTGATGAGTGTACGTGGGCGAATAAGAGGCATTGGGTATGTCCCATTTGTGACAGTTTAGTATAACAATATGATATCTCTGTATGGTAAATTGGACAATATCATATCCTGTTCATCACACATCGATACGGCGTTGTAAATTTTGGAAATGAACAAGTGAACAACAGCCTAAGTCAATTATAAAAAAAGACAAGAAACTGAAACTGAAAATGATAGTCTGTGTGCTGTGAAGGAGGGCCAGAAAAGGATATGAATGTGAAGGACTTTCGCCGGTACTCCCGTAAAAAGAAAACCTCAACCGCTGACCGCATCCACATCTGCATGAAACAACTCCACCGTTCCCAAAGCCGTAGGGAAACACCCAAAACCTCCATTTTCGTTTTTTCGAAAAAAAAAGAAACCCCTATTTTCGCTTTTTTAAAAAAGAGTCCTCCATTTTTTTTTACCGCGAGCGGAGCGACGGAGGCGTGCAGGAGCAGAGGTCGTCGTGGCGGGCGCTGGGTCACTCGCTCCCGTCCGCGGGTGGTGGCGGCGGCGGCCCCGAAAAATGGCGCCAATCCGTCCCCAATCTCCCGCCCTCATCTCCCTTCCACCTCCTACTATTTCCCCATCCATCCCCTCCTTCTCCTCCTCACCCTAGCCCACCTCTCCACCAACCGCAAACCCTAAATCCTCCGCCTCCGCCTCCGCCCATGGAGTCCACGGCGCCGAAGCCGCCGCCGCCGCGGCCCAAGTCCCGTGGCAGCTACAACTGCGGCCGATGCGGCCTCCCTAAGAAGGGCCATGTCTGCCCCGCCGGTGGCCCCGCCCCAACCCCTTCCCCTTCCTCCTCCGCCAGCGCCGGAGGAGGAGGAGGAGGAGGGGAGGGGACCAACCTCCGCCGCGCCCTCTCCTTCGACGACGCATCCGCCTCCGCCGCCGCGCCGTCCTCCCCGGAGAAGAAGGCGAGGGTTTTGGTCGATTCGGCGGCGGGGGGATCCGGGGAGGTGGTGACGGCGGCGGCGGGGGATGGGGATTTGGAGGAGGAGGGGCTGGAGGTGGGCGGGAGGGCCGTGCCGAGGGAGGGGGCCGCGGAGGAGCTGCGCCTCCGTGCCGCCGGGGTCAGCCTCGTCGGCGCGCTGCTCCCGCGGTGCGTCGCGCTCGCCAGGCTCTACCTGCGAATGGAAAGGTGAAAACCTTTGCTAATCTGAACGAACCCGGTTTAAAACGATACGATTTTGACGCCGATCTGGTCGCGCCCCGTGAGATCGATTGGTGGATCTTTGATCGGTGGCCGGCTGCTCTGGACATGCGTTTCCTTTTTCTAAATTGTTTGTGGAACAACTTAAATTTTGGTTGAACAGCATATAACACAATCAATAATATGACATTGAAAACATGAGATTTGCTAGTACAAATGATGACTGACCTGTCAGTGCTGCTAGAAGATTTATCTAATCAGTCTGACAAATGAAAATGCCATTTTATGGGACTTGTGGTTGGATATGCTGAGGTGGTATGGTAATCTACCAAATGGTATATTATTGGAATTAGACAATTAGTAGTCTCAAACTGTTCATTTCTGGCTTTTTAGCTTTGGACGAGAAAACCTCATGTATGCCGTCCAGGGGATCATTGGATCTTTGCTTTTTGGAGATTTCTAGTTTTTTTTAATCTGCACCAATGCTTGAGGCTGACTGTAGCTTCTCGGCGTGCCAAGATTTTATATACTGGGGGAGCATGCTTAAGGCATGTCTGTGGAATCTCTGTTGTGGACAATGTGTTTTTGATATAGTTGCATCAACATGTATACCTTTTATAAGATTAACTTGTAGGGGATGTAGAATTAGTGCCCCTTTTGAGCAGTATAAACAGTTCTGTTTTGTCCTATGATTTGAGCCTGTGGCCTACCACCATCCAATTTAATAACTTTAAAAGCAGTAGAAGTTCATTCTGCTAGCACCTACTCAGTTCAGTTATAGTATGTTAAATTGTTAACTGTGCTTGTTGGATTAGTCTGTAGTTCTGTGAAAAGGGGTTCTTTTCATTTTTCTTGGCTCCTCTTATTGGTGGAACTTTATTTTCATCACAACTTTAGTTTTAGACTGGTTCTATAGTTGTGGAACACATACACAGTATTCTGTATGCATGATCAATTGTATGGGCACATAGCAGACAACATTTTTGTTGGTAAAAGAAAAGTACACTGATAATTATCCATGGCCTGCTGGTTCAATACATAAATGACAAGAAGGAAAGCTCGGTTTACTGTCTTTTTGAATTGTACAACAGTTGCTTTTTATCTTGCTTGTCTTATTATTTTCATCTGTTGACCTTTGAATACCCCTTTCTTTTTAATACAAAAAGTCAAAAAGTGGCTAGTGACTACCAACTAACAGTTCTATAATCATTTTCTGAAAAAAAGGTCTATTATCATGTGAGTAGCTCTAATGGTGTCAAGCACGCTATCAAATGTAGAACTAGCATCATACCTTTTTTTCTTACTCCCCCCCCCCCCTTTTCTTTTGCCTCAATATTGGCATTTGGTGCTGGTCTTTTCAACAGTGCAATTAACTTTTGTTCCTAAGTTGACGTGAATGAGCACAAGTAATTTTTTTTTTGATCTGACCACTGGTAATTAATATAGCTTTAGTTATGTGGTTTGTATTTCTTACACTAAGAAGAAGGTGCTATACTTATTACATGTATCTCGGCAGTTCAATATAGCTCTAGTTCTTGTGGTATCTGTTTATCACGCTGAGAAAAAGATTGTATACTTATCACAGGTATCTTACTATCATGTACTTTGATGTTTTGTGCAGTGATGTTGATGCTACTATGCTGGCATGTCTTGCATTTTCCTGTCCAAGTTTAGAAACTCTTGAGATCAGCATGTCTGACAATGCAGTCAACAGGATGACCGGGTATGTTGAAACATTATTAGTTAATGCATATGTGATGCATTGTTATTAACAGTTCTACTGTTGCAATACAATTTAGTTTGTTCATTCCTTTTCCGATAATTTTTGTCGTCCAATTAACCATTTGTATTGTGTTCTGTAATGTTTTCACAAACTGCTTTTCCTCATGGGCTATGTTGGCATAGAAGTCATCTTGAGTATTTAATATCTATTGAATTGATTTCAAATAACTTAAAAATAATTGCTGCAACAATATATTAGCCTCTCACTTCCAGGACCTGTTTCAAATAAAGCTGTTTCTGTTCTCAACAGGGAGGAACTAAGTCAGTTTGTTTCAGAAAAGCATTCACTCTCAGTTCTCAAAATTGGTGGTTGCTCTAGCCTTGGTTTTCTTAATCTAAACTCTTCAAGCCTGTCAATTATTTGGCTGTCAGATCTTTGTTCCCTTTCAAAATCGGTAATATTTTGTTCTTTACTTTAACAATTGAAGCAGCTTACCTTGTCAGCTTTGTTTAACAATTGGATCGTAAATGCCTTATAGGTCATAAACTGTCCTAACATGAGCGAGATCTCGCTGTGCTTTACACAGCAAAGTAATGACTGTACTGATCTTGTTACATTGATGGATGGCCTGGGACGTACATGTCCTAACTTAAAAAACATGCACATATCATCGGCTCAATTATCCAATGAAGCTGTGTTTGCTCTGGAGGGTGCTAGTCTCAGGTATCTTTCCAGCCCTCATGCTTTTAATGTGATCTTGTTGGATTTTTGAGCTGTAGGACAATGGTAATCATCAAAAGTTCTAAATTATGTAGCATTTTGATCGTTTGATCTCAATTTTGTTATTACTTCACAGGGGCTTGTGCATGCTATCATTGATTCTAGGTTCAAAAATAACTGATGCAGCTGTTGCATCTATTGTTCGATCTTGTGCGAGCTTGGAATTGCTTGATTTAAGCGGGTAAGCTCTACTTTATGTCTTTAGAAATAAACAATATATGGAGTCATCATAATGCTATTGATTGATGTCCCATCTAAAGTCTTCTTCAAATTACTGATGTAATTACCTGTTTTGATTCTACTCCAGATCTAGTATCAGTGATAATGGTGTTGGGATGATCTGCAAGGCATTCCCTCATACTTTATCAAGGCTACTCCTTGCTCTTTGCCCTAATGTGACCACGTGTAAGACATATTTCTTCTCATGGTTCATAATCCATGCATCATGCCTGTTTTTGTTTACATGATCCAGTGTGAAAAAAAAAACTTCTCTTCTTACAGGCGGGATCCAATTTGCAACAGCACAATTACCACTTCTTCAGCTCATTGACTGTGGAATGACGCTATGTGCTAGCTTGCAGAATGAGAAACAGGGGCCTTATCTTGGTGAAATCAACGGATCTATTAGATTCTGTCCAAAATTGGCCACCTCAAAAAAGCAGCCTGTTAATCAAAAGCTCATCATTAAGCATGGAAATCTGAAAAAGCTTAGTCTATGGGGCTGTTCAGCTATAGATGTAAGGCATTTTAGACTATGCAGGCATTGATTTATTCGAATGATCATTGTTTACTATTTTCACTTATGACAGGCTCTATATCTAAATTGCCCAGAGCTGAATGATCTTAATCTCAACTCATGTACAAATCTAAATCCAGGTCTTATGTCCTTTCCCTTTTTCTTCAGGTTATCAAAATTTTGATAGTATCTATCGTTATTAACCATTTAAAATACTTGCCACAGAACGGTTGCTTCTTCAATGCCCTAATCTAAAGAATGTGCATGCGTCTGGTTGTCATGATATGTTGATTGGAGCAATTAGAAACCAGGTACAGTTAACCATTTCTCATGAACGTGATAAATTTTCCATTTAGATAGAGCTTTGTTTTACATCTTGTCGGTTATGAATACACTATCAGTAAAATTCAAGGTCACTGGATTATATGATTTTTTGGTCCCATTTTGAATGGAAAAAAAATCTGGAATTTTGGATGATTACAATCCTATTATAAGAAAAAAGTCGTAGGAGGCCTTCTGGACAAAAGCTTGGACTTCATTAATTCCTTTGAAATTCCTTTGGAATGGACTACATGGGGATTTTGGAGGAAAATTTCCATACATCTTGTTTTGATTTGTCTCTTGCACTTTTTTTTCTTGTTGTATCTAAACACCTTTGAAGTTTTCCTGTGCTTTACGCTCCTGTAGGATTTGAGTTATCATGATGCTGAGAATTCCTATATTTTTCCTATTCCCATGTTTTGAGCTTCTTGTGTTTCAAGTAGGCTCATAAGGTGACAAATAGGAAATCATTTAAGCAACATGAAACCAGAATTCTAGTAGAATGGCTGGATATTTGCGCAAGAATGCTCTTCAATAGTGCATGTTGCTTATCATTAGATGTAGATGTGTAGACCACAGAACTAGATTGGTCCTGATAATTTGAACTGACCAATAATTTGCTAACTTCAAGTTTAGTTGGAAAATAGTTCTTGTATCCAATCTGGTGGAAAAAAACATCTAATTTTTCCTTTGGTTTTGGCTCATTTTCACCCTCCAGAAATTGATAAACACAAAGACAACATAGTGAAGAAAAGTATATCAATTGGAGTCTAGCAAGGAGTAAGCAGCAGCAGGCTGAAGGTATACCAGACCATAGGCAATACATAACTTAGATTTAAACCGTACAATTGGATGTGGTGTGTGTACATTGTGATGGCATGTTACTGATGTTGTTACTTGATATTTTTTTTAAAACAAGATTCAGTAGGATTGCCAGTCCTGCTCTCCCTTAAAATGGTATATAGAAGGCTTCTAAATAAAAAAAAATCTCTGTACCAGACTTTCCTCCTTTAAAAATTTATATAGCGGACTTCAGTGATTTGGTCCTAGGCCCTCCAACTCCATGGGTCTTCAGGTTCAGGCCCAATAAATAAGACCGTAGGCGAGCAATAGGACTCCACCTGTATACTCTACGTTCATCACTTCATCAGTCTCCATGTGGCTGTGTTTTTGCTCCAACAGGGTTGGCTCTTGATCTACTGTCCATGGTGTTCATTTATCTTATGTGAATAGTCATCTTCAGAACTATGACATACAAGTTGGGGTGTGTGCATGACCGTAGGGTTATTCATCTTGTCCTTGAGACCTTGACTGCTGGTGCCTTAGGATTTCATGTGCTTTGTCCCTTTGTTGCTTTGCTATCCATTGCTCCTCACTAATTTTGAGTTGAGCAGTGACTAGCAAAGAAGTTATACTGGAGACGCCTATGTATGTTGCTGCTTCCCGCACCAATTTTTAGAGATTAAGGTGGTTGGCAGTCACCAGTTGGCCAGTTGCAGTTAAATGTTTTGCCTCTTATTTAAAATCAAAGATGGAGTGGACTAGCTAATAATCCCAATCAGCTTGTCCACTATTTGACATGCAAACTGGTCAGAAGACTTATAGTTCATAATTGATCAAATTGTTGGAGATTCATCTCCATGGCATAACTTTAGCAAATAGATGGACCTGTTCCTAAACATCATATGTGCAAGAAAACATGTTCCTATAGTTATCATAGCAAACTGTTGTTTGGATCCAAATTTTGAATATCACATTGTTGGGTAACCAGTGGTAACTGGCTTGTTACCGTTCCGGCTACTGAAGACTGGTAGTTGTGGTTTCAGCTCTTTACTTGTTGTACTCACAGAAAAGATTATACAGCCGAGAAGCTGTTTTATTTTTTGTCAATATTATCAATTGAGTCATCATTTGTTTTTAAATCTGGAAGAGCATTGCCCTTTGTCTTCCATTTTCCAATATATTGCCAAAATTTTTGCCAGGTTCTGAATGAGTTCGCTGCAGCTCAACCACATCTTCCATGCAAGCGGCTAGCAGATGGTTCAAAAAGGGTCCAACTTCCACAATTCTCACAGCAAGAGGTAACCTTTCATCCTCTATAGCCGGGGGTACTCTCTTAACCATTTTACCAACATATTGGCTAACCCCTGTATTTCTTTCAGCCATCGGAGGACGAAAAAGGGATTGGTTTAAGGCAAAACCCATGCACCGTCCATCGTGATTGATAAGAACATAACTAGAGACGTGGAGACCTGAGCATTGTTATTGATTTATTGTATACATACTAATTTTATGCACTGCTGGAGATGTCTCCAAACTTATTATGTCCATGATTCACTTGTTGTATAAATTGCTTATGTTTCATCTGGGCTGAAGCTTTGTAAAACAATAATTTGTAGCCGTGACGATCTATTCTATCCGGGACAATAAAGAGTCTGGATCCTTTGAACTGTTATACTCAGGCAACTGCATTTGCTTAGCATGAATGCCAGAGTCCTCTTCGGCTGCTGTTTGTCTGTTTCATGTTGATTTTTTTTTAATCGTAGTGTATAGTTATCTTGTAGCTACTCTGTTCATTCCAGGTCAGTTGCATTCTCTTGGAAACGTCTATCCACAATACATTTTTGGACCAATTGTATTCTTACCACTAGTTTCAACTGCAATTGTGGTTTTGCACCTGTGTTTTTAACTTTGTGTTTTGCCCTTGCTTCTCTCAAGTGAAGCCGGGAGCCTCGTCGGCGCGCTGCTCCCACGGTGCCTCGCACTTGCCAGGCTCTCCCTGCAAATGACGCCGATCTGGTCGTGCCCCATGAGATCGACTTATGGATCTATGATGGATTTTGACGCCGATTTGCTACTGGACATGCGTTTATTTTTTTGGTGAATTGTTTGCGAGGGAGCTTAAATTTTGCTTAAACGGCATATAACACTATCAATAATATGCCATTGAAAACATGGGGTTTGCTAGTACAAATGATGTCCGATCTGCCAATGCCACTAGAAGATTTATCTCTAATCAGTCTGACACATGGAAATGCCATTTTATGGGACTTCTTGTATGTGCTGAAGTGGTATGGTAGTCTATCAAAGGATATATTATATGAATTACAAAATTAGTTTTGTCAAACTGTTGGGAAAATGCTGTTCATTTCTGGCTTTTTAGCTTTGGACGAGAGAACCTCATGTATGCCGTCCAGGGGATCATCGGATCTTTGCTTGTTGGAGATATTTAGTTTCTTTTAATCTGCACCAATGCTTGAGGCTGAGTGGCTGACTGTAGCTTCTCGGCGTGCCAAGATTATATATGCTGGGGAGCATGCTTAAGGCATGTCTGTGGAATCTCTGTTGTGGACAATCTGTTTTTGATATAGTTGCAACAACATGTATACCTTTTATAAGACTAACTTTTAGGGAATGCACATGTAATTTGTTGCTAGTCTTTTATGATGGACAATGTAGAATTAGTGCCACTTTTTTTTTCCTGAGTGGAACTTTGCTAGCTCCTTATTCACCTCTTACATAATGATTACAATCAAAAGACAAAGCAGAACTAATGAAGTCTGGTGAGTCAGAAACCCAAACAGAATCACTTTGGTTAACAAAACTAAAATGAGCTAACTCATGAGCTACCATGTTCGCTGGTCATCGGGTCCAGACGACCCCAAACTAAGGGATTCCTGACAAACTTCAGCTCTAGCAGCAAGACTCCATATATTGACCGATTTATGCCCTCTACCGTCGAATTAAATTTTAAAATATTCATTTTTCCATTTAATTTTATAAAAATATACCAAACTCATATATAATTGCATAAATATTCGTGGTCCCGTGGCGTGAAAGCGCGGCACAAGCCAACACCGCGCGTTACCGTGCATCGTTGTGCGGCACCGGCCGGTGCTGCACCATCAGGCTGCGGCAACGCATGCAAAGCTGCTGTTTGCGTGCTGATAGCTGCTGTTTGCGTGTTGATGCATGGCGACGTGCGGCCGATGCCACGGCACCGGGCGATGTCGGCCTGTGCTGCGCGGTGGTGCCGCGGCACCGTAATATTTATGCAACTTTGTATGAATTCAGTATATTTTTTGCAAATTTAAAGAAAAAACCGAATATTTTGAAATTTAATTCCTCTACTGTCAGCATTTTCTGGACTTGAATCCAGTCCGTTTCCAACATCACCTTTGTAGCACCAATTTCATTTGCCAATTTCAAACCTCGACATCACACCATCAGTTCAGGCGTTCAGCCATAGTAGCATCGCATACATAGGGAAAAAACCGAGTCGCTGCCGCTACGAACATTCCTCTGTCATTTCTCACCACCTCCTCTCCTGCACCTCTAGTTTCGTTCACAGCAAAGGAAACATCTGCACTAACTTTCGTTTAGCCTATTGCTGGTTTCTTCCACGCCAGTGCCAGACAATGAATATTAGATACTCTATTTTCCTTCAAGCTGGACCATTCATCAAGTTGTAACAAGATTCGTTGCACCACACTAGCTGGATTTTCCGGTGTCCCGACATGTCAGACTTCATTGTTGAAAGTACATTTCTACCCTAAGTGGGTTTTGGTGATAAGTGACAAACGCTTTGGAGGACTAATGTGTGTGTTAAGTGTGTTTAGCAAAACGGAGTTCATGCATGCACATGGAACAAGCAAGGAGATAAGCACAAGATGTTGGTGATAAGGAAAAGGGGACCCCTCAAAGACTACAAATTTTTAGGCGTAAGGCCTATTTTCTTTATGTTCGAGTTATAGAAAAAACCGCCTATTAAGAGGGGGCGATCTCGTATTCCGAGGAAAATAGTTTTGATCTTTGTTCCACATCTAGTGAGAGAACACTTTTGCATACATGTTCACTGTTTTAGGTTTGTGTACTTGCTATTCGATGTCGTGGAAAAACTGGGTTGGGGTCATATGTTCAAGTGCCACTGGAATGTCCAATGGTTGGACCGGAGTATCCGGTAAAAATGTTCTATTGGCAACAGAGCATTTTTATCGGAATGCCCGCTGAAACTACTGGACTGTCCGATGGAACTTGGTCACATATGAGTGAGTAAGTGCTACCGCACTATCCGGTAGATTTACCGGAATGTCCGGTAGAGGGCTCGGGACTGTAACGGACAGATAACGGTAAGATTTTTCAGGTGCCTATATATAAGGGCTATACCTCTATTACAGGGGGTTGCCTGCCACATTCTCTTCACCTACCACCTAAGAACCTTCCTTCTTTAGCTCTTCTAGGGTTTGGAGCTCAATTCCTTTGGATCTAGTGAGAGAGAGAGGGACATCTAGGTGTGGAACTTGATGAAGCTTTTGGGGATCATCTCCGGCATCTGTGCTCGTCTTGTTACTCTTGGAGGGTCGCCTCCTAGCCGGTTAGGGTCACCCGCGAGCTTCCGATTTGTGGTCTTGGCCGGGAGCAAGTTTGTGAAGGTTGCCTCACCTCCGCGAGGGAACGAGGTACGTAATAGTGAAATCCGTGCTAGCTCCTAGAAGAGGGTTAGTTGGTAGAGCAGGTTGCAACGAGGGATTAGGACTCCCGGAGAAGGTTTGATCTTTGGATCGCTCGGGGACTTGCTAATCCGCGTGCTTCTTGGAAACCTCGTCCTTCTTGTGGGTGCTAGCATGGAGAGGAATGGGATCGAATGAGATCTGGCTCCTAGGAGCACCTCACCGTAGAGTATGATCCTCGTGATCCGAACTACGTAAAACATCCCTTGTCTCCATTCTTACAGCTTGTTTCCTGCTTGTGATTACTCTGTGATTTTGTGGTTTGTTCTTGGATTTGCCTGTGTTGAGGAGAAAAGGGGGGAACTTTAGTCCGTTGAACAAAGTAATCGGATAGTCCGGTAAAACTACCGATTGTCCGGTAAAATACTTCTGTTCCCAACAGAAGGATTTTACCTGATACTCCGGTGATTCTACCGGATACTCCGGTAGGCACTGACTTCCGTTGCTAAGTGCGTTTTAGGTTTTAAAATACATTCACCCCCCTCTATGTATCATTTCGATCCATTCAATTGGCACAAACATCACTGAAATGACCTCATCTCCTTGATCAACTAGTCGGTCCAGCAACAAGGAAGATGACTGCTTTTGATCATTACATATGACACCCAGAGTGGGAACTTCCCAATGCATATTATTCTGTAATTCATCTCACACCCACTTAGAATACGGGCAGTCCCAGAATCTTTGGAATTGTTTTCCTCTCTCCCACAAAAGATGCATAGAACCCAGGCTTAATATGTCTTCTTTGTAGCTCCACCCCTTAGCCAAATCGTTATGAAGTAGGCGCCACCCGTGCACCTTCATCTTATTTTCAATATTCGCTTCCCATATATTTTGCCGACCCCGGTGGGTATGCTGCGTGGAGGAAGAAAAGCTAAAATTTCTCTCCTGAACCTCTCTTTGTAAATGGTATGCCGAGCAGACTGAAAAAATACCTGTCTTCGTAAACTTCCAAGCCATGTAATCATCGTCTTCCCACTAGGGAATAGAAATCTTGATAATATCACTTACATCACTAAGAAAGAACAAATCACTTAACCTTTGTTCATTCCACCTTCTTTCCCCTGGGATGAACAGGTCGCAAACAAAACCAGCCGCTCCATGAATCTTAGTTCCCAGTGGCTTGCATGATCCCTCCCTCAGAATCCAATTATCAGATAGAAACTTAATGGATTTTCCATCAACAATCCTCCAGATCAAGCCTTTCTGAAGAAGCTCCCTACCATGAATAATACTACGCCAAGAATACAACGATCTCCTCGGGCAACCATCCTCTAAAAAGGAACAGTTTTTGAAATATCGTGCTTTTGAGGACCTGTTTGTGAACAGAGAGACATAGGATTTCTGATTAGCCTCCACCCTTGTTTAGCTGACAAGAGCTTGGTTGAAATCCTCCAAATGACTAAAGCCCAAACCTCCTTGTAACTTTGATCTGCACATCCTCTGCCATCTCACCCAATGTGTTTTCCTTTGCCCAGCCTTTGCTCCCCACCAAAAGTTTGAAATAATTGAGCTTAACTTCATGTACAGTCCCTTTGGCAACTGAAAAACACATGGTGTACGTAGGGATTGCTTGTAGTACTGATTTAACCCGCGGGGAAAATTGCCAAGCCTTGATGGCTTACGTCTGTAAACCTTAATACAATATACTTGAATATTGTATAACTATTGCTTATTCAAGTGAACAGCTCAACGCTATGCTTCCACTTAATGTGCAGCACACATGCATTTAAACAGTAATCAAACAATCGTATGCAGGCGGCGCACCAGGGGTGTGCGGCGTGTGCCCCAGCTTCTAGTAATTACTTATTGTGCACCAATTTAACAAAACATCTAGTAATAGTGCATATGGTGCAACTCTACTTATGTGTCATAAAAATAATAGAAACACCCACCTAGACCAATATTCACAAGATAACTTATATGAAAAGTTCTATAGCTTATTTTTCTGTTCTTATGACTTTTAAAATCATTCAAGATCAACTTATGACCGTATTATATCATAATTATCGTATGTGTCAAACATACCTAGTGATTATATGTATAGGCAATAAATATATGCATGATAAGGACCTAGATTAACTTTCACTACAGTTAATATAACAACCGAATAAAGTACTACTATGGATCTAGAAAAATATATTTACTCATTTTAGTTTTTGAAACAAAGAAGTCAAAGTGGTCAGTAAACCCTAATGGGCAAAATTAAGGAATCAACTAAAAGTACAACAAACTTCATAGAAGTATATATGTTTAATATTTTATTCAAATGCTACTCTATTTATCATCACCAAATATGATTTTTTTTTTGGATTTTTTAGCTCTCTTTTCTGACATCTGTAAAATTCAATTTATTTTTTAGCCTAACCAGTTTAATCTTTTCACCAGATTCAAAATGCATTGAATTTTTGAGTGAAACTTTGAAAAATGGAACCTAGACACTCACCTTTCACCATACCAAATTTGAAATTTTCCATCAAGTCTTCCCTGGTCAAACTGAATTAACAAGGAGAGGGAGAGAAAACAATTCCTAAAAATCTAGAAAATAGCTAAATCAATCTACACTCTGTTTTCTATCCATCTGTCTCTTATTCTCATAGAACACCACGTTCAGGGGCCTATAAATCAGGGTCTAGGTTTGCCTTACCTCAGGTACACAACAATTTTGAGTGGGACCCACTTTAGCCATGCAAAATTTGAACTCGACACGTTATCGGTGCTATGGCACCGCTATTTTTCGATCTCCTTGTTCTCTAACCTTCTTAGTCAATAACCTGCATCCTATCTTCACTTCACCACCAAGTAAACCCAGAGAGAGACAAAGAGAGTCCTAGTCACCGTTTTTGTCATCATTGTTGCTGCCGGTCGCCGGGAAGACAAGCCCTCGCCGGTGAACCGTTTGTGTTCATCGCCCTTTCTGTTCTGTTCCTAGATCAACTCAGTATACCATCGCTGCTGTTAAATTTTCACCCCTTTCCATGCAGCCAATCCTCGGGAATGCGGCGAGCCTGCCAACTCCCGAGAGCGCAATGCCGTCGCCACCGTCACACCGTCTCCAGATCGAACCCGCCGCCTGTCCGCTGGAGCTGCTTCGCCAACGCACTCGCCTTGCACTACTCTGTCAGAAGCCCCAATCCTCGCTGACAGACGGAGAACGACGTCAACACCCTTCTCACCACCCACTGAGCGCCGCCACCGTGATTCCGCCACGCGCCCCGGTGAGCTTCACCACCTCTCCTTTCGTTTGCACCATCCTCATGCCGTCCGTCCTCTAACCGTCACGCCCCTTGCCGATGAGCATAGTCACGTGGATCGAGCTGCAGTCGTGCGACCCGAAGCTCTTCCGCTACTATCGGAGGTTGTCTCCGTCGCCTATCCGCCTCGGCCAATCATCCCGTGAGATCCCTAGAACCTCCTAGTCGCTATTTTGTGCATCATCCCGACTGATTTCCACGCGCTTTACTGCCCGCGCCATCGTCCCGGTCATGGTCGCTGCTCGGTGAGCATCGTCGTTGAGCTACAGTACACCACCGAGGATGGCGTGGCCACCATCATGTCCACCATCGCCTCCTTTTCCCTTTCTCTTAAGACCGCGACCTCAACCAGGTCACTATTCACCGTCGCCGCCGGAGCTGTCGCCAACGGTCCACTCTGCTCTGCGCGCCCCTGTGCCTGGGTCGCGGACAGGTGGGCCTGTCTAGTTGGAAATTCCAGAAAAAGAAAGAGAAAACCGATAAATAATTTCTGGAATATTTATTGAACTGAAAAATGTGTAATTTGAAAAATCATAACTAATTCACCCAAGCTCCAAAATTAGTGAACCAAATTTCTATAGATTAATAAAAAATATGCTCTTAATTGTTGTCGAATAAAAAGTGCTAATTTCTGTACTGATGTTATTCCTAAAAATGAAAATAGATTTATGTACCACAATAATCATCTAGAACTTTGGAAATTCATAATAAAATCATGAAAATTGATAAAATTATAAAACCAACTTTGGTAATCTTGTAATATAGTACTCTTCATTTTTGTATAAAATATTTTGATAAAACTACCTCTTAAAATCTTGTTCACGAATTTATTCAGTTAAACTAGTATAATTCAGAAATAAACCATGCAAACATCTATTGTAGTGAAATAATTTTTCTCAGGACCCGTGCATGGCATACTATCACCTAAAAATAATTAAACTTGTAAAGTATTGTTTCGAAATGCAAGTTAGTTTCTTTTTTTTTAGGGTAAAATGCAAGTTAGTTTCTAATGTCTTAGGGTTTACTAGAATATTCACATAACTTGTCAATTTCAGAATCTAGTCGTTGTCAATTTTTTAGCTCCCAAACCACAAATACAAATATGATGATTCTTTCAACTAAACTCATGTTAGCATCCATAGTACCCACTGTATTTTGGTCTTAATTTATTGATCATGTTGTATGTACATGTTTATTTGGCTCTTATTTGTATATTGCTTCTTTTCGATAGATTCCGATGTTTCGGAGTACGATGAACACCCAGAGGTCGAGAATGACCAATTGCAGAATCAAGGCAAGAACATAAGCATATAGAACCCATGTTTTCTCTATGGATGATTTGGTTGCAAAACTATGGTTATATATA
>CM002481.1:19251873-19274090 GCA_000325765.3 Leersia perrieri
TATATATGCATTTATCGATACATGCATTTAATTCCTGTGGTAGTGATACCCTTATACCTTGTCATCTCTAATTGGGAATGGTTGGGAAGGTTGTGGATGTGAGGATAAGTACATCACTCGGCCTGTGTCTCAGGCTCTGTGGACAAATGGCTCGACCTCGGTGTGGTGTTTTTTTTCATATTTGTACTGGTTGGCACAAATAACTATTTATTTGTGCCAGTTCATAAGAAAATCCGATATAGATGAACAGAGTATTCATTTGTGTTGCTATTATTACGAACCGGAACAAACCAGTTTTGGCCAAGTGTAAAGGGGTATTCTTTGGTAGTCAACGTGACAAATCGGAGGTATAACTATCCTTTGGCTCTGATATACAACCATGAAGGAAAGTAGACAGTACAAATACAAAATTGCTAGGGGTATGCCGCATTTAATCAGCAACGTACATCCACTCATCTAGCTACTATATTGCATTCTGTCGTAGTATTCTACATATTTTTATAACTTATAGCCCAATACCAATAGTAGTTCTCTTTAGGTATCAGAAAAATATCCATTTAAAATCAAAATCTGCTATATTTTGTTGTGTGCAAAATATATAAGTCCCTAAATGGAAAAGGGTATATGGATGGAAAATATAGTTGTGAGTTGCCACCAAGAGACTAAGAAAATTTGTGCGCCACCTCGCCATCATCGTCGCACGCCACCTTAGGAGCGAGGGAGGTGGAGGGCCTGTGCCCCCTCCTATGCGGTGCCTCCTCTTCCTCCGGTCAGATCAAAATCTAGGATCCTCTGCCCCCCTCCTCTTCCTCTGGCCAGCATCTTCGCCATTTGTGTCTAACCTCCGGTCGACTTGGGCGCCATTGTCGTGCAAGATGGCAGTGGCAATTTCTCCACGGTCGGCGCAGCCATGGTGGATGCACTAGAGAGGAGTCAAAAGAGGTACACAATCTTGGTTAAGACTGGCATCTACGATGAAATTGTTCGCATAAAAAGATCGACATGGAATCTTACTCTGGCGGGTTATGGTGCCAGGATGACTGTCACCGCTGGCAACCGTTCTGCCGATGATGGCTTCACCACGTAAGATACAGCTGCACTTGGTATGTGCCCTAATACTCTTTCCTGTTTCGATCGATATTTCAACAAAAAACATTACTATTATCGTTGTCTTATTTTAGCAAAATATACTATAGATATGTTTCACTATTCAACGAATTCTTATCCCCTTTTAAACAGGAAGTGAACTTTGTGTTATGCACATGTGTTGAAGGTGCAGGGTTCATAATGAAGGATCTAACAGTCCAGAACATAACATGTGCTTGCAAGCATCAAGTGGTGGCACTTTAATTGTCATCAGATAACAGCATAGTGTACCGGTGCTCCCTAGTGGGCTACCAGGATATGCTTTACGCACAAAAAGGAATTCTGTTCTACTAGGAGTGTGGAATCTCAGGTACTGTTGATTTTATTTTTGGTGATGCATCGACAATGTTCTAGTATTATTCCATGTTAGCACGTCTTCCTCTCGCTGGGCAACAGAATGTCGTTACAGCGTTGATAAGATTATTTGCAATGGAAGATTCTTATGCACTACGACTAGTGATCCACGCCTTGGCAATACTTCTACTAAGACTTACCTTGGCCGCCTAGGGAAGATATACTCACGGGTGGAGGGCCTATGCCCCCTCCTGTGCGGTGGCGCCTCTCTCTGGCCAGATCCAAATCTGGGAGAGGGAGGTGGAGCGTCGCCGCCGTGCCGCTCCACAAGGGAGACATGGTGAGATGTATATTTTTGCGGGGAACGGTTGAATGGTGGGTCTCGTTCTACTTTTTGCAGGTGGTGCTCTTTATTGCACGCCTTAAAAAATTGATTTTTGTGGGCGGCCCATAAAGAGGTGCTCGTATGTAAGGAAAGACACCTATCAATCTATTTTTGTTGGCAGGGTTTATTTGATCCACCTGCAAAATAAAATGACTCCGCCCTAAAAAATGTGTAGTGTAAACGGGTATTCTTTGGTAGTCAACATGACAAATCAGAGATAACCACAAAGGAAAGTAGATAATACAAATACAAAATTGTGAGGGGTATGCCGCATTTAAACACCAACACATCTACTTCATCTAGCTACTACTACCCGTCTCAAAATATAAGGACTTATGCGATTTTTTGGAGAGATTATAAGGTTGAGGTGAGGAAGAATTATTATTGGTTGAGAGGAGAAGGTAGGTGGAAAAAATAAATGAGGGATGATTGTGATTGATGGAGATGTGTGGTAGGTGCGTGTAGAGGTAGTTGTATTTTGAGACAAATTTAAATTGCTAAGGTAGTTATATTTTGAGAGGAGGGGGTATATTGCATTCCACCATTGTCTTATACAAATTTCTTACAACTTGTAGCCCAATACCAATAGTAGTTCTCTTTAGGCATCAAAACAAACGTCCATTTGAAAACAAATCCTGCTATATTTTGTTGGGTATAAAATATACAGGTCCCTAAATGAAGAAGGGCATAAGGATGGAAAATGCAGTTGTTGTCACTAAGAGACTACGCAAAGTCGTGTGGGAAGAATGCAAAAAAAACCCTAAACAACCACACAATTAAAGAGCACTCTAAAAAACATTTTGTAATATTTCGTACGTTTCATTGTACTTCACAAAATCAATAGCAAGCACAAAACCTTTGCTCCTCTCATGTATATTAGTATAACCTATCCCACAAGCTGCTCTACAGTGTTCATTGCAAAACCACTTATTGATTCTTAGGAACAAGCAGAAGGCACAATAACACTAGCTAGTATTGCCGGTTAGCTCAATGATTAAGGTGATTATCATCTGTTGTCTGGCCATCATCTTCGCCGTTTGTGCCCAACCTCCGGTCGACTTGAGCTCCATTGTCGGGCAAGATAGCAGTGACAATTTCTCCACTATGGCGACTGCACCAGAGAGGAGTCGAAAGAGGGACACAATCTTGGTTAAGGCTGGCATCTACGATGAAATTGTTTGCGTAAAAAGATTGACGTGGAATCTCACTCTTGTGGGTGATGGTGTCGGGATGACTGTCATCACCGGCAACCGTTCTGCCGATGATGGCTTCATCACGCACGAAATGGAATTCAGTTCTACCAGGAGTGCGGAATCTCAAGTATCGTCGACTTTATTTTAGGTGATGCATTATTGGTAGTGTTCCGGAATTGTTCGATGTTAGCACCTCTTCCTCTCGCTGGGCAGCAGAATATCGTTAAAGCACTAGGAAGATTATTTGCAACAAAAGATTCCATGTTTATATTTTAGTTCTGCACCGTGACTAGTAATGTTTGCCTTGGCAATACTTTTAGTGAGACTTACCTTAGCCGCTCAGAGAAGATATACTCAGTAGTGGAGGGCTTGCGCCCCCTTCTATGCGGTGACGCCTCTCCCTCCGGCTAGATTAAAGTCCGGGAGAGGGATGTGGAGCGTCTGGTGATCCATTCCTGGAAGATTGCAATGGAAGATTCTTAATTTATCTTTTAGTTCTCCACCACGACCGGTGATCGTGCCTTGGCAATACTTCTACTGAGATTTACCTTGGCCGCCCATGGAAGATATTCTCACGGGTGGTGTTCATGGTGACCTACTTGGATGGTATCATCAATCCAGCTAGATACCTTCCATGGAATGGGTCCTTTGGTCTTGACACCCTATATTATGCCGAATAAAAAAAACAGCAGGCTGGCTAGGCTATCATGGCTTACTGAGTACCAATGATGCAAGAAATTTTTCAGCTGAGAATGCCATCCACGGGAGTTCCTGGATCCCGGCTACCGGCATTCCATACACACCTGGGCTGTGAACTTCGAGTTGTTACGTGTTAGCCCATGGAAAACGGTCGGAGAGTTTCTGATTGTGCTTTATATGTAATAACAATAATATAGTGACATGTTTACATGCATAAGGTCTTCAGAATGTAAAACAATACCTATGTCATTCAACCTATGATGGTGTTTATCTCCTTCACCTAGAGGCACAACCAACAGCTGATTATCATTGTATTAAGTTATCATCCGGCTAAATATTAAAATTTCACCAGCAGCTGACATGGACAATTCTATGATATGCCCAGAGTGCGTGTAGGATATGTTGTTGTTTTGCAATAGTTATAGATAGGTTTATCACACAACCTCCTTTTATTATATAATAATCACATATAAATACTACCTCTATCTTAAAATATAGCTATCTTGGACCGGATGTGACATTTTCTAGTCCAATGTATTTGTACAGAACCTAAATCCAAATATATTGAACTAGGGTTCTGTCCAGATATATTGGACTAGAAAATGTCTCGCCCATTGTAAGGTAGCTATATTTTAAGATAGAAGGAGTATTGTAGTACAATGCTAGCATGGAAGCCTTTTTTTTCTTCTTTCCAATGCACCATTTCTTTTTTCCTACCTTGCACCCTTGTTAAGTTGCTATTTGCTTGTGGAGCAATGCATTGCGCACCATGGCACTAGATTACAGACCGACGAGAAAAAAAAATCTGTAAACTCCTAACAATATGCAATGATACATCATTGCCGCTAAACACAACATATATATAAAAAAGCGATCCCCTATTTCCAAGCACATGGCATGTTTCCTCTCTTTAGCTGGCTGAGAATTATAAAACATAGAGATGTGTGTGTATGCACACCAAACGTAGCGGTACATCAAACATTGAAGATACTAATGTTTCTTATGTATACTACTACTACTACATCACAAAAACGAGGATGCATCTCATCATTGAATCCAGAAACTAGTTTACTTAGCAGCTCGGCAATTAAATAATGGTGCTAGGCAATTAACTATTATCAGTAGAACAGCCACGCTAATTGAGCACTGCTGGTCTGCAGTTAGACAAGCTGCAGGATCCCTGCAGAAGAACAGGTCGCAAACCGCATTTCCCGCGGGGGAAAAAAAGAAACAAAAACAAAAAGGGAGAGGGAAACGATGACGTTAGGATGACATATTTGTTACGTGTGTATACTCCATATAACAAGGTGGAGCTGACCCAGGTGTAAATACATTAAAATGCCTTAAAAAAACTGACATGACACAGGCTTAATTGATACTATTAAACAGGGAGGAGCAAAGCATACAAAGTCATATATATCCTTGGAAATTTGGTAAATCTCTGCTTGATCAGCTTCTGGTCTTGCGTTTCTCCATTGCCCTTGGTGCTGGAGCAAAAAACAAACATCATCTTTAGTCAGTGCCGAATTATGAAGCATGTGAAGAAAAAGGAGAGAATTTTGATCTTGAATTTCTGAACTGAATTCATGTTGAGAAATCACTGACCAAGGCCAATGGCTTCTGACCCTTTCATCATCCGGAGGCGTTTGCAGGACTCGACGAACATCCTGTATATTCAGTCAATTTGCAACAAACAAAATCAGGAGATCAATTAATCAAAGAAGAGAATAATCAAATGCCATGATCGATCGACTTACTCCCATGGGACGTCGCCGACGAGCATCCAGTCGCCGTCCTTGTCCTCGTACGTGTGCACCATCTCGTCATCGTTATTTTCATCTTTGATCTTGCTGCTGCCGAACATGTTGTGCAGCGCCATGGACAGATCCTGGTAGGTCTTGTACATGGCCAGGTCGATCTTGCGAAGGTAAGGCGCGCCGTCCATGCTCACCTTCACCAGCGAAACCTTCTCGGACTTAACGGCAAGGACGTTCTTCCTGAACGACCTCACCGGCGGCCACCCCACCGCCTGCGCCCTAATTATGATGAATATGAAGTTTGGTGTTCAGTGTTTCAGACATTTTGGTTCGGAAGAGGGGTGAGTTCAGAGTTTCAGACATTCAGACACATGCATGGTATGCAATCCAGTGAAATTAAGCTGAGAACTTGGCTTGACTTGCATTTTTAACATGGCTTTCTTTTGACTTGCAAGATTTGTAAATCTGAACGAGATAATATCTCAGTTACTCTGTAGTACACTACTACAGAATGTTCATTTTGCACATCTTTTAATTCCTCCTCTGCGTGTACGCACGCACGGAAAACGAGTAAAATTATTGAAGTTAACTGAGAACTTAAGATCCGGCGAAAATGACGAATAAACATAGTCATTCTAGAGGGTAAAATTGAAAAAAAAGGCGCCCTTTTTTAATCGCGTCGGCTAGAAAAGCACGCTGCAATCACTAGAAAGCTTGTTCATTCACTGTATCCAGCTCTACCTCTACTGCCAGGGTATCCAACTTGGGATCCTAATTTTCTCCCCACCCACAAATGCTGCTGCCACACTAAAAATCCCTCTGAATCCATCTCATTCCAACTTAAATTAATGTGAAATTACTTCCTTCATTTTTTGAAAACACTTGCTAATTGAGAACTAAACATCCGAGTAAGGCTTTTTATAGTACCCCTCAAGAATATTATCCAAACAAGACATATGATCTTCTTGAAGAATTAAACTGTATTTACGTCTTTTATCTTCCAAAAAAAAAGATTATTCAGAAAAAGTGCACGAGAAAAAAAAAGAGATTAATTACTTGGGCGCGCGAGGCTTGTCGGGATCCGGCTGCGCCTGCGCGGTGACGACGCTGCTCTGACTCTTCATCTTCCCGTCGCCGGCCGGCGTCACAGCGGCAGCAGCGACGGCCTCTTTCTCCTCTTCCTCAACACCGTCGTCGTCAGAGGATGCAGCAGGAGCGGCCGACGCAGGCTGCAGCTTCAGCTTGAGGTCGATGGTGTCGGCGAAGCCCCTCTTGCCGGAGCTCCTCGCCGCCTCGCCGGCGTCGTTGCCGCCGCCGCCCGGAAGGCCGAGACGGAGCTCGGTCTCCTCGAACCCGAGGCCAGCCATTGATGATTGATCTTCTTCTTCTCCAATGCAGCAGGTAACTGCTGAGCTCTCGATTGTTGGAGTGCTAATTAACTTTGCTTTTGCTCTCGATTCTTTTGGGGCTTTGGTTTGTGAGCAGAGGGAGAGATAAGGAGCAAGAAATGGTAATGGGAAGTGAATAATATATATACACTACACTTAAAGAAGTTTGGTTTGTTTTCCTCCTGCTGGACAGGTATACTATGCACATAATCTAGGCTCATGAAACATGCATATGATGCAATAATATATAATTAAGGTTAGAAAAATATAAGAAAAGAAGTCCATTTTTGACATTCAATACTATATTGGTCTAATTTTACACTATAAGCAAAATACAATTGCTTTTCATCTTAAAATTTCAAATCAGATAGATAACACCTTATAACCTATTCCTCAGTATATACGGGTAACGTGACGACGGCTTTAGCCAATATGAAGACTGGTTTTTATTGATTTTTGACCCAAATAAGGGCCACCCACATCAATAAAAAATATTTTTATAAAACAGTACAAAGCAGACATCATATATGCATGCCCATACTTTACCACTCCCCCAATAAAACATGTACTATATTCATCTCCAAATAAAAAAAACCTAATAAGAGAAGCGACACATCTCAGTATTACGAATGTGGAAAGCCTAAATTCATAGTACTACCTTCATCTCAAAATACAACTACCTGAAGCTATGAATCTAGACATACTTCTTGAGTTCTTGCCTAGATTCATAGCTTCAGGTAGCTATATTTTGAGACGGAGGAAGTAGTAGAATGTGCCACGAAACTAAGTTTTTCATTTTGAGATGGAGGAATTAGTACGTATAATTATGAGTCCATACTTCAGAAGTACATGTTGAAAACTGGTTTTAGGTGTTATTTCATATTTTGTTGACTTTAGAAATTTAGAGTGGAAGTGCTATGATTTTTAAAAATTAGGTTTTCAAGATCTTAAAGGAATTTAAGGGCTAGACTACCTAGCCCTGCCCATGCTCCATGGGCTGTTTGATGCCTCTAATAATATTACAAGCAGTAGCTAAATATCTGAGCTTTGCTATGGACAAACCAATGATATTAATAATTTATAAAATAAAACAACTATTTTTCAGAAAATAAATTGCCGTAATTTTGCTATAGGGATTAATTCTCACTTAATTTGATTTGATATCTAGATTTAATTGTTGTTAAAAAACTTTCTAGTCGTGGAATGTTTCCATTTTAGGTCTGAGTCTTTGAGTCAGAAAGCGGTTGTGGTCATATTTAGTGGCAAATGTTCATTTAACGATAAACGATATACCAATCGACGATGAGTCATTAGTGTGATGGAAACTGGTCCATTTAGAGTATATTGCACTTTGTATTGGGTAAAACGTAATTTGTTTTACTTTACACTAGATTTAGATTTACCGTGTACTTTCACCATGCACCGAGATATATCAATACGAGTTTCACTCTGCACCGGGTTAACATCAACTAACTCTAATGAATTTTCATAGGCTTTTTAAATTATAAATTAAATTTTATGAAAACTGACTTTAATTCAAAATATTTTATATTACAAGATTTTCTTTAAATTACATAATACACCGGTGAAAAGTGAAAGTATACGCCAAACTCGGTATAGAGTGAAACAAGATGCGTTTTACTTGGTGCAAAGTGTAATTTACTATGTATGTGTATGTTTATACGGATAATATGCACGCGTATTTACATATTTGTATTTGTGCTGGTACCGTGTTTTGGCAAAAAAGAAAAAGAAAAGTAAAAAACTTGCTTTTTCGTCGATCGTCGACATGCATGTTACCGAACGAGTTTGTCGATCGGTGTTTCCTGCACTGTGCGCGTGCAACACCGGCCGGTTCGCGTAGCAGCAGCTAGAAAATTAAAGCATGTGCTTTACAACCAGTACAGATAAACGGCCTCGTTGTCCTGTGATTTTTGGAGCATATCGGCATGGAGAGATGGGGCATCTATATAAGCATGCCCGACAACTTTTGTACGGTACATTACGCGACGCAACTGCACGAGCGTGCTGCTGTCGTTTCACGTACGCGTGTGTGCACGCTATATTCAGAGCATTTTCACATGCTTCGTTTTGATGATATTGGCCGACTGCATGCGATTAATTCCCTGAATAAATATCAATCCAATGTCCAGCAGATTCTCTATAAATCGCCAGCGAGCTAGAAAGGGAAAGGGGGCAGCGGAGCGAGTCAATTGTTGTCTATTT
This sequence comes from Leersia perrieri, assembly GCA_000325765.3. Taxonomy (NCBI): domain Eukaryota; kingdom Viridiplantae; phylum Streptophyta; class Magnoliopsida; order Poales; family Poaceae; genus Leersia; species Leersia perrieri. The sequence goes on from CM002481.1 coordinate 19,260,962, forward strand.
TCCGTCGGTGTGCACGTGATCCATAGCTCCCTTAGATGATAAATATATATGACCATCACACGACGAATATAATGTGTCCGACAACGGAGGGTGCAGCTGGTTCGTTGGTACTCACTTGTTTTATTTTTTTCTTGCAACTTTTGACCATTTATTTTATTTAAAAAATTATGAAAGCATCATTTATTTTGTTTGTGACTTACTTATCAAAAGTATTTTAAGCATTACTTATCATTTTTTTATATATTTGTGACTTACTTTATATTTTGTTTGTCCTTATGCGCCCTCCGATGTGATATATTTTCAACGAAAAATTCATTTTACTTTAGAATTTTTTAAAAAATTCAACCAGTAGCTGTTCGATTTTTATTTTAGAAAACTTTTCATTCTACCGCCACCTCGAAATAATTTATTTCAATTTGTGATGAGCTTTTAATTTTGCAAATTTTTTTATATGTAGCAAAAATGTTATAATTTCCTGTTTGGATTTTTTTTAAAAAAATTTCTGCTCCCTCTGTCCGAAAATATAATTAGTTTTAGAAAGTCAAAGTCAGACATTTTAAACTTTGACCATCAATAGTAAAAAACTCGAAATGAACTCACTTAAAAACGATGATATTAGATTCATCATTAAATAAAATATTATAATATGCAACTATTTTAATTTGAAATAGCATATCTTTACTAATATAATACGTGAAAGTAGCATCTCGAAGACCACGACGAGTCAAAAACGCCTTATATTTTGGGACAAAGATGGGATATATCAATACCCTTGGAATATGCTTTATTTATTTATATTGAATAAATTGATCCGGGTAGAGGATACAATTTGGCATATGGTAAATGCATCATTTCTAAAGAAAATCTCTCCAGTTGAGCTAAAGGTGTTAAAATAATGGCTATGGCGTTTCTTAATTTCATGAACAACAACACATGTTTGGAGTATCACAGGAAATACTACAAAACCACGATATGCACTACAAAATCTTGGCTAAGGCCTTGTTTAGTTCACAAAAATTTTACCCAAAAACATCACATCGAATCTTTTGACACATACATAAAGCATTAAATATAGAATAAAAAAACTAATTGTATAGTTTGCATGAAAATCACGAGACAAATCTTTTGAGTCTAATTAGTCCATAATTAGCCATAAGTGCTACAGTAACCCACATGTATTAATGACAGATTAATTAGACTTAATAAATTCATCTCACGGTTTTTCAAGCGAGTTATGAAATTAGTTTTTTCATTCGTGTCCGAAAAACACATTCCAACATCCAGTCAAACTTGTGACACCTAAAATTTTTTTTTCGCGGACTAAACACACCCTTATTATTTATAACTGTGAGGACCCTATTTTCAAGATCAAATTACCAATTTGTTCTTTTTTTTACTATTCCAATATGATGTTACTGAAGGGTGTAAATGAATTTTGACCCTAACTGAACACCGTTATGTTAACTTCATGGAATATATATATAGTGTCATTGTTGATCTTCACTTTTGAAAAAGGGAGATCAGATTAGTGGTTAGCCTTTATAATAGGAGATTAGGGTCACCATTACCTTCTTGGGGGTTATTGCAACACACGGCATCTTTGTTCCATCATACAAAATGAACTGGAATTTCTTATGCACTAATTAATATAGTGGGAACGCATATGCAGTACTATTAAGTACATCGAACAGAGTATGTCTAATTACATTGCACAAGCAGCATCAACACAAAGCACCGTGCACAACAATCTAGTCGGTGCAGTTGCCAGAATAATCTCATATGCATAGCAGACCATCTAGAATCGATGGAATTAATTTTCTGTGGGCGACATGGACGGTACATGCATGAATATATGCATCCCTGCTTGAGCATTGATCAAGCAGCAATATTATTCCAATCAAAAGGAAACAGTTGAAAACAGACATAGTTTACAAACTCGAGTGTACATAATCAGTACAAGCATTGGCTTGATATTTTAGCTTGTGTCTGCAGGAGGTTGCAGGAACAGAAGGTATCTCCCAATAGTCAAATGCTATAGCTAATGGAAATAAAATGTTCTGCATTGATGCAACCAATCATGCATTCATGCATGTATGGACGGTAGCATTGTGACAGGGAATCAGGCTTGATTCTAGCGCGTTTGGTGAACAAGTTTATCATATAAAGATGAAGTTACCACCAAGAAAATAGTAGCTTATTGGCTATGTTGGACTGTATTGATGCTGAACAATAGGAAAGATATCATACACACCAGATGCAAGAACAGCAAATTAATTGTTTTGATCATGGAGCATAGTACTATGTGTCGACATTGGCAGGAACACCTCAAGTTCTCCGCACATAAATAAACATAAGAGGTTAGATTAGGTACATGCATATACATACTAGGTCAAGGACTATATGGCTATAAATGTATCTTCTTATAATATATAATGCATTGCCTTTGTATTGGTTTTTAGTTCCATATATTAGGACTTCTCCATATAAAATTTGCTAGCTTCATCAATTAATTGCCTCATTTTAACTTTTGTTAGTCTATCTTGATATGAAACTTCAGGCAATGTATACATATATACTGAATGAAGTTGCATTTTGAATCTCAGATCGGGAGATTATAATTATTGTTGAAGAAACCAATTGATGGTCAAAAGTGTGAATGAAAATACTGCATGCTTCGACAATTAATTGATGAACTTTTTTTTTCTTATAGTATTACATATCCCTCTCTAACTTGCAAGTTTGGGGTTGTAAGCCTGTAATTGATGTTTAATGGCAATGCAGGAGATCACTTACAAATATTTGACCCAGGGCAAAGGAACTTACTTTATTTTTCTTTTGAATTTCTTAATGTATTCCGAAAGCATCCCATGCACTTTAGCTTTCTAGAATGTGTCAAGTAAACATGACTTTGAAAAGACATCTTGCTCCAACTTGTCCCAATGCAACCTCCATGATATCTTCAGAGTTGGCTAGATAGCCAAAAACGCAGCAAGGGGGACCATTTGATTCTCATCAATAATCTAACTTGTGTGAATGCACTTTGTTTAATTAGGATATAGCACAGTGCATCAATGCTTTGTGTGCAGGTTTTGAAACAAACAACTCCCACTAGGTTTTGTTGGACCCTTTCCCAACCAAAAGAAGCAAGAACAAGATCAAAAGGGATCAGCCAAACAACAGTGTATCTCATTTCGTAATGCGATGTACAAAGTAGGGAGAGGGAAATGGGAATAAAGTGAAACACAGCTCGAGGAGGAGAGGCTGTGGGATTGAGAGGGCTTAAGTAATGATAGTTCTTTATACGACAAATTAATTAATATTATCTTATATATATGTTTGTCTCATTAAAGTCGGTTGATTTATTTTTATTAATTTTGTCTAATTAGTTGTTGCAAGGCTTCTAGAATCTTAACTGTACTGCATCGATCAATTGCTAGCTAAATATCCCAAGTATCCACATATAAAATCTGCTAAGAACAAAAGAATAAGGGAGACTTTGCCGGAATATTCAGTAAATTTCAGACTTGGCGAGTTATTTATGTGTGGTGGGTGGATATATAGGTTAAAGTTCCGTATATTTTTTTTATCTAAAACTTATTGCCCTTGATAGAAGATTGGACACATACATGACAGTACAAATTAAAGCTTGACATTCATCACAAAATTTTCAAAATTTTTGGTCTACCGATGGGTACGCATAGAGTGACAATATTAGCAGAAAATCTTGTAAAATTGATTAAATTTCCAATTTCTTGTTTGCCAATCCACATTCCCTCCACTTGATGGATATCCTTCATGCTAAATTTGCATATATGTCTGCTACTCCAAAATAGTTTGACAGTCAATAATTATAGTTTCCTTCAAAATATCTGACAAAATTTCATCGAGATTGCAGAATTTCGACGGCGGTAGCTGAGTTTAGTTGCACCCTTTTTTTATCCGAGAGCTTGAACCCTAGACAGAAGTACATATAACAAATATATGGATCCACCACTAGTTGATTGCATCAAGTGCAATACACTCAAAGAATGAAAAGAAGAGAGAGATATAAGGTGCACCATTAAATAAGCAAGGGACCAATACAATCCGCAATCCACTCATGATTATCTAGCTCCATTCCATTTCCATATGATCAACAGGGCCTAAAGGGAACAGCACCGAATGTGCAAGAGATGCTCCCCCATTACCTTAATCATTCATAGGCTTATAGCTCCTACTAATCATTTATTCACACTCGTTTTCTTCCTCCTACAAGCATGATCACTTATATACATTAGCGGGTCACCGGATCCATAGCGGGCGCCGTCTATGAATCCGATCTCACGCACAACTTATTAATTTTATATAGATATATATCATCGATTCATGCGACTCAAATAAACACCCCTGGCTCGAAAAATAAATTGGAGGCTTTTCGAAACGGATCCTACGAAGACCAATGTGTCACTAACCCGGTAACCCATTAACGGAACAGATCATGTGCCCACACAATATGAACCTGTCGAAGTTTAATTTCGACCCGGAAAAGCGCGTATGCGAGAGATAATCCTACAGGCAGATTGGATGCGGGTCCCAGCCAGCCACATGGGATGCCACCGGATCCGACGGCTTCGGTTGCAGCGTGGCCCGGCGACCGGGGGATCCGCGACGCCGCCGTCCGGGCCCACCTGTCTCCGGCCCACCCGGCACCCTGCCACCCTCCACCCCCTTCCTGCCAGCCAGCTCGTTCCATCCTCTCCCCCTCTCCTATAAAACTTGCAGTCCAACCCTAACCCTCTCACTTCACAACTCATCATCGATCAACCAACGCGTCGTCCACCTTCTCGAATCGCATCGATCGATCTATCAGCTACATCCTTCCGTCGTCGTCGTCGTCGTCTCCGACTCCGGCCAACGATTAGCCTGCAGAGGAAATGGAAGGCGGCGTGGGGTACGCAGACAACTGCCTCAAGGCCACCGAGCTCAGGCTCGGCCTGCCCGGCACATCATCCGACGACCACCACCTACGGGGCAAGAAGCGCGCCGCCGCCGACGACAACAACGCCTCCGCCGCCGACGAGCACGACGCCGTCGAGGCCGCACCACCGGCTGCCAAGTGAGTACTCCCCTCTTCCACCTTCTCATATCATCTTTCTAGGACAACATAAAGCAAGCTAGGGTTGGTTCTTACATGCCGACTTGCTCCTCTTAATTTGTGCAGGGCTCAAGTGGTCGGATGGCCGCCGGTGAGGTCATACAGGAAGAGCTGCTTCCAGGCGGCGGCGGCCAAGACCAGCAAGCCCACCGCCGTGACCACCACCAACAAGGTCGACGAGCCCATCATCAGCAAGAACTCTGCCGCGCCGGCGCCGGCGGCGGCGTCGCTGGTGAAGGTGAGCATGGACGGGGCGCCGTACCTACGCAAGATTGACCTCCGGATGTACAAGGGATACAGGGAGCTGAGGGAGGCTCTTGAGGCCATGTTCTCCGGCGCCGCCGCAGAAGTCAACCCGTCGGAGTTCGCCATCACCTACCAGGACAAGGACGGCGACTTGATGCTCGTCGGCGACGTACCATTCGAGTAAGGGCATGCATCCCATCTTTCAAAATATATACACACATCTCTTAATTAATTATATACAGTTAGTCTGATTAAATTTGCTCTTTGGTTAATTTGCAGTATGTTCACCAGCACATGCAAGAAGTTGAGGATCATGAAGAGATCTGAAGCCACAGGCCTAGGGTCACCAAGGCAAATGAATTGATACATCAGAGATCAGGAGACGCCATGAACGCCGACTTTTTTTTTCTACTCTATTCTTTTTTTGTTAATCTGGTTGATTCCCAAGCCAACAAGGAGATGAGCTTTGGGGCATCAAATTAAGCATATGCAAGCACATGGATGTGCTTCCTCTGCTTTGTTCCATCTTTAAACTAGTAGGGTTTTTTATTTTAATTTTAGCAGCACAAAGGAGATGTGGAGATTTGGGTTCAACTCTCCATGTGTATGTACAAACGAACAAACAGTTATATTATTGATTGCTGGTTACTACTTCAAATCATGTCAACACAAAGAGGGAAGAGGAACTTGTACCCCCTCTTGCCCTTGACTATTGTCGCCTCATGATCCTTATTGGCTCCATTATGCTTTTGTACTCGGTTGTTAAGACACTTGGCCTTGTTGGTTGATTCACCATTCACGAGTCCACCGCATAACCTGGTTATACCAACAAAAAGGTACATCAAAAAATGCAACGGGAAGTTTCACAGGACTCGTCAGCACATGAAGTGCAGCTTTGATCTTGTTTTGTTTCCTTGCTTTATTTTTGTTAATAAGAACAAACATATGTTTCACTTGATAATACAGCAATCAGGAACATGATCCTCAGGCATAAAATTACCATGACAAGGTTTCTGACATGTGGGCCCGTGATGCTATGGCCCCACATGTCAGTGACGGTGTTATGTGTGCAGCTATGTCAGAGCAACGGCTTCCGATCATCCTATATATGCCCCAATCTAGACTAGAACATATTGACTTGAACTTTGAAACCCTTTTACCACGATGTACGTTTCCAAAGAATCAACAAAATGTGAGTATACCATGTGCAGAAAGATTAATTAAATTTTGTCATGCCTGATGATCACTGGATCCAATACTAATTCTGACTTAGCTCAGTAAAGTCAGATGGGGAAAATTAAGTTATGGATCACCAGGACTGGTCAAGAAGCACAGGCACAGCCCATGCAGAGCACCCAAGCAAAGCCCACTGTATTCTGTTTGTCAACACATGCATTGGTCGAACTATGGGCGGACAGCATACATGTGGTGCACATGCATCAGAGAGAGATCAAAGCTGTATGCCGAAGCATCCATCCATTGACACCATACATGTATTGATTTTGATTATTATATTACTCCTATCAATCAGTCAGTCAACTGATTGTTCATCAAGTCATTATCCACACAACAAATTGACAAGTCATTTTCCCTTGAGAAAAATCAATGCAAAAAAAGAATTGAAGGGTGGTAGAAGTATACTATGCAATGCAATGCTAACCTCCTCAGTTCTGCCTTCCAGGATGCTGCGGTGGTTTGGTTGCTGGAGTTTATGGATCGGCAGGTCCATGTGCTGGCGATTAAACAAAATTGTTGTGTCGTCCCTCTCCACATAGATTTTTCCTGTTTAGATTTCAGATTTGATGTCAGGTCCAACTACAGGGGTATCAAAAGCAGTAGAGACGTATATATCTCGGTGGTTGGGCGTATGCCTTAGCTACGAGAGATATATGCAATAGAAATGACAGTGCTGCAAGATTCGGATAGAAAAAAACACGCAGAATGAGATAGGCCGGGAGTGTTCTTAGAGAAATTGTATCAACTTGATGTGATTTGCATTATCTTAAAAATGTGTATGTGATGCACCTAGTAGATATATGGTTTCATTTTACCAAATCACCAAATCAGCTTGGCTATTCATTACATAGGGACGTTCAGACAGTTAAACACAATAATAGCTCATAATTGTTTACACTTATACTTCGTCCCTAAATATTTAACACCATTAATTTTTTATACATGTTTGATCATTCGTCTTCTTAAAAAATTATGTAATTATTAATTATTTTTTATTATTTGATTCATTGCTAAATATACTTTTATACATATATACATACAGTTTTACCTATTTCACAAATGTTTTTGACTAGGACGAGCGGTCAAATGTTTGTAAAATATTAAAATATTTGGGGACGGAGGGAGAAGATCACAACTCATAACAGATATGATGAATTGATGATAGCATTCTTGCACCATCTAAGCCGAGGGAGCATGCATGCCAACATTTGTCAGGTTGAGGTTCAGCTGATGCAAACACACCAAGGGATGTACATTTCTCTGACAATAACGGAAGACCATCTGATTCTTTAGTACATCTGCATTTCACATTACTACCGACTACAATAGATGGCTACACACCTCTATGGTAAGCTCCCAAAGTCTACCTATATACAGCAAGATTGAAGGAGCGCATGTGAACTAGAGCAATTGTACATTTTCTATCTAATACATCGTGGCTATGATAACCGGTGAATGGGTGGTTTCCTTTCACAGACGGGCCTCAGTGTCAGTATCAGATGTCATGAAGTCATCAGTTGATCATCATACATAAAGGTAACTGGTTTTCTTTCACCGCCTTGAATAGAACCCATTCTCGAGTCCAAAATTGCCAACTGAGAAATAACCCAACTCGGATTGTTCCTCCCATCAACCTGCTTCACCAGTGTGCTTATTAGCCCTATGCTTAAAGTCTGGATACCTTGGGTTCTTCTGTTCATACATGTGCCCCAATCAGTCATAAATATATGCATAAGAGGGCCATCGCAACCAACTATATGATAAAACTTTGAGGAAGAAAAAGAGCATGGAATTTCAAAATCTACTAAACATGCATGTACCTAACACGGTGACCCTTTTTGCAAGTTATTACGAGGCAAAGTAAAGCAAGGTAGCTTCATTTGGAGATGTTCCACTTATAAATCCAAACAAAGTAGTCACTATTCCATTCATTGCATTATTTCATAACTAGAAGTGAAAAAACAAACAGAGAGTACCATTCATAGATAGATACCTAATGCAACACAATAGCTAGCTAGCTATAACAACAATTTCAAATTGGTCAGTCAACCTGGAAATTTTAAAAAAATGTTGAAAATAGTAATAGCATCAGACCATACAAAATATAAAAAATTAAAATCAATGTATATTAGAAGAAACCCAAAGGAGAAATGAAAAACTTTTAAAAAAAAGGAGAAAATGAGCTAAAGTAAAAGAAAGAAAGGAAAAACTAAAAATTGGCAATTCACAGCAAACTCCACATTTTGGTTTCTCTTAATAGAATGGTTAAAATTCTCTATAGATTATCCATTTAATTATTATAGATTTCTTTGTTGCACTACTACCTAGACCAAAAGTGGTTGGCATGGTTGCACCGAGGCAACTTGCTATTAGTTTGCAATAGTTGTGCCACATGAAACAAGTTAGAAACTTGGTAAATGGTAGAAACCACCCATCTTGATTTTGTAAACAAATTCAGTAAAAAAATAAGTCTTATCTGATTTTTCCCATCAAGTTATCAATATATGCTGTAGGTTACTGAAAAACCTGCTGAGTACATAATTTTGGTTTTAAGTCATAAACTGAAGAACTGAATATGTTCTTGTTGCATCAGAATAAGACACTAGAAATAAACCAAAAAATAATTGCATGACTCAAATAGCAATATGGCAACATTACTATGCTGAGTAGGCTTCACTTTCTAATTTTAAGAACTTCTGGTCCAATAGAAAATACAGTTGTTATTTTGTTCTTCATAATTACATTTGACCCCTTCAATGTTCAGCCACATTCCACGAACCATTGGTCCCTCTAAATATTTTAACTCTTTGAGAAGTTTGGACTATTCGTGATGTTCACAGCTTCTCACATTATTGCAGTAGTTCTTAGTAGGACATACCCTCCGAAATAGTGGTAAGCAGTTAACTAAGGGAAGCTCTAAGTCCTGGAATATATTGATTGATAATGCATCTGAATGTCTGAAAGAATAAGAACTGAGAAGAACGAAATCTAACCTTATTTGTCAAGTTATCCCATCAGTCAAGAGGATTAGCAAAGAAGGCTTGCCACAACTGTTCAGTTGAACGGGAGGATGATTCGAGATGATTCAAAATTTTTTGCAAAGAATGCAACAAGCACTGCCATGTGTTGGCAAGGCACATCGCGCAATGCTGATAGCGCCATGCTGCAGGCAGAGCTGGCTGAAGGCATCGGGCAAAGGTGCAAGATGCAGTGGAAGACGTGGCCCTGCCAGCAACTCCACATGACCTGACTACCTGAGGTTGTTGGCCAGGCTGGCAGCTGCACCCTCTGGTCCGTAGGCAGGCAACTGGTAAGGTCATAAGAACTGATATTTAGAAGAAACATCTCAAATCCAAGTGTGATGGTCAGGTAGCAGTAGGTTAGTCGACATTTTGATAACTGAAACTGGAAAGTGGGATTGGAAAGTCTGGTAAGCTCGGAAATTAGTTGAAATTTAAAATGGGAAATCAAATATGCATTATCTTGTGAACCAGAACTTCGTTGATATTTGAAATTGGGAGTGTATTTTCTGATGATTGACAGCATAGTTTGCGTATTTTTTTTACTCATTCAGCTATTGGATTTGGATTCTCATTCTTGAGAATTTAATCCTGGGTCCGCCACTGTATTTAAAGCACTACATAGGAACATACCTGGATAAGAACCTAAATCCTTTGCAAATAAAACAAATACAAAACTTTAATCTTTTTGTACAGAACAGTTTAATTCCTTTGTGGCGGGTATGATCTCACAGAAAGATTTGTGTGCATTTTGAAGTCCTGCCTTAGCAAGCAGCAATGAATGCTTAAATTGTTTAAGTGTGTGTGATAAACCACATCAAAATAGGAGTCTGCATAACATCTTTGCATATCCAAAAAAAGCAAATCTAAGAAAGAATAAAGTAACATAAATTAATTCCAAAACCAATACTAATGGGTAGCGGAATAAAGCAAGGTCAGTTACCTAGAGTGGCCACCATGAGTTCTTGGCTTCAGTTCCTTATCCTGAAACTTACAGGCAGCAGCGATGCACATCTTCATATACTACAACAAAGTGTTGGCCTGGTTAGGTAAAGGGGGTTTACTTCATGGGGATAAGATGGAATATTCATATACTACATAGTATGCAACCACTAGCTTATCCAACTTGCTGTCATTCTTCTTTCAGATTCTACTAGTTACCATCATTCACAGTAACATTTGAAAAGTTTTGGTTTTTTGCAAGGAATCTCAGGTTCCCCATCAGCTCAGTTCGGGTTAAGTGCATATCATCATTCTTGGTCAATGTTGTTAAGGTGCCAGGCATTTCATCAGGCAAGTAAAGCTTTCCAAGTGACCTAAGATTGTCCACCAGCATAGCTTTGCTGAAGTGACATGGAGTGCTGCTTTCTGATGATCCAGAAAACAGGCTTGGGGGCATGTCACTGATATTCGGCTTATGCCGTGCCACTGGACTCTCATCAGTGCCATTGTTGGCTTTCCGCTTCTTCTGTTGAATGGCCTTCTCCGCAATAGTAGCAGGTTTTTGGATAGCTGTATGTGGTGCAATATCCTTGACTAATCTGAGCTGGGACAACTTCTGAGGGATTGCCACGGCCGTACGATAGTCAACTTTGACAGCAGCACTGCCAAGTCTCGAGGTGAAAACCTGTGGGGTGACATCCTTCACTAACTTGACCCAGGGAACCTGCCGAGAGACCGGCACAGAAGTACCATGGCTTGCACTAGTGACAGCGCTAGCTGGCTTCCCAGTGACCATCTGGAGAGTGATATCCGTCACTAAGTGGATCTGAGGCACCTTCACAGGGATTTGAGAATCGGTGTGATCGCCTAACTTGGCGGAAGAGCAACCTAGCTTTTCGATGTTGGTTTGTTCGCTGATGTCCTTCAGCTGTGACACCTTCTTAGGGCACGGGGCATCAGTACCAACGATTGCACTGGAAACACCACCAGCTGGTTCTGGGATGCCCTTGGTATGGGTGACATCATTGCCCAACTTGAGTTGGGTCGCCTTGACAGGGACCAAAACAGATCCCATGCCTGAATTACCCAATGTGCCCTGTGGTTTAGAACCATTTAATCTACCTTTTCTTTCAGTTGGTTGAAACATTTCAGAATCAGCATGGTTGAAATTAGAGGCCACTGGAGGGGAGCGTGAACTACCAACCATAGTGGCATTCCTGTTGTTAGACAATGACTTGTGAGCAGTGTCTGCGGTCACTTGTGAGCAGTGTGTGCGGTCACTGGCATGGATGCTGCTATAAATCCTGACAAAAAAAAAACATTTCGATATTACTGCAACTGCATGCGTCAAACAGAAAATATTCGAGGAAGAGTTACTTATTTAAAAACAAATAAGACATCACAATTCAAGTACCAGTGAATTTGATCATAACTTGTGCCATATTTGAAGAAACTAGTCAAGAACGAAGTTCGATATAGACATATGGCTAAACAAATCAAATAAGCCTAATATCAAAAGTTGTGCCATACAGCAACTGCAATCTATTGAACAAATTGGATAAGCCTGAAATGAAAAAGAAAAAAAAGATGTGATTGAAATTTTTTGCTACAATAATGAAGCAATGTTTTCACAGTTAAAGAATGCTTTTGTAGTATTCGTATGATTTTAGACGCTACAGTTACAAGGTTCATACGTTGTCCTAGCAAATTAATTCTACCATCAACTACTGGCATTTGTTGGACGTCTTAGCCCTCCCTGTTATTAGGTTTAAAGTTAAGGCAAATTAAGAGAAAAGCTTTCAGATCGAGAAGAGAAGCTAAGCTAGGGGTTAAAGCACGCACGCAAGCAAGTTTGAGGGGGGGAAAGTGTGTGCATGCGTGGGTCAGAGAGATGAGAAAGAGGAGGATGTCCCTTCTCTAACGGATTCAATTTCATGCTCACTAGCGAGGACTCCGCTCGTGACGGGCGCAGACGGGCGAACTCTCCTCGCGACGGAGGGGATGGAGGAGACCGATGGGCGCAGGCGGTGGCAGCAGCGGCCAGTGTTTTGGGATCCAGTTGCAAAAAAAATTTATGTCCACGGAAATGGACGAAATTCGGATTTTTCGGATGATTTTTTCTCAAATTAGGAACATATTAACCAAATTCGAGCAAACTTGGACCAAAATCAGATGAAATTGGACTCAAAAGCAATGCATGACATACCTCTAGAACATCTCGCTCAATATAGCATATTATTGATCATTTGATCTGGTCCTCTTCAGCTAGGAAATAAAATCAAACTTCTAGTTTACTAATTGCTACCAAAAGCAAACTTGAAATACAGATCAAAGAGAGAAAATGCTCACTAGAGAAGAGAATGACCTTGATTTGGGGATCTCAGAAACGGGCCAAGGGCGGGCAGGTGGTTGCTGCTGCTGCGCTCCGCCGCCGTCCCTTGTCGGCAGGTGCCTGCTGCCTGCGGCCTGCAGCCTGTGCCCCCGTCGGCCGCAGCTCTCCCTGCGTCGTCGCCGGCCGCCGCGCGCCCTCCGTCGCCGCCCCCGCCGCACT
>CM002481.1:19282359-19326803 GCA_000325765.3 Leersia perrieri
TATTGTATTTTGTGTTTGTTATTACAAAGATGTCAACTTATAGGAAAGGGCATGCCAAATTTTTTATAAATTTTTAGATGGAAACTTTGCATTTGTAGCATGCAAAAACACCCATGTTTTTCATTTGGAATTTCGGGATTCCGGTCAAAATTTCATTTATCTCGGTTGCATTTTGAGTGTTTCGGTTGGAATTTCGACACTCTTCTGAAGATTTGAATTCAAATTTTGGTCTACGAATCTTGTCCGAAAAATCTCGGATTTTGGTGTTTCGAGAGTGTCGAGGTGTGTACCCGACACGCAGGGATCCCGGGGACCCCTTTTTGATTTGGCACAGGGGTGCGATGTACTGAGGTCTGAGTTAAGGAGAAGAAGAATGTGGGCAGGAGAAAAGCGAACTAATAACTCATGACATATGGATTTATACAGGTTTGGGCCATTGGGAAGCGTAATACCCTACTCCTGTTTTTATTCGTTGATATGGTGGATGAACAATTACAAAGGTAAGGTTTGGTATAGTGATTTTTTGTGCCACAATCAGAGTATTATCTAACTCTTTGGCCTATTCCTTTTCCTTCTACATGGATGGTGTTCTTCCTTGGGAAGTGCTAGAGCTGATGACTGAGACGAGCTAAGAGTTATGGAGTCGAATCTCTACTACGATGGACTTGGGCCTCCTTTTATAGTGTAAGGGGACACCACATTAGTCCTGGGTTTTCCTAGCCTCATGCTAGATCGTGGGCGGCTACTGCTCTGTCTTGTCGGGGGCCTACCCCTATCCTGCTCCTGTCGCCACGTCGCGAGAGTTGGTGGAGAAAAACGGGCGATGAAGCCGTTATGCTGCTGACGAGAGGAGTGGTCAACCTACCTACTCCGACGGGGCCCACATGTCAGCGGCTCACCGAACGGATCAGGGGTGACACGAAGCCCCCAACCCTCGTCCTCTCTCCCACGCGGCCGTCCAACGCATTAAATGTGACGGTGACCGGCCGGGGAGAGGGGCGTGGGCAGCATGACTGCGCGGTCAGTTCGCGGTCACCGATGAAGACTTTCTTGCCCTCTCTCCTAATTTAGGCAAAGAGGATGATGATTACTGACGGGTATGCCTCACATCGCATTAAATGTGATGGTGCAGCGCCTGGCCACTCCTTTTGTATTAAATGGGGTGGTTGGAAGTTGAACTCGTCCCTCTCACAAGAGAGGTGTGGGTTCATGGAGTGGGGTCCGGGTGCTCCTGGACCCCAACATTTGGGGAGCGAATTCCTCCGGGCAGCCCCGGGGCCAAGCCCCCTCGAGGTGGCCACGTGGCCGCCTGTGGCCCGGACCTCCTTATGAAATGCAGGGCGCGTTCCTCGGGTACGTCGGTTGTATAGATGTATTTCTCTCCCCGGTATGTCGTGTCCTCACTATACCCCCGGGCCCATATCACCGACAGAGAGGAATAGAAAAATAACCCTCATTTGGAAATGTAAACCCTGAGCTTCAAGCATGCACATCAATCTATTTGAGATTTAAACCGATGATCAAAATGAGATCAAGAGAATATGGAAATTTTGGTCCCCTTCTGCATGTCAGATCCTGTCGCTATCGGCATCATCTCGCCTTCTTTTTGTCTGCTCAATATCTCAAGATCTGCATAGCCATTGCACTGCCTTCAAAAAGTGGAGATCAAGGATCAGTGTCGCCGTCCCCAGCCACCCACACCACCGCTGGCGCCACGACCTCCCCGACCGACCACACATCTGCCATCCCTAACGCCCTCTTCCCGCAATGCGGCGGCTCGAGGAATGGAATGAAGGTGGGGTGGCGTGAGGAATCAAAAAGGAAGGAGGAGCGGGGAAAACTAGATCCTCTAACTTAAAGTTAGGAAAAAATTAACTATTAGCCACTCTTGCAAAGTGACACTCTCTGAATGCCACTTTTACCATTGTTCCTAATTTTTTGCCACTATACCCTTGTGAAATGTCACTTATGCCTCCTTCTATTCCATATCCTTCCTCCTCATTGAGCAAAAGCCGGTGGGCAGTGACCATGGCCCTTTTTTTCATCGCCGCCGCCCTTGCCCTTCTCTTCTTGCGCGGCGCCTACCGATATGCCACCATTGCCGTTGTGGAACTCCCCCTCTGTTGGTGTAAAATCTGGTTACGTCGGGTACGCCGACCTGGGAGATTTGCTTTATTCTAGTGCAAGTCTTTTAAATTTGGGTTTAGGACGTGCTGGTTGATTTGATCCTGCAATCAACAAGAATGAAATTAAAATTAGATCAGTTTGTTATCGACCACTAGGCTGATAACTAATAGCCAACACCAAGAGTTTTGAAGTCGATCGGTTATGCAAAATTGAATCGGTTATAACTAGATATGTTAGATATGTTAAAATAATGAGCCGATGCAAGAGATAATAAACCTTGGAAGATAGAATATCGGCTGAAACACCGATAGAGTCATATTTACTGTCTATCAATGCATCTAAGCCGATTAGCAATAACCACAGCTTCAAGGATCGGACTTAACCGAGACAGCTTGAACCGATGGCAATCGTTAACCGATTCAGATGAACCGATAGACAATGATGGTAGATACATCGTGTCGTATTGGGTTTTGCCTTGATATATCAAGATCTATAGTAAATTAGTAGAATATCGGTTTGAATCGAGAAAGTCCTAATTATCATCTTAATTAGAATATTGTACCTAACAAGAAAGTCTCGAATAAGATGAATTGATTCAAATGGCGATAGTGCTGGCTGCCTGGTTCCCGCCTCCCGGAGTCCCGGTGGCTTCTTCACGCTGCAGGACGTGTGGAGATTATTCCTGCTGATTGAATCAATTGGAAAGCAACAGGAATAACTCATGGATGTATTTGGTTTTTTTTTTGCTTGTTTTCTCCATTATTTTTCCGTACTTGATGCATGGAAGATCTTTGCTCAAGAAAATCGATTTGTTTGGAGAATTAACCAGGCAACGGATTCACCAGCCGATTACTTTCCATGTGAAAAAGGAATCGATTTGTTGGTATGGAGAAGCCGTACAAGGAGAAAAAAAAAGTGAGGAGAAATATGAAAGGGTAAACATGTCTTTTAACCATTTGATTAACACGACTTAACAGAACGGGGTAAACCAAAGCTTCAGTTCAGATTGAAAAAGTGAGGGCAAAATCATAAACCCTAAAAACCGAGGGTAAAATCATAATTGCAATCTAAAACAGGGACAAGAATACAATTGTCCTTTAAAATATATATTTTAATTTGTAACTAAGCCACATAGTTGGGCTTTGCGCGGCTTTTAAACTTTGTGTATGATCCATCAAGTTTTCTACAATTTAAAGAAGAGCTAATTTGATTTCAGAAATTGACCCAATGAATAATAGATTGAGTTTTACTTAATACATATGTATAAGAGGTGCACTAGATGTGATGTTTCTAGTTTTTATTTTCTCTTTCTATCGTATCGTATGTGTAAATAATACCCTAGTTGCAGTTCGGCTTATCGAAGGTTATAATGGAAACTGACTCACTGAAGATTACGTACTATGATTGTAAACAGAGCAGAGGCTGATCCGTCGATCCATCGACACCTGATACAGAGCTGAAAAGGATGCTGCAATTATTACTGGAAGATAAATTGCTATGGGCTAGCAGGACGACGAACATAGCGACGTATAGGATGGCACCAGAGGGTGTTTTGGAGAACTGTTGTTCAACCTGGCAGTCGGTTCTCCCGGAGTTCATGCGGACGATTCTGGTTAAAGATTGTAATCAGGACATCCTTTATTTTTTTTCTCTGTTTTTTCCCTCAAAAGAAAAAGAAGCCTCCAGATATTTATGTAAAAGTACTTTATTGGTTGTTTTTATTCACAACATATACTCTTTTGATCAAATGGCTATTATTTGTCCAAACCCTTAATCCAATGGCTATTATCTTTTTATGATGTGGTGTAATCCAGTGGAGAGAAAGTTTATTTTTTACTATAGTAATATTTTAAATCAAAAAATAATTTAGCATACAATACTAAAATAATTGCTACTATCGTATAAATTTCTATATATATGTTGTTTGTAGTAATTGTAATATGCTTGTCACCGAAAATGTGTCTTTTCGCTTTTATCTGATCATTTACTGATGCTTCTTTTTAATATTTTATTTTTATAATGATCATCATCTGTCTCCTTGCTCTTTGTATATTCCCTATCTCTTTCATCTAATGGTGAAGATTTATTTTGTCTTGATGCAAACATAAGGGTATAGATGACATGTGCATCTATCCATGGAAGCATATCTTCGTTTTTCATGGACAAAAACACATCACAACAAAATACTATTCTCAACGACAATATATTTGAATCTCAAATGATAATTGATCGCCTAAGATATAATAAAATAATCTTTCATTGTGATGATTGTGGCATAGATGCTACCGTGGTACTAAAAAAATGATTTAACATTCCAAAGTAGGAATATGAATTAAACTGATCCCAGGCCTCTTTGACACTGTACATGCATTATACAGAAGCACGCATACATTTTTATCTATTAAATTTGTTATCACCTATCTTTGCCTAAAAAATGTAGTATTGAAACCATCAGCAACTTGAGAAACTCTTCACAAATATGTTAATGCAAAAGGCCCCTGGACATTACTGCCTTATTTATAACAATAAACTCAAGAAACAGTTCCTTTATGTGCTGAAAAATTAGATCAATTGTTGACATGCTTAGTGCGGATGCCATCTTCATGAAGGTAATACAGATATAAGTAGCATGACGAGCAGTTTACTTAACAAAAAAATTCATAGAAGAATGTAGTACCAAACCTCCAAGTTTCAACTATGAAGAAATGTTCAGGTTTCCTGTTACATCAATATTACTGGGAGGTTTCGCCTGCCTTCTCATCCTCGTGTGTTTTTTAACATGTTAGTTCAGCTATATCTGCTCTTTATTTCCGTATATTATATACTCTGATTGTATACAACAACTGCTGATTGCAGTATTACTGGTGAAAATAGGCAAATATGGCATACATTAAAACATCCAGGTGTGAGCAAGCAGATGAAAATACGAGTTAAACATAGGTCAGGTGCGGTAGACTGAACACCGGCAAATCTCTCTCTGCACCAGAGCAAACTGAGTCGAGTGAAGTGTAATTTGGAAACACATTAAAATTAATGACCCTTTCTTCAGTTCAGTTGTTCACTCTCGAATGTTTAGCCCGGCCTAATAAGTATGGACCGAATCGTGTGTTCCAACGTAATCAGAGACGGAATTACACTTTGGTGCAGACCCTTGCATCCTTGTAGACTTTGCCGGGGCGACACACGTAGCCCTGCTCCGGCGAGCAGTGCGCGTCCTGCGAGCAGATGCACATCCCCTCCAGCGCGCACCCCGGCGCGTCCCTCGTGGGTGCGCGTCCGCCGATGCCGAGCATCATGTCGCTCCAATCGCTGGAGAAGAGCCCGTCCGGGTCGAAGGCGTCCTTGACACGGAGAAACTCGCCGATGCGTGGGTACTTGCTGGCGACGCCGACAAAGGCGAGGTTCCGATTCTTGCCCCAGTGCGGCAGGCCGCCGTACTTGAACAACCCCATCTGCTCGATCTCCTCTAGGACATCCTCGAAAAGCCGAGCCCTTCCTGGGTCGCGGCTCCGGTAGTAGGTCATGTCGAAGTCCACCATGTCGCCCGACGACTCGCCGTTGCGCGCCGCCGGCTTCCCGAGGTGTGCCGTGGATGCCTTGACGTAGCGCATCAGGATGCCGTCGTAGAGCTCCACGCCGCAGAGCGCCTTGGGGTTCATGTCGCGCAGCCGCCGGACCTCGTCGACGAACGCCCCGGCGCGGTCCAATGGCAGGCTGAAGGTGGTCTGGTGGAAGAAGCTGGAGGCCCTGACGCGGGGGTCCCACGGGCACGCCGTCAGCAGCGCGTCCTCCGGCCCGGTGATGCACCCGCCGGACGCCTGCATCCGGTGCTGCAGGCCCACCACCGGGTACCCGGTGAACAGCCCGCCGCTCCGCCGCACCAGCCCGTAGCCCGCCGAGGAGAGCGCCGCATGGGTCACACGCGACGTCAGGCACTTGCCGCTGCCGTTGCCGGCACGCTCGAACAGCTCCTCCGCCAGCCGGTTGGCCTGGATCAACACCCTCGGGGTGGCGCGGAAGCCAATGAAGTCGAGGAGGCCGTCGCCCGAGGCATTCATCGGCAGCCGGTCATCCACACGGTACACCGCTCGCCCGAGACCTGGATACCAGGCAATGTCTGCGAACTCGTGCTGGTAGCCGAACTTGGTCACCTGCTCTGCCAGGTCGTTGTCATCGCGCTCCGTGAACGTCACCGAACGCTTGAACAGCGGCTGCAGTGCCAGAGTCACCTGCACTAATCCCATATGGTCGTGCATAAAACTTCCACTAGTCCAAATATGGTTTTATCGGGCGGTGGCGAAATATTTTTGCAGGCGACCCGACACCGGACCTGTCTACAAAAATGGAGGCCGGGGCGGCGCTGAACTGAGCCGCCTGCAAAAATCGAATTTTTGAAGGTGCACCGCCTGAAAAATCGAAAATTAAAAAAAAATAGAGGGAAGTGAAAAGAGAGAGAAGAGTGGACCGGATCTCCTCCCTTTCTTATCCTCTTCTCTCACCCCACCCCCTCTCTCTGCTTGGGCGGCGGCCCGGTGCGGTGCAGCACGAAGCCTCCCCAGCGCCGCGCCACCGCACAAAGGCGATGGAGGGCGAGCGGGCGGTGGTGGCCGGGCCTCGCCGGTGTTTCTCCAGATCTAGATCTAGAGGGATAGGGAGGAGACGGCGCCTAGGCATGGCCGGGCGAGCGGTGGCGGCCCCGAGGGCGATGGCAATGACGACGACGGCGGCAGCGGCGCGGCTGAGCGGTCGCCCGCCGGTGGCCCGCCAAATTTTTTAAACTTTTTTTTTGTTTTTTTTTCAGGCAGATGGATTTTCTACATGGAAAAATCCACCCCGCCTGCCAAAAAGGATTTAATGGGCGGGGCTGGGCCAGATTTTTCCAGGCGATGCCGATCGGGCGATCCACTCTACCGCATGCAAAAACCCTTTTTACCCATCCGAAAAAACGATATTTGGCCTTGTGTTCATTTGTTCAATGAGGGCTAGAACTTCGACTCGAACACACGAAAAATATGTTTTCTTAAATCAAGTTCTCCTTTTTATTTCTTTGGATCATTCGTTGTCCTGATCAGCTGGCCAGCATGGAAGAGAGAAACTCTCTCTCTCTCTCTGAAAAATTCACTATCTATTATCTATTATGTTCAGTACATCATTTTGCCCTTGCCGGATCTTAAAGAAAAAGTGAGACAAAGTGAAGAAATGACATGATCAAGACACCAATTTATAATCAAGGACATGATGCAAGATGCATCATGGCAGCATGTGAAGAAATGAGACAATTTTTTTTTTAATCCTAATAACTCCAAAGAACTAAAGTGGAAAAGATTGTGATAATTACACTAAAGCTGGCTCCTTTGTACTCCAAGTATCATGTTTTGTACTCTAAGTATCACATACCCTGCCTAAAAAAGTATCACATACCCGGCAGATCCACTGCGTACTCAAGAAAAAGAGCAGTACTAATTCGCGCAAGTACGAGTACCCGTTGAACGGAATGAGGTATCACTCTATCAGACATACCGTATTACCGTGACTATGATGTATCGTTTGTTCATATCTGAAGTTTTAGCTGCAAAGAGTGTTGGCTAACACATCTTCGGACTCCATTCAAAAAAAAAAACATCTCCGGATATGATCATGTATTAATGAATAAACCGTTCATTTAGAACGAAAAGAGTGTCTTTAGTCATGATAGTTTATATAAAAGTTTTTTTTTTAGTTTTTGTAAAATGGAGATTGCGTCGATTAAATATATATCCTTCATTTAGATAACAACTTAGGTTTTATCCTTTTTTGCGAGTGACATGTGGGGTCATCAAAGGCCATAGCCACCCCTGTCCTGCAAAAACTGACGTTCCAGAGGAAGTTTTCTTTAGGTAAAAAAGACCAAGTCGCCCGAATGAAGCACCTCATGGACTACTGCCTGCACTTTTCTAACTTGGTCCCACGTTTGTTTGGTAAATAATAAAGCGACATGCTTTGTGGGATAATGGATAGTATTTTCTTAGAAATGAATAAATCTGACTTTGACTTCAGCAGACCGCTGATATACGTGGATCAGGATGGCCAAATCCTCAATTGAATATAAATGGAGGAGATATATGATTTTTTAAAGAAAAACATGGCAAATGGTTGCATTTCTTGTAGTAAACAGAATTTCAAGAAAAGAAACGGAAGAGATTTTCTTAATTCCAAAATTTGTGTAGTGGTATCTACTCCAGCTAGCCACAAGACTAGAAAAAAGACTGTAAAACTTTTTAGTACTGCCTTAGCAGTAAAGCAGAAGTAACCCACAGTACTCAAGCTCTACCTGATGTAGACGTAGGCATGGAACATACATACTAGTGGCCATGGACAAGTACGTAATTCCTCACCTGAGAGATGACTCCGAGAACGCCGAGGGAGACCTTGGCGGCGTCGAGCTCCGGGTCGGCAGCGGTGAGCACCCGGACCTTGGCGTACCCCTCGGCGGCGGGCGCCGGCGTGACGATGCGCATCCCGACGACGTACTCGTGCACGGCGCTGCCTTCCCCCCACAGCGAGCTGCCGTGCGCGCCCGTGGCGAGCATGCCGCCCACCGTGAGCCCCCACCAGTAGGGCGCGTACGGCAGCGCCAGCCCGGCCTTGGCCGCCTCCGCGACGAGCTCCCGCAGCGACACGCCGCTCTCCACTGTCGCCTCCGACCTGCCGGCGTCCACGGCCACCACGCGGTCCATCCGCCTCGTGCTGATGGCGAGGCCCTCGCCGTCGCCGGCGCCCGGGCAGGCCAGCTGCGGGATGCTGTGGGAGTACCTCGTCGCCACCTTCATCTTGGTCCTCGACGCCGTCGCGTTCGCCACGGCCCGGATCAGCTCCTCTTCCGACGAAGGGTACGCCGCGGCCGCCGCGCGGCACGTCGACCTGTCTGGGAACACGCCGTACGCGCTCGACACGGTGCAGCCGCCGCCGCCGCCGGAGGCGGACGACGAGCACTGCACCGGGTCCGCCGGTGGGCTTGCGGCGGCCGGCGCCAAGGCAACAACCATGGCGAGCACGAGTGGCGGCAAAGGACTGATCACCATCTTGTTGTGCTCGAGCCTCATTTAGTTCTTTTCAGGCCTGCAAGCTAAGCGATTTATATATGCTGCAATTGACAATTGGGTAGCAAGCAAGGCAGCTAGCTTTCACATATATATAGTTACTGCTTGCTAGCATCTGAACAGTGATCGAACTGAACTGATGGGATTTTATATATGACTAAACCGACATAGTAACACATCAATTTGCCTCTACAAAACTACAAATTTGTGCTTCGGCACCGAATTATATATAGCTATGTATATATGGCCAATGCATGTTTTGATAACACACGTACGCGGGTAACGCAACAACATATATAGCGTGTGTGGTGCATACTTGCTCAGAAACTTGCCAGGTACTACTACCGAAAGTAGAGAAAACTTGAAGCATTATCTTCTTCTGATGTCATGTGGTCTATAACTAGTCAGGTGTCAGCATGTCCGGTTGCAAGTTGCAACAATGTACTACCTGGCGTATATACTCCAGTCTGGCTGTAAGGGTTTCCTTACCTACGCAGAGGAGTTTACATCTTCCCCACACTAAGCCTAGTTATCCCGTAATTATTGAGAAAAGCTGTTGAAAACCGATAAATATTTTTTAAAACATTTGATTTTTGTTTTAAGTTGATGGCCATATCAGGTTGTTATAACCATGTGGTTTGGTAGCCGACGGTAAGGAAAACACAGCAACTCTAGTTATGTATACCGTCTACGGACATTTGGCTGTCAATGTGATATGCCACAGGGTGTGGCTTTGTTTGGCCCGATCTTTCGGTGAGGGATAACTATCGTTTTGAGGTTGGGAACGACGTTGACGATCCGGTAACAAACCCTAGGTCAGCACCTGCAATCGCTACACCACGCCCTTGTCGTTATCAACCGTGCACACACGGCTGACCTGTTCACGAAGAACGTTTCCTGCAACGCAAACGAAGAACGAAGCAAGAAATAGATTGAAGCAACTCAGATTGCTAGATAGGTAATTGCGCACAAATATAATAAGAGCAAACTGGTATTTGCTAGATAAAGAAGTGGCGAACTGATAGCAATGAGGTCCTGAAGATACAAACGGCGATCTAATCGATCACGGCGAATATCCGGGGTGTAGCTAATAGCAAAACACAACCTAAACAAAACCTGACCTAAAAGTGACGACCTGAGGGGTATATAAAGTGTTTTGGGCGTGGAAAGGAAGCATATAAAAGATTACAAGTCGGTTACAAAGCCCAGGGCCCACTTTGATTCGGTCTGGAAAGTTGAACCGAATTGTTTTGACGATTCTGGATTGCTCCGACGGAATTTTGAGGTGAAACCAAATCTGTTGGATAGATCTTGGAAATAGCTTTCCATCTTGTATTTAAACACCTCAATCGGACTCCATATGAGAAGATGCAATCCGTTTAACTCTAGGCTGGTATGTAGAGTCCGAATTGGCTTTCCAACATGTGTTGCACTTGATCTCTTCCTTTATTTTAGCCCAAATTGACGTGGTACCTTCCCATATGTAGCATTTTGACGTTCTACAACACCTAAGCACATGGTAACATTCCAAACCATTTTTAAGTAGCAACCTATTACGACAAATATAACTAGCATAATTCAGGAACGAATTTACCTGATAAATTGGGAATATAGTTGTGGTAGATGCATCTATGGAAGCGATGTCCTCATCACAATGACAATTAGATGGAACTATCTATATAGCCCTAAGCCACTAGAAATGAAATTTGGGGTCAAATACGCAAGAAAAAGATTTAATCCTTTTATTTTAGAATCAAACATGAATCTACATCAGTTGTGAAATGGTAAAGCTGTATGTGTCTATGACTGATCCATCCATGAATCCATCGCCCAACACAACAAAAAGTACAAGCTTCCTTTTACTAGGATTATTGAATGTTACGCAATTACACTATCGAAAAACTAAATTAATGAGCTCTGATAATCAAATACCAATGTGGTATTGTCAGTTAAATTCCTACGAGCAAATCACTTCTGCAGAACACCTCAAACACCTTATAGGTAGCGGTTTTAGAAGCCAACACCTATATAGCGTCACTTTTGAAAGGGCCCATTAATGACGGTTAAATAACCGTTACCTATACCACCTATAGATACAAACAGTCACCTAAAAAGAGCATGGTTTGGGTTTCATGATTTCGAATGTTTTAATCAGGCACTGTTAGCAAAGAAAGGTTGGAGATTCATTACAAATCCAGTCGCTATGCGCACAGGCGCTAAAAGCGAGGTATTATAAGAATTGTTCATTCTTAGAAGAAGGATGCTCAAGGAGAGCTTCTTGGCACAACATCATGCATGGC
Source organism: Leersia perrieri (assembly GCA_000325765.3). Lineage (NCBI taxonomy): Eukaryota > Viridiplantae > Streptophyta > Magnoliopsida > Poales > Poaceae > Leersia > Leersia perrieri. The sequence continues at coordinate 19,293,866 of CM002481.1, forward strand.
AGGGAGGTACTCAGACAGTGAATTATCTGGGGATAACTGGATCCCAAGGGAGGGTTCAAGCAAGCCATTGGGTCTGAAATGGCAGACCACCACACTTCTGTTTGAGACCTTTTTTACTGGGAAATAAAAGGTGGGATACTGAATAGGTGAATGAAACCCTTTTTGAGGGATATGCGAAGGATGTGATGCAGATCAGGGTGCTGGACTGGGACGGGGATGATTACGTAGCATGGAAATATACAAATTCTTGAACTTTTTTTTTTCAGTAAGGTCAGCTAACCAATTACAAGCTAAGACTGTTAATGGAAGAGTGACAACCTCGTCGTTTAGTAGTCAATCTTAATGGGGATAGCATAAACTGTGATCTGCTGATGTACAAAATAAAATGAAGGTGCACACGTGGCGATTGATCTAGAACGTACTTGCTCTCGGCTCTAAACTTCAGATGAGAAATATTAAGCATTTGTTTTTTTGCTGAAGAGAATGTGCATTACACAAGTTCTGGACGTTCCCATATTCCAAATGGGTATGGAGGAAGGTAGAGGAGGAGGTCCAAGATGGCTTTCCTTTTCCGGGGGAGGAATTCAACAACCAGAAATTGCTGGCCTTTTGGTTGCTAGACAGGTTGGTCAACCAAAAAGATCAAGTTACTGCAGGATTGTTGGTCATGTTATATAATCTAATGAAGGTTGTCATGCAGAGTACTCCATAGAAGATCCATCTAAGTTTGCAGCGAGAATTGCATTCCGATTAGAGGAATGGGCGAACCTCAAAGAAGTGAGGATGAGTACTGTTTGTCATCCGACACATCAGTGGTGTAAACTGCCGTTGAGTTGGTTGAAACTTAATGTTGTTGGGGCTTTCTTACAACCGGAGCAGGAAGGAGTGGCTGGAGTGGTCATGCAAAATGACAGAGGGGGATTTTGTAGCAGGACCTGCTCATTTTTATTCCAATGTAAAGGATGCTAGGATGGTGAAAATCTTGGCTTGTCAGAGGGTGCTTGAATTGGCAAATGAGATTTAATGGCACATAAGTTGACACCAAGGACATTAACAGAACGATCTACGACACACTGATTTAGGAGGTCAAATCCAAATTTGGTTACTTCCAAGAAGGGAAGATGAGCTGGACTCAGCATTCAGCAATCATGGTAGCACATCGGCTAGCAAAGGAAGGAATCTATAATAAGTTTTTAGTTTGCATGGGTGTCTGTACCCCAATGTTTTTAGTTTCTCTGATTCAGGATGACTGTAATCCTTTAATTAGAGTGGGAGAAAGTGTTAGAGATGTTTACCAAAAAAAAGTCTCATCTCTTTCTTATTCTACCATACTTCCTACTTGGAATCCCTAAATCCAACTAGGCTATGACTCCCTGATAGAGAATAATCAAGTCAAATGACACCCAATCTGCCGAAGCACATTGAAAACCAACAGAAGCTCCTCATTGACAATCTCGCGAATTCGACTAGACCCCCCCACATATACACATATATCCAAATACCCCTCAATATACTAGTCGAGTGTTAGACTAGCCTTTTGCTACGACTCATTGTACTCGGCGGCATGCCTTATCTATTGATCTAGGAAAACAGGTTACACGGCCTGGCAGGAAGTAGGGCTGTTACCTCGATAGGGCCTGAACCTACGTAGAGATATCTCTTCCTCGAGAAATTTGTAATTATATCACTATCAACGTTGGCTTCATCAAAATACCCTCTTTCAACATTGGATATGGCATAATACCATCGAAACCAATTGTAACTTGCTCGTTTACCATTATAACACTTTTGGTCTATTTAGCCACGTGAAGGGATACATTTGTCCCTCTCACCTTAACATGGCTCTGTGCCATTGCTAGCCTCCAACTCGCAGCAGCCGTCTTTTTCCACTCTGCCACTGCCGTCTAGCTCTACTCCGCCACTCTCGGGCTTCAACATGCCAACACCGGCGCCTCCGCATGGTGGAGGCCGGTGGATGCTAGAAGGTGGAGAGTGGGGGAGTTGAAAGATGGCGGCTGCAGGTTGGAGGCTGGCAGTGGCATGGTGCCATGTTAAAGTGAGAGGGGCAAATATGTCTTTGTATGTGGCTAAATAGACCAAAAACTACTATATAATGATAAACGAGCAAGTTTGTATTGACTTCGGTGGTATTTTGGCGTGTCCAATGCTGAAAATGGTATTTTAGCGAAGCCCAACATTGGCAATGGTATGATTGCAAATTTCTTCTATTCCTCTGTTTTTTTGTTGCAAGTTGATCATGCTAGACTTGGTATCAACGAATCCCTCCAATATAACAGATCACGTATTTGATTTGTTAGTCATCGATAGAAAATTATACTGATTTATTTATGTTGAGAGTGGGTAATAGATGATTAATTCATTATACATAGTACCTTAGCCATGTACCGGCAAACCATATGTACCATCCGAGCTTCGGGACAAAAATAAAGTCATATAAGTTAAAGGAAAACATCGGATCGAAGATAGTCCTGAACGTAATTTATCAACTACCATGAATGTTCATGCTTAATCTTGGCATGATGTACTATCTTTTTCATGAATGATAAAAAAATCCAATCGCAAGGTTGGTCTCTTGCCCTCTTTGGAAAATACTGCATGTTTATTTAGATATCATCTTGGTCAATCAAGTGCATTAATTTAGCTATTATAATCCATTGCGTGCTTTACTAGTTATGCTTTTTTTTTTGAGGGAATGGCAAGCTTTATTGATTATATAACAGGAATACACTCTTGCATCAATAGTTGCTGAATGGAAGTTAGAGCTTGATTACACCAAATGACGCAATGCAATGACTGTTTAGCAAACTGTGCAAGCTCATGAGCATTACAATCTCTGTTACAGAAATTAATCTGAAAGCCTAGTAATCTACCTGTCGTCGCCATGATGTCTCGTGAGGAAAAAGCACATTGGGAGCGTTCCATACCACCCGCCTTAATCCTTGAAATGAATGGAAGACAATCCGATTCAAGGATAATTGGATGATTAATCCATTCGGCAGCAAACCGGATCCCTTCACCGCATGCGAGCAATTATGCTTCTTCCGGTCTTGAACAATTTCTGAAGAATCTCCAGGAGGTTAATAGAACCTGTGAAGTTGAGTCCCGTGCCTCTTCCATCTATTTAAGAGAATGCTCCATCTACATTTACTTTCACCCATCTGTCTAGTGGAGGTGCCCAGAGAATGCATGATGGTTTGTTCTGTTGCTACTTGCAAGCAAACGGTCTGGTAGCATCAATGTGATTTTTACCCTTGTCATCAGTATCATTCTTATGAACCAGACATAAGGACTCTGCATAGGACTGGAGGAAAGCGACTGAGGATGCAATGGGCTGATCTCCTTTGCCATGACCTTCGTTATTGTGCATGTGCCAGGAACACCAAAGAAGGATAATCGCACACCTTGCTTCTTCGTTGGCCTATTGTAGAAGCAGAAGCAGCCAGTCTGGTCTCGTTTTCCGGAAGTCTTCTTCAGGGGGCAGACACCATACCTTGCACATCTCCATTTGTAGTGCTTTGGCATTGGTGCAGCTCACTGTCGCATGGAAACCATCCTCATCCTCAAGTCCACATACTTCATAGGTGGCAATCGGAATGATTCGCCTCTTTTTATTATGCTGAGTCAAAAGTCCAGATTGTATTCCTCGTCCTCAAGTCCACATAATTCTGATCTTTTGGGGAACTTTGCTAGACCAGATTGTATTCCACATCTTACGACTTCTATCTTTTTGTGTGTTGCATGCTCCTTCATTTGTCTCTCATAATTTGGCCGCTAGGGCCAGCTTATATGCAGAATGGACTGTGAACATCCCTACCTTATCATAATGCCATGCCACAAGGTCATCCATAGGGTTAGCTGGTAGCTTGATACTGAGAATGATATCATCGTTTGGTGTATAGAAGGTGTTTCATATCAGCTGTTCATCCCATTCTTGCTTTCTTGGGAGCATTAGGTCTGACACACATTTGAGTTGAGTTCTCCTTGCTTTTCTAATCATCCTCAACTGATATTCTCTTGGTAGCTAGTTATTGCGCCAGATTTTGACCTGGCTCCCGGACCCAATCCATCAAGTGATGCCCTACTTAAGGAGTTCAAGGCCATGTACGATGCTCTTCCAAGACTCTGATGCTAGCGTTGGGAAGGTTGTGTCAACTTGATCTCGATTAGGATAGTATTTTGCCTTGAGAACTTGTGCACATGGACTATCATGAAATTGACTCAACCTCTAGGCCTGCCTTGTTAGTAATGCTTGATTTGAACAGCTCCAAGTCGCAGTAACCAATACCCCCTTGTTCTTTCAGTTTTATCATGTTCTTCCAGGAAATCTAATTAGCTTTCTATTGGTTCCATTCTTCTCCCCACCAGAATCAGGACTTCCTTTCTTCCCATTGAGAGATGCTTTTTGCACTAATCTAAACACTTTTCAAAGCGGTCATTTAGGGTTTGAAACTTGTGCCCCTTTGCTCTCCCAGAAGTTGTTGCACTACTGGAAATCCGCAGGTTCCCTAGAGTTCAAGTTGTATCCCTAGGAATGAATTGAGAACCCAAAGGATAGTTTCTTTCCCTAGGAATGGACTCTAAATTCGTAGGGAAATAGATCCCAATTCCCTGAACATAGAAGAAGCAACTGCATGCTTGGCAAATCTATTGTCACGTTACGGTGCACTGAAAATATGTACTATGCATGCTAATTTGCAATGTTACTCTCATGTCCTGCTTTACTGAACAAGAGCGATATAAAAGGGAAGCTATTGAGTTAAATGGAGAGGGCTTTGATTGGTTGCATTCTCCCATGGATGCAAGAGCACTTTATGTCCATTCTTGTGGCAGGCCACATGGTAAGACCTTGTTTGGATACATGGACTTATTTTTAGTTCCTATCACATCGGATGTTTGGACACTAATTAGAAGTATTAAATATAGACTATTAATAAAACCCATCCTATATTTTGGACTATTTCGCGAGAGGAATCTATTGAGCCTAATTAGTCCATATTTAGCAAATGTGATGCTACAGTAAACATTTGCTAATCGTGGATTAATTAGACTTAAAAATTCGTCTCGCGAATTAGCATTTATTTATGCAATTAATTTTATTATCAGTCTATATTTAATACTCCTAATTGACGTGCAAATATCCGATGGGACACGAACTAAAAAAAAGTCTCTCGATCCAAATAATCTCTAAATGGGCTACATTTAATGGGATGATTAATGACAGAGAGGCTCTTAGGGATATTTAAAATAATCATGATAAACACTGCTGCTAAGCGTCGTTGCTGCCGTGAAGAAGAGCAACAGAGAAAAAGAAGGTTGATTGAGGATGCTCGTGTAGCAAAGGAATATGCACAAAGCATGTCAGAGTGGGTAGTAGTGTGCATCAATACAATACCATGAGCCATAAATTTATGGAGGTGCATTTCATTATACATAAAATGTGTATAAACTCAATAAAATCAACATATTCAATATTATGTGTTGTGCCTTTTTGACTGTAGAGTGTGGCTGTTCATACTGGAATGGCATATCCTGCAATTCCACCTCCGCCACCTCCTTCGCCTGCACCTCCAACTTATGGAGCTTCATCTTCTACCTCTCATGAGAGCGTAAGCAACTGATCTATTTGTGTACATGTCCTTACTGAAATTACTGTTACAAGATGATCATTTTAACATCAATTTACCTTTTGCACAGGCTCCTTGTAACAGATTAGTCAATGGTGTGGAAAATCCTGATGATACACTTGCTATAGGATTGCTCAACGAATGTTTGGAGGATATGTCAATCCATCTGGCAATTGTTCTAGGAACAATTCCCCTACTGTTGATGATCTGGGCCCTTTTTAATGAAAATGTGTTAGAAGTAGCACTGTGTGACTAGTTTAACTAAGTCATATTAGCTAGTAAATGAACTTTGGTTTATGGTCGTATAGGTTGCAGTTTTTGGTGCCCTGATGGATGAATTATGATCAGCACAAGGTGGTATATGCTTGGATAGCTTTTGAATTTTGGTGGCAATGATGGATGAACCATGACTCAAGGTTGGATAGTTTTTGTGGTACTTTGTTGTCAGTGTAGTGCTAGAGTATAGTAACATCTGAAATATAACTATGTGATGGATGGATGACTATTACAGCTCCTTTTGATGGCAAAGATTAGCCATCTTAATTATATATATTTGAGTTCATTGTGGTATCTTAATTTTAAGTAAGAAGTAGTGTTAAATGCTGTGGAATATATACTTTTCTGTTTAAATGGATAACTGAGGTTTAAAATTTTAATATCAAACTAATCCTGCCATTTATATTGAAATTATGGGGATGGTGTAAAATGGTTTCCCTAGGAAGCTAAAGTATATATAACCTAGGGATATATACTTTACACATAGGATGTCCATGCCATGTTCAATCAGTTCCCTACAATTTAAATCTCTAGGGAACTATACAATCCCTATGATTTCAATAGCAAAATCTTAGGGCACCTTTGTCTTTCCCCACGTTGTTTTCCCGTGGATTTGTTCCTTAGGATTTTCTATAGGGAAACATGTTCCCTATGGTTTAATGATGTTTCTCTAGTATAATTTTTTCAAAGGAACCTGTGGGGTTTTCTAGTAGTGTGGAATCCAAGATATTTATCCTCAAAATGTGCCTTATCTATTCCCAAAATGTAACATATTTTCTTTTGGTTTGCATTGCTGCAGCACTGACCGATCATGATGGAACACTTTGTCGGGCTGAGTAGCTGTCCAGTGCCCTCCTCATAACGGGATAGTTATGCTTATCTTGCAATATAAGGATGGATATAAGGCACAGACGTGCAATCAAAAGGACTCCAGTAATCCAGTCACGTATATTCAACGCGTGGACTGCATTAAATATCACATCCGGTAAAGCCTTTCTAGATGGAGAGGGCTTTAGACCTTTAGTGGGTCATCATGATATTCATAAATCATGGACAGCGTATACGAGCTTTCAAATTTTACTCCATGATCCAAAATTTTAATGCCCAGGGCACCACTATTTTTTTTGTCATTTAATATTAGGGTAAATATTTATAGTCGCCTTAGCATATATTTATATGATGTTTTGTTTTCCGCAAAATCAATACTTTGAAAGAGGTATTTAACTTTTTGTCTTTACCAATCGTGTGTCTATCATATGCGGGTCCAAAACCCACGCATGTCATAGACATATAGCGTGACAAAATATGAAACGCTACATCTAAGGATGGCAATAAGTTAATTATTCCCCATCAAAATGTACAAGTATTTAGGCTACGACGTAACATATTCTAGTACAATAAATTTAAACAACGATTCTGTCTCGATCATTATATTATGATGTGTCAAATTTCAGTCCCAATGCCTATGTTTTTTTGACGGAGTACTTAGTGATGTGGAGACTATGGAGAAAGTTATGAAACCCAACATTTAACAATTAGTACATTTTTGAGATCTTTTAGGTATAAGTAGCATCAGTAATATCTCCACCATGTAGGGTCGCACATATGTTTGGGGATTTGTTGGGGGTTTACGAAATGATATGAAGTCACTTGTCTTGTTAGGAGAAGATACCATTTGTTGGTAAATATGGCTATGCAGGAATGATGTGGTTTTTTGATTAAAAAAAAAGTTATATCGTCTCCTTTGCAAGTTATCTTTTCACTTACCCATTGGTTTCATGTATGGGTTATCCTTTAGAAGCCTAGTTTACGAAAATTGATAGCTGTGGCATGTCAATAATTGGAGAAGGTGGTCAAGGAATTTTTTATCCGAAGACATGGGTGGTGGTCTAGCCTTAGGATTAGGATTGATGACCATTAATTCTCCATGTAATCCTTTTAGTTTTGTTTTTGGTGTGTGTTTTTGACTATATGCATCCTAATTATACGGAGGCCGAGAGTGTTCCCAGAACAATTATATCATCTCAATGGAACTTACTAGATTCACTAAAGATTCCATTATCTTAAAAGCTTTAAATTCTAAGATGTTTGGATAGCTGGACATTGCATGAATATATAGATGCAGCTTTCCAAACTCAAAATAGACCTTAATGTGGAAGCAATTTTTATTATCTTGCATTGACAATGGGGATCTGGTCACGGAACGATTCGAAACTGTCAGCCTGATCTGCGGGATCATCAATCCAATACGTAGATGAACAAATTAATTAATCTATCTTTAGGGCTCTCTGATGGGGAGCACTATGTATATCGATCATGCATGCCACTTGACACAGATCTGACGTAGTGGGTTAGGGGGGCCGGCGTTACATATAGTGCCTTTTGAGACGGCATAGCATAATTAGCGTTTGGACAGCACTGCAGGTGAAAGAGTAACCGAAGAGAAAATGGCTTTTGACGTGGACTCCAGTACACGAACCTAAGGTCGGTTAGCTACAAAGTTCACCCACCATGCATGTACGGTACATGACCAGTATCCATCTGGAAATTTGCAAGCATGTTCGATCCATAGATACCCAGCACGTTTAGCGCACTCAAGTGGAGAGGAGTCACGGCATATTGGCATGCATGATAGCTCCAGATTAGTGTTGACAACATAGAAATGCCGCCGAAATGGGGTAGAAATGGACTTGCAAATTTAGCGGCCATCCTACTGACCTTTTTATTATTATCGTCGATGCAGTATAATATTATGAGAAAAATCTTTATTTGCCCCCTCAAAGTTTATAGGTTCCCTTATTAACCGTCACAAAATGGACTTTACCTTTTATACCCTTCATTCTCAAATTTAATCCTTTATTTGCCCTTTTTGTTAGTGTTCCATTAACATACCATTAGTGAAAGAGAGAAAATACGATTTTTTTCTATGTCTACCATTTTTTATATAAAGAAAGCTTGTTAATTAAATAGAAATAAATTATGGATAACATCTTCACACCAAAAGTTAAGATATATAGAATAAATGAAAGAAAAAAATAATTTTAGGACAAGATTTCTATTCTGCACAAGAAAGTATGAAAAATAATGAAAACATAAAAACAATCTAAAAACAATTTCTAAACTCAAGTTTTAGATAAGTATATAATATAACTAGTAGCTATTGGCACAATTAATTTCATGCTATATAATAAATATATACATGATTTTGCATGATTCTTTGCTATTAAAAAATAATTAGGTATGAGAGATATTTAATGGTCAGTGCATAGTACTCTCATAAAAAATTTGCTCCCTGTCGGTAAAACGAATTAAGAACAAAATCGTCTTTTCACATACGTACTAATGGTAGGTTGATGGAAACCTAACTGAATGGGTAAATAAAGGATAAAAGTTGATAATGAGGGGCATTAGAGGGAAAATTAAATTTGTAAGGGCAAATGAAGGAATCAATCAACCTTGGAGGGTAAATAAAGAATTTTCTCCAATATTTAACATTATTCCCTCGGAGCCTTTTATATCATCGTCGCTTACCTTCCCTTAGGACATAACACAATATATTCCCTTAAGCATTAAATAAATAAATAATAGTTCAAAGCTTAAATAAATAAGTAGACCACAAAGCTTCATGTCAACAGTACTACTACTTGCAGACCAAAATAAATGGTGTTTCTTACCAAACAATTGACTTGATCCTAGTGCAATTTTGCTGTCCAAAACGACATATATTGTTGACCGGAGGCAGTATGATTTTGTTTAGAAATTAACCAAAGTAGCAAAAGTATTGTTTTCTATTGCCTTGTGGCCTTAAGCTTAAGGTTCATTTTTGTGCATAGTGAGGTTCACTTTTTGGGTACTGGATGCCCTCACCATATTTGAGACAATATAGCCCATTGCTGAGCTTGTTATAACTAGTACCCAACTATATGAGGTAACACCTTATTGCCGATTGAGCTTGCCCTCATAATATATCCATCACATTGCACTTTTTCATGTTATATAAATTATTTTCGATGACATATGCATACTCCTGGATCGATTACCAAAAATATTTATCTTACTATGAGGATGGGAATATTGGAAGCCTAGAGTACGTATTTCCAAATAAATCTACCAATCTGGCCGTTAAAAATAGCGATGATGAGTTATTTCATTTTTTTTGTTAAAAAACATTGTTTATTCTCATCCATTTTCTTTATGTCCTTCGTGAAAGACAAAAACATTTGACGCTTTTTAAAGAATGAGCCCCGACAAAAGGCCAATTGAAAATAGGATGAAAACGACACGTATATGGATGGAAACTAGCTCTGCCATGCTCATTTTCATATTTTTCGGAATCGTTATTGAAATCGGAAACATTAGATAGAAAAAAAAATTGAATATTATCGATTACAAATACATACAGAGCGAGTACTGATGCGCCCAAACCCTCTTTGGCTATCACTGTTGGTTCTTTGCTTGTTTCTCTAAAACAAGGGGAATCGATGAAGCCTACATTGACTCGATGAACCAAGGAGTATATATACTTAGGTTCTGTACATGTGCTAATTAAAGTAGCTTAATTGGTCAACTAATACATCAGCGGCAAGATTACCGAAGTAATAAGGATTTTTCTTAATCAGTAATTAGCCTTTTTTTCATCTGATACAGATTTCTAGTAGGGCTGAAAAGATAGTTTCCGTCCGCTCCAAAAAAAATGGATACGGAGGTAGCTCGGGGCATACATTTCCTGGATATTTTGAATAGGGATTCTATTCTCCGGATACGGATACGAATATAGTATGATAGTTTCTGACGAATATCTAGAGATTGTAATGCGCGAATATCCACAAACACCTGAAACAGATCAGCCCGCTTGATTCTAGGTCCGGCCCATCAACAAAAGTATTCCTTTGACCCTTCACCAGCCTTAACAATTCACCAGTCACTTAGTACTCACTACCTAAACCCTAGCCGCCACAAAGGCGAGGCGGCGACAGACGCGACGGCGGCGGCAGCGATGACGGACACGACGACGGCGGCAGCAACGATGGCTTGGCACTGGTCTTCGGCCCCTCAACTGTCATTCCATGTTGTACTGTCGCTCGTGAACAAATCGTTGGCACGGTGACAGCCATCACCGTCGCCCGCCGATAGCTAACTGTTGTCCACAAGCTCATAATAGCTGGCACGAAATGGAAGAATGACGTAGTTGCAGCTTTGGGCATCAGGCTGCAAGTTCACACTATTAGCATTTGTTGAACTCATTATGTGCTATGTGGTGGACTTATGCCACTTATCTGTTACCTGTGGAACTAAATGTAAAGTGTTTAATCTATGATGCGGCCTAAAATAACAACTATTTTGATTAAGTTAGCTACATATATGTGATGCTATTTGTCTCTACGAACGGTTTGAGTGGTTTGTATGTTCCGAGAAATATTTGTTTTTTATTCATGTTCCACTACATTCGATCCCTTATTCGTATTCGAGGTAATTCGTATTTGTTTCCGTATCCGAGATATGTATCCTTTTCCGAATCCGCCTAAAAATATGAAAACAAATATGGGTACGTGTATTACCCATCCGTATTCGCTCCGTTTTCAGCCCTAATTCCTAGTATGGGCTTAGGTCCAAAAAAATTCGTTGACCTGTGTGCCTGAGTTCGTTCTATCTCCTGCATGGACCTGGTCGGGTAAAGTGCCGAAGTCGCGGTGATCCCGAACGGTGTGGTGGTGTTCTGAAGTCGCAGAGTTCCTGGACCTTTGATCGGTTGCCCAAAGTAGCTTTGCCTTGTTGAGCCACAGAAGGCGTTTGTCAGTGTAATTTGTTGTCTGGGCACTTATCAAAGGCAAAGGGTGAACTTAATTGTGGGATTATTCCCTGCCGTTGTCTGGAACACATCATATCCAAATAGGTTGATCATAATTGTGGGAGTGATCCCTGCCGTTGTCTGGTAACTACCTACCTATCTTCCTACCTTTCGTATAAGATGTCTTGGTTGGTTAGATCACAAAGTGCCGCTGATCGATTTGTAGCCTCGTGCAGTAGCGAGAACTCTGTTCACACTATGTCGGTAAAGAATGCTTCTTCTGTATCTTTCAAAGATGTTGAAAAAAGTATTTCTAACTGGAAGGTTCCTAAGGTTAGTATTAAAGAAATATATCATATAGGTACTTTTTCTTTGCGTAGTGACTACTATATTAAAACTATTGAAAGAACTCTTCCAATTAATTCTTTGCATGAGACCCTACATCTTCTTTCAGAAAGAGAAATCAATTCTGTAAGAGCTAAACCATAGGATCACTATCTTCACTTTGGTCTTATATAAGTTGCTATCAGATCCTTGACCAGAAAGGGTTTGAACGTCTCCATTCTGACTTGTCTAAGGGATTGCAGAAATAAACGTTTTAAGGATTCTTTAGTAATGGTCCTGTTTATTTCAATATGTTTCCTGATTTTTCTATATCTCTCTCTGCATTCTCTTGATCAACAAACAGATCGAATTGGGACAATCCTTATGGAAACTGTAAGATCAAGCTTTTGATCAATATTTTGTGATGAATAAATTGGCTTTATAAATAATTAAATGAAATTGGTTTGGAATATTTGAGATTGTTGGTGTGTATGCGTATGACTTATGTGGGTCAGGTTGCAATATCTGTGCCCGGAAACGGTTGTTTTGTCTACCATGTGTAGGTATCGCTTGAGGCCTCGAGAGAGTATTGCCGGTGATGGATCGGAGTCGACTTGGGAGAAGTTGATGTCCAGAGGATCAAGAGATCACGCGGGATACTAAAAGGCTAGAGGATAATACACATGGAGTTGGAAAATCCATATGGTATACAAGAGGGATTGTGTACGTATGGAGATCGGAGTCAAATTTGGAAGGAGTCCAAATTTGGAAAGGATGAGTTGTTTACTTGTATGAGTAGGATTCCTAAGGGAGCAGGACTTCTAATACAAGTAGGATTCGTGACTTTGCACAGCCATGTCTATAGGTATTTATATGAGAGGGGTGTGTCTTCTCATGGTACGGTTTTCTTTAGAAGAGACAAGTTGTAAAATTAGGGTTTAAGCCACAATTGAGAGAGCTCTTGGTTTAGGGTTTTCTAAAAAGGGTGTTTTGACTGTATCTTGTGACAATATATTTCAGCAATAAATATTGTATTCAATTATCAAGGTGTTTCCGATCACGCAAGTGCTTGAATTGATTTTGTTCGTTTTGTTGAAATTCTGAGATATCTAAATTGCGAGTGATATATCTTTTTAACCGTTGATTATTTTACATATCCGTTCGGTGAACTTGTTCCTTATATCTTCTAGTTTATTCTTACCAAATTTGGGACAGATCCAACGGTTGGTATTTACGCAATCTATTTTTTACTGATACTCTATTAATATGTTTCTTTTGGATTCGAAAATTAAACTTCCGTCATCAATACCTACTATTCACCCCTCTAGTAAGTTTATTTATTGTATTCGATCCTACAGAAACTATAAGCAGGAAGACCTGAGGTAAAGATAAATCATCCCTCCTATTTTTAGCCTTCTAGTTCTCAGCCTGTTAGTCCTATGTTTGTCCCAACTATTTGATCCTAATATTAAACATGGAATACAAAAGGCTATTGGATCTGCAATTTCTGAAGAATCAGTCAATGAGCTAGCCTTAAAACTAAATAATCTATCTTGACACTTTGTGAATCCAACTGCTAATATTACTTACTTGATGTGTCTCGTACTGGTTAATTTTTTTTTTTTGAAACTCGTACTGGTTAATATTACTTACATGATGTATCTCATATTGATTCCATTTTTTTATTAACCTTTTCTAATTGTATTCTTGGATTCACTTTTCCTAATTACATACTAACCTCTGTCTCGGCCACAGCATTCGGCGGCGCCGTCGTATCCACAGCCACGGCGACCTCCCTTGTACGTACACGCCGCCATCCTGCCCTGGCGACGACACCTATCATGATATAACGCCACCGGACCTTTTTTCTTTTCTTTTGGAAACAACGAAATACAAAAACGTATCTATGGAGCTCAAACGTGCACTAGAACTAATGTGTGACAAAGACTTTGGAGGCTTCGAGCACGTCTTCTTTCACGTGCAACACAAAACATGTGCAAACCATACAAGAAAGCCTTGTACAAACACAACAAACCAGACATAAATCATTAGGTCAACTTTCAAGGTATATGGAAGATGAGCATAAGCATATCTTTAAGATGAAGTTGTACCTTCGGCACAAACATGTTTTTTGCAACCCACATGCACTTAGCAATGCTAGTCTGATTCACCTCTGTCAAAATGAATCACCTAGATAGACCTGACAACACCAAACATAAACCCATACAGTGATGTCCACAACCATCTGCATCCAAAGCCCTGGGTGGCAGGCGGAGCCTAGCATGTTATCTCAGATCAATTGTCTCTTATCAGAGCTTAGTCAGCTTCATATGCATTTCTTGCTTCCTTCACGAAATGGATCAACTCTGGTAGTACCCAACTCCTAAGGCGGTGCGCATTCACCATTCGATTGAAGACCGCCTGCATGATGGCCTACAGAGTACTCCATCATATCTAGGCCCATGACTCAGCAACTTGGAATACTCTTCTTCTGAAAAAACCTGAAGAAAACAAACTTTCAGCCTATGAACAACAGATTAACTTCTAAAATGCAAATCAAGAAGCCAATAATACATATATAACAAATATTATGATTTACCTTTAGAGGATTGCCAGGAAGTATCTCTTGAGGGTAACATAATATCCTGAGCGCAGTAGCAAGTGTAGGTAAATTCCAACGGTCAGTGTCAATTTCTGATATCTTCTTAAGTTTCTCACCAGCAAAACGCAAATTTTGAGAATGTTTGTTGATAGCAATATCATAACAATGCACAGCGCATGCCATTTCAATAATACTTTGATTAACCTGGAAATAAGGAGCATTTCTACATCACCAATAGTAAAAAAGATCCCTCAAAAAGGCAAACAGACTTGAAAAGATATTGCATCAAAAATACTTCGGCCACTGAAAATCAAGGTGTACAGTGCATAGTAATAAAGCAGAAAGGAATAGGCACATGGGGAAGGATGTGATGCACTCACCATCTCTGGTTCAACGCTAAGTCCATGGCGATCCAGGACAATCTTCAATCCTTCACTCATATGGAGGCGATCCTCCTTAGTCAGCCCCATTTTTTCTTCAGGCACTAAATCATTCATGCAGTGCTTCAGGCCCCACATCAACTCCATGACAGTTTTATCATACAGGCACAATATTCCCTGAAAAGAAAAGGCAGGGCAAAATTGGTCCTCAAAATTGCTCAGAATAAACAAAAGACGAAGATAACACTGACCAAGTTTTTTTCAATGATTTCTTTATATTCAGGTTTTCCAACAGCTAGTTTCTGATCATTAACATGGTTGTCCAAGATCATCCGAGTAAGTGCTTTGTTAACACCAGTAACAGGGTTAATGGCAGCAGCCTTGTCTTTAAATTCTAGAAATTTTCTCAGATTAAGAGCCTGTTAGAGAAAAAATAGGAATAAGCATTATAATGGTACAAGAACAATTAGTACAACATCATATAGGTATATATGGCTCAATAGTAAAAATATTCTTGTTCAAATCCTCAACGTTGCAGTATAACTCACAAGTTAATTTGATAAGCTAAACACAATATCCTCAAGTCTTTGGTAAGCACAATCACCATGTCAGGACTCAAATCATCCCTAGCAATGCGAGTTTTTAGGAACTAGTGCCAATTGATCTATACACATATATTCTGCACTCATGGTAACATTTCAGGAAAAATAGTTTTGGGGGCACGCATATATACCTTCTATATAGTTCACACCCACTAGCAATTTATTTCACACCCACTAGCAATTTATTAGCTCTAAAGCTCAACATGAAAGTATGACATGTCATTATCCACTATCATTATTAAAACATCCTAAAGCTCACAACAAAGCATGCCACATCATATGCAACTTATTGCATTCTAGAGATTAAATCAAAATTTCACATCAATTTCAAAATTTTAACATTTACCATATTTCTCTCGAAGAAAACGAAGTCTATCCAGATATTCTGCACGACGACACAGGTGACAGAAAAAACCAGGCTTACAACCACATGAGTAAAAAAACAAGAAACAAAGGAATGCACTGGTCAATAGTTACCTCGATTGCATTTGGTAGGAGGAGCAAGACTCCATCATAAGCAAAAAGTGCAAAGCCAGATGGCGTCTCGAAAAGCACCAAGATGATTCCACCATTGCCCAACTTGGTACCTGGACAAGCAAAGCACAACCAAAATCAGACAAGCATAAGGTGAATCAAAGGATCCTCTCCCCTAAAACCCTAACTAGCTTTCCATGCGGCGAAGCGTGGGTGAGATTGAGAGAAGACGATCGATGAACTTGGTCACCTAGACCAGCAGGGAAGAAGTTCTCCGAGTCCGAGTCCGCGTCAACCTCGACCTTAGACTTAGAGGTCGTCGCCTCCTTCATCTTCTCTTCATCGGACGTCACAGTCTCCACTTCAATCCGCAGCATGCCAGTCTTGGTCTCCACTTCCATCATCAACAATGAAGGCTCCACTTCAAAGTTCAAACCGCACCAGCGCAGTCCCCTCCTCCACCTCTTCATCGTCCTTCGTCTTCTCCTTCCCCTCCACCAACACTTCCGACACCGACACCCCCTCTCCATCTCCATTCACCTCCTCCAGCGAGCCGGAGCCTTCTTCCGCCGCAACGGAGACCTCAGGGTATTCCACGCCGACCCGTGCCATCGAAGGCGAAATTTCAGGAGATGAGGTCGTTACTCGTTAGGGCAAATAGCCTTCTCGCGTTAAGGGTTGGTTGTAAAGGGCGAATTGGGCCAGCCCATTTCTTTCTAGAGGAGGAGAGGAAGGCCCAGGGAAGCCTAAAAGATGGCCTTTTGGCCTTTTTTTTTTCTTTTCAGTACACTCTCTTTTTTTTCTTGTCTTTTAGTATACACGTATTATACTACTAGCAAGCATGCCCGTGCGTTGCAACAGGGGCAGAACAAACACTTTTTTTTAGATAATGGATTAACCGGCCATGACTTCAAAGAAGCTACAGCCACTTATTACATAGTTTGGCAAAAATTTGACATAAAGGCTTAGACATGAAAGCCAAAAAACAAAAGACGTTGAGGAAATCAAAGAGCACTAACAAGAGACAAGCTTTATTCAATTCTATTGCTACATCTCCAACCAAAGTACGCAAACACTTGCATAGCCAAAGTCTCTAGTTTTTGACATGCAATTGAAATGCATTCCTTGTTCTCGTCACGCCTTTGTAGCTGTGCCCAAAACCGAAACCAATATGTTATCCTGAAAAGTACCTGCAAATAGGATTTAGGTATGGTCTTGTCAAACACCGCCTCATTTCTACTTAACCAAAGAGCCCAACAAATAGCAGATATTAACATTAATCTTTTAACACTTGCATTATATCCAGTCATCCAATTTTCACCCATATCATCAATGCTATTTGGTGATCTCAATCCCAAAGACATATAGACCAATCTCCATATGAATTTAGCATAATGACAATCAAAGAAAAGATCTTGGATAGATTCATCATGTGCACAAAAACTACGATTCAAATTACCATGCCAATTCCTTTTTGCAAGATTGTCCTTTGTCAAAGTCACCCCTTTGAACAAGTACCATAAAAAAACTTTTATCTTTAAGGGAAGTTTTAGTTTCCAAATACCTCTATTTCTGTCTATATGAACATCATTAATTAAAGCCGAATACATAGAGTGAACAGAAAATTGACCATTCTGATGCAAATTCCATCTAAACACATCATTGTCATCATTTAAGTTGACATGAAGAATACTTGCAACTAAATTATGCCATTGCACCCTAATATTTCCAGTCAAAAATCTTTGAAAAGAAACATTAAGGGAAAAAATAGACATTACAGATACGACAGAAGCACTCTTTTTGCGAACAATGTTATATAAAGATGGATATTGCTCTTTAAAAGGTCTATTTCCAATTCAAGTATCCTCCCAAAACCTGATTTGTGACCTATTATTCACCATGAATGAACCCAAAGCAAGAAAAGAGTCTTTCACCTTCAAAAGACCTGTCCAAAAGTGGGAATCACCAGGTTTTTTTGTCACACCAGTTATTGTCTGATTTACTAGATACTTACGTTTAAGCATCGTTTGCCAAACCCCATCCTCATTTATAAGTTTAAACAACAATTTACTCAAAACACAACTATTTTGAAACTCCAAATTATGAATTCCTAGACCCCCTCGTTCCTTCGGCTAACACAACATACTCCACTTAGCTAGTCTATATTTTTTCTCATGACTATCATTTTGCCAAAAGAAACGTGATCTATAAAAGTCCATTTTTTGAAGAACCCCTTTAGATATCTCAAAAAAGAAGCCATAAACATCACTAAACTTGACAAAACATAATTAATTAAGACCAACCTAACGAAGCTATTGATTCCTGATAAATTAATTTATGAGCTACCTGTGGAAATTTTCCCATTACATCATAGAAGAGTCCCCACCAGCTGCCCAATTCCAAAACATGCAATCTACTCGGCTTATGCATGCGACCTCACCAGTACGTATGTGGTTCACGATGCGATCGAATGATCGATGGTGCAGCTCATGCACGCAGCAGG
Organism: Leersia perrieri; assembly: GCA_000325765.3. Classification (NCBI taxonomy): domain Eukaryota; kingdom Viridiplantae; phylum Streptophyta; class Magnoliopsida; order Poales; family Poaceae; genus Leersia; species Leersia perrieri. The sequence goes on from CM002481.1 coordinate 19,312,460, forward strand.
GCGGGAGCAGCCGCGCGCCTGTACATATGTACGCCAGATCTCTCGTCGCTGCTCAAGAAAAGAAAGACGAAAGCTTACAATAGGCAAGAGAAATCACTAGTGATTCACGTCTCTGTCTCGCGCGCGTACAAGCAAAGAACACGTTCTCCATGCAAATAAGATCTGAAAAGAAGCCAATAAACAGAAACAATCCTTCGGTCTTTCCCATGTGTCAATTGGACAAAGCCCGGAAGCTGTTTTTCAAGAATATTTGATATTTAGATTAGTAGTACCGCGGAATAGAATATATATGCCGCAAGGGTGGAATGAGACAGTGGTGGTGTTAATTCCGAAAGTTGATAATGTGGAACGTATAAAAGATCTTTGGCCTATTAATCTGTGCTCGGTGGTGTACAAGATTGCCTCCAAGGTAATTTCCAACCGATTGAAAGTGGTCCTCCCGGATATTATCTCGCCAAATCAAAGTGCCTTCGTTCCGGGACGGCTAATCACCGACAATGTTCTGCTAGCTTACGAGCCTACCCATTTCATGCAGAATAAAAGGAGTGGAACTGATGGGTTTGCAGCGGTTAAGCTGGATATGAGCAAGGCTTATGACCGGGTGGAGTGGGATTTTTTGGAACAAATGATGATCAAGCTGGGATTCTCAACCACATGGGTGCAAATGGTTATGAAGTGTGTCAGATCGGTGACTTATCAAATAAAGCTCAATGGTGATCTTACAGAACAGATTACTCCTACGCGGGGACTGAGACAAGGTGATCCTATCTCACCTTATCTGTTCTTATTATGTGCAGAGGGTTTTTCTATTTTACTGAACAACGCCGAGAGGGAAGGGAAGCTGAACGGAGTGAAGGTGTGCCATCAGGCTCCGATTATTAACCATCTTTTGTTTGCTGATGATTCGTTGATTCTCCTGAAAACAGATGAACGGAATTCACAGCATCTGCAAAATATTCTAAATCTGTATGAGGTCTGCTTGGGGCAATGTGTTAATAGAGAAAAGACAGCATTCATGTTCAGTAAAAATACGAAGGATTCTGCTAAACTGGAGTTGATGAGAACACTGAATATCTCCACAGAGGCAAGAAACGAGAAGTATTTGGGGCTCCATGTGTATATGGGTAGATCAAAAGCAAAAACTTTTGCTTACTTGAAAGAGAAAATTTGGAAGAGGATCCAAGGGTGGAAGGAGAAGCTGCTGTCTAAAGCAGGGAAAGATATTTTGATCAAGGCGGTGGCCCAAGCAATTCCAACTTATGCGATGTCATGCTTTGATTTGACCAAATCCCTTTGCGATGAGATTAATAGTATGATCAACCAGTTCTTTTGGGCTCACCAGGAGAATGTGAATAAACTTCATTGGGTTTCATGGGAGACTATATGCAGCCGAAAGGACAAAGGAGGTTTGGGTTATAGGGATTTGCATCTTTTCAATCTTGCTATGCTTGCGAGGCAGGGGTGGAGGCTGTTAATGGATCCATCCTCGCTGTGTTCTCAAGTGTTATGGGCGAAATACTACCCAAATGGGAATTTACTGCAAGCGACGGAAGGCCCAGGTATCTCGTACTCGTGGAGGAGTATTGTTCGTGGTGTACAGGCACTGAAGTATGGCCTAATTTGGAGGGTGGGTGATGGAAGCCAAATAGATGTATGGAAGGACCCATGGATACCGGCTGGAGTCACTCGACAGCCAAGAACACCTAGAGGCTCAACGATAATTAACAAAGTGTGTGATCTCATTGATCCGGGGACAGGGGGTTGGGATGCTGATCTGATCAGGGATATTTTCTGGGAGGAAGATGGCATATCATGTGCTGGTTGATCAGAGAGAGAGAGATTGGCAGTGCGTCAAACGGGACAATCATCCAGCTCTGAAGTCGTGGAGAGTGACCCACTATGGCAGAAAATATGGAAGGTGCCTTGCCTACCGAAGATCAAACAGTTTATATGGAGATTAACTCACAACAGTTTGCCTCTGCGGCGGAATATAAAGATGAGGGGAATGGATATTGACACGCTATGCCCAGTTTGCAAGCGGTTAGATGAAGATGGGGAGCACTGTTTTTTCAAGTGCAAGCTGGTGAAAAGATGTTGGAGGATGCTGAATTTGGAGCAGACGCGCTTGCAATGTCTCGAACTGCACAATGCCAGGAATGTAATGCAGCATATCATGCAACTGAAGGAGCAAACAAGGCTGATTACAGTAGTCCTGTTATGGGTTCGGTGGGACTCCCGGAATAAGATCAAAGTAGGAGAAAAGGGCAGAACACCGGATGAGATAGTTCATGTGGTGATGAGGACGGTAGCAGATATAAATAACAATCAGCCTGATCGGGTGAAAAAAAAGGTGAGTTTGAAGAGCCGATGGCATCTCCCTGGAGAGGGCGAGTTGAAGATAAATATTGATGGTGCGTTCTGCAAACAGCACAAAACTGGAGGATGGGAGTTCATAGTTCGGGATTTGGCTTCAGAACGAAACGGTTATATCGCATAAAAATCAGGAAACCTGATCTGGCTTGGAAACCTAAGACGGACGAAACGGAGTATGCCTACCATGGACAACTTTGGCTTTTATAATAGTAGAGAAGAGATAGAGATAGTAACATGCCTCTTCTGTCACGATCGGTGATACACGGACCATGATTGATGATGTAACATCGGTAACGGTTCTATATGAAAAACCGATACCGATATATGTCAGTCACGGTGCACAATTCCTAAATTTGTTCTGGGCTAGTGTTTGTCACGGTTCGTAGTTTTGAGCCGTTACCGATGTACACAATCGGTAATGGTTGGATCGCCCATTATTGATGTCTATTGACACTAGTAACACATTCCAGGTCACGGTCCTAAGCAACGAAATTGATAAAAGAAACAGCTAAATGTCATCATAAAATCAAATTCTAAAATTCAAAACCAGCACAGCATTGGATTATAATCAGCAGTGTAATGTGAGAAAGTGCATAGAGGTTATACCAAACCAATGTACACAATTACCCTCATAAATAAGAATGGTATTTTCACATACAATTCTTCTGTTCCCTGGTACAAATAAGCCTGCAAGAACGTCATAAAAGAAGAGTGGGAGAAATGTGCCGCTACTTGAAGGAACACATCCATACAATTGTACATACACGATTCTAACTCGCCATTCTCCACTGGTCCTCATGTACTCTCTTTGATACTGGACGCCTTGAGCTCCTTCTCCTCGCCACCGCCACTAACCGCTGTTTGGGTTGGAGGTGGGGGCTGATCGCCGCCATCCTCACCCTCTTTCTTCAGTTCCGTTTCAAACTCCTTGGCTGCCTGAATAAATTTGTTCAAATGGGACAGTGAACCAGTTATAAATTGGAAATAGAATGATCTGCATGCATAAGGGTGTGCAAGTAGTAATATGAGATTGAAATTTGACAAGAGTATAATTGCACAGCAGAGTACATAATCAGCCAACTACTGGAAGTCCTCAGGAGCATGACAAGGAACTTGGATGCCATATATCTCAACACTAGTGATTTTCTATATGACTAAGCATGATTGGAGATATTTTAATTGTTTAACTGGTAAATTTCACCAAATTCTCCCTGAATACAGACTTACATGTTTCATTTACAACTCACATTCCGTTTCATACAATTTCCAAACAAAATAAAGTGTATTTGAAAATCATTAAATCCATGATCATACAATTTCCAAACAATTGTGTGTCAGTGTCACAATGGAACAGCTTAAAGTAACGCACAATAACAGTTTAGCACAGGTCAAAACAACCCCATCACAATAAAACAGCTTAAAACAAACTTATCTTACAGAACCCACATTTTCAACTCAGTTCTAGTTCAGATGAATTTTAAGGGCTAGTTTGGTTTGGAGCCAATTTGTGCCCTACCAAAATTTTAGTAGTGCCAAAACCTTGGCAAGTTTTGGCACTACCAAATTTACTAGAGTACAATTTGTACTAGTGTGGGTAAGAATTGGCATCAAACCAAACATTCATCCATTGCTATTGAAGTTGCCCAAAAATTGGTAGGGCATAAATTGGCTTCAAACCAAACAAGCCCTAAATGAACAAAAGTTACCTAATTTCGAAGCAATTATTCCTAATTCCTAAACCCGTCTTTTTCCCTGATCCAAATGCCACCTTTCGTGCTCTTAAAACATCCAACAATCAACAGAGTTCTGAACCACGGAAAAGAAAAACAACCTAGAGCGCACGCATAAACAACGGTGTGAATCCAAGATTAGCTTAAAATATACAGAAAAATCAATATTCTTCCTAAGATGAAAACGCAGAGTGGAATGAAAAGTGACCTAAAACATCATCCATAACATTACAGGTTTCATCATCATAATATCCACAATTTTCATTCCTAACATTTTTTTAAAAAAAATTGGCGTGCTAAACATCACAAATTAGCACTAACAACCAATTCCGCTCCGGCTAACCTCGACCTCACCGTTTCACGAAATAGGTTGCGCTTACCATTACCAATACACGCACTAATCAACAATCATCGCTCACAAGCAAATTACTGACCTGCTGGAAGCTCTTGACGGTCTTCCCGATGCTCCGCCCAATTTCGGGCAGCTGCTTGGGCCCGAACACCAGCGCGGCGACGCCGGCGATGACGGCCAGCTCCGGCACGCCCAGCCCGAAGAGGCACTTGCACCCCATCGCGCCCCCCACCCCACGCGAGGATCCCCCCTCCTTCGTCCTCCTCGGCCGCGCGGCGGCCACCAGCGCGAACCCTCCCCCGCCCGCCACGAAGGAGGACGCCCTCGACGACATCCCGAACGCCGCCACGTGGGCCCGGCTCGCCGCCGGCAGCGGCCGCGCGAGGGAGGAGGAGGACGATGGGTAGGTCGCGACCGGAGATATCGCCATGGCGGCGGCGGCTAGCTGCTGCTGCTGCGGAGGGAGTGAGGAGGGAGAAGAGAAGGGGATTTTGCGCACAAGACCAAGACGCCGCGGATATTTTCCATTGCGATAGAGTATTGTCGTTTTATGGCACGTGTCATCGTCTATTATGTCCATTTGGTGCATATGGGCCGTTGCTGATGGTCTACAATGAAGATGCAGATGGGCCCATATATCTTTTAGGCCTAGATGGGCCCGTATATCTTTTAGGCCTAGATGGGGCTGGGCTTCGGTCTTGTTGAATGTTGGTGTGTAGCCCAGTGTCATTGATTGTGCCGCGTTTTCCTTCTAAAATTTTGTTTTGTGTTTTTGAATCTACTAGTCCGTTAAAGAATATTTGCTACTTATACTAAATTAATTGTACCAGTACATCTCTTGTTGAAAAATATTTGTAATACTAAACTTTTTTTTAGATCATTTCTAATACTGAACTTTGGTGTTACCAAATGTTGGTCATGGTGGGAATATGTTTGCTTTAAAACTTTTGCTAGATTTTTATAGAGTTTTTTTTTTTTGAGGGAAAGATTTTTATAGTGTTTTAAGAGTGGAAGCTTCCGTTTTAGTATTGTAGCAATGATTGGAATTTTGTTTGGTCAATTTTTTGTCCTACCAAAATTTGGTGGTGCTAAAATTTCATAAAGTTAACCAAACTCTCCAATCCAAGATAGAAATAAATGGCAGCTTCTTTGCAACGCGTGAATTTTATAGAATTATTGAGTGAATTTCTCACTTTTTTGTAAAATTCCTTTGTTCCAACTTCCAAGGAGTCCTAAGTGTATTTGAGAAGACACGGTTTGCCAAACAGTCCAACTATATGGACATATCGTTTGTCAGAGTATCTAATCAGATACCAACATCTTAGCACTTGCTTTCAGAGATACCAAAGTCTCTCGAACTGCTCCAACTGTGATTGTGACCACTTTGCTCTTGCACTTTTGGGTCACTCACTGCTCGCCAGGGTGATTGAGTGAATCCTCTCTAAAAAGAGGATGCATGGAAACAACAAATCGACAAGAGATTCTGGAGTGATGTAGAGATGTTAGGCATTCTTCCTTTTTACAGAACCAGGTTGGGGGTGTCTTGTAAGGAAAAAAACTACTATCCGGACAGGGCTCCTGACCTCCTGTAGTATTAGTATGGCACAAAGATGTGCTAGGAATATTCTTCTGACCAAATCTTTCCCTCGTGCTTGATTATGGGCTTATCTCCTTGCTACAGAGCTTATCATCTTCACAATTCCTTCTTTTCTTTCTAGTAGCTGATAAAGGTCTTCCATTTGCATTAGGTTGTTCTAGCTTACTTTAACTTCTCATTTCAAGTGGTATGAGAATACTACTGATGATGACAAAGTGCAGTGGGTACTGAGTTTCTTTTCTTTTTTTTTTCTGGGACCTTGCTGGGTACTGAGTTTCTTTACAAAGAACAAGATGGAAGTGCGGAGAATGAATCTGATAAAAAAAGACATTTTTGTGAACATCTATTTTGCAAATTATGTCTGTTCAAAACTGCCAACGCATGAAGACTAAGCACAACGCTTACCTTCTCTTCTGCACATGTAGTTGACCCATGTTTGCTGCTGCTGTTTTTCCCCTTCTACGGCCTAACCGGAAGATGCAGTCAGATGCTTGTTACCTTTTCATCACTTTACAGGTTAGGTTAATGAGGTTAGCATGGGAAGCTTGTAGCTAACAGCTAGCTCATGGTTTAAGACAATTTAGCTGAGATAGACTGTCGATACAAGTTAATTGCTTGTTTGTCAGTAAGCTGCTGGACTATTCCTGATTTCCTCATCGATGTCAATGTCAAAGATCACTATATTTTTGCTTGCTGGATCTTACCAATTAATTGGCCTTCGTCTGCATCTATCCTGTGCATCTAGCTACTAGCCTACTACTACTATGGAAGGCATCTAGTAAAGACTACAGAGTAGAGACTGCATTGGGTTGATGTGTCGAAACTTTAGCAATTATTTGCAAAGTTTTCGTATGCTTTCTTAGTTTTCTTAAATGTCGTCACGCATGATGGAAATAAATTATAGATTTTTAAATCGAATATTGTGGGTTGCCTCAATCACTGCTAAAATCAGAATTGCTGGCATCTTCATACTGATAGATCAATTCAGAGTTGTTAGTCATCCTATGAACCATCTGGATTGGTTGATACAGTTTTATCACCACTTCCGTTTCTCATTTGCATTTCGTTCCACTTTGAAGAGAAGACATTTCACTTATTGGAATCTCAGTTTGCTTCTCTACTCGATTCGATCGCGACTTCCACTTTACCAAGATGTTACTCGTCGGCCAGTCTGCATGTCTACCAACCTTTAATCTGGTGGTGTCATGCCACAAGAAAATCAGTACGTATAATCATATAACTTTAGCTTAGATGGATGGCATATTCTTCAAGAAAGCATCCGCATACAAATAATATAAGTACTACTAAGTAGTTGGATGGATGAAAATGATCCTGACCATGGACAATGATCTAGTGCCCACTAATGGACAGCCACAAAGGAACTAATTAAGATGCAGAGTAACAAAAAAAGGAAATAAATAGTTTGGGAGAAGAAAAGCTGATTATGTTATGACTATAGATAATCATGTGAAGCTTTAGCTCTATAGCTCTCAAAGTAACTATTTAAGGAGCCAGCAGTCTCAATATTGGAGAGAACTGTTGGCTAGGTAAGATTCCATGGTAACAGTTGCAATTGGATTATTTTCTTCAGGTTCAGTACCTATCAGGGAAAGAAATGACAAGGCATGCAGATTAATGTAAATTAGAATATGGACTATGGAGAGATCTGTTCTATTCGAACACTGTTTTGTGGCTTTGTGCCGCAATCACTACTCAATGTTAAATTAATGACCTTTCTGTGCTTCTAGGGAGAACCATGTACTACTATCAGGAAAATTGTGGTGTACAAATAGTGTACCTGTAAATCCTAGATATTGCTGTTTCAGACAACCTATCCTACGTATTGTTGGTACCAAACTGCCAACACATAATGGCCGCTGTAGTAACTCGATCTTGCCGCCGTAATGAACACTGCTTGAACCATGTAAAAATATGAATAACAATGTTTGTTGAGATCGATCAAGGATGCCTTAGGTTGATTCGTGTACCCGTCGACACGCTCTCTAGTTAATTACTGAGTGACAATCTGAATAATAATATTTCTTGAGATCACATAAACCGTGTAAAAATCTGAATAACAATGTTTCTTGAGATCGAGTAAGGATACCTCGATCAAGTTGATTCGTGCACCGGTCGACACGCTCTAGTCAATTAGCTAAGTGAAATTTAGTTAAACTAGAATGGATGAACGACCAAGCACCCAAATTGAAGCCTTCACAAATGATCTAGATCCATTCCTACCAACAATTCAGCCACAAAACATCGTAATTAGATTGAGTTAACAATCTAATCTTCGACACAAGAATACCACAGAATCCTACCAATATACAACATACAAGTTACACAAGGCCCATATCCTACAAAAGAATCCCTTTTTCCCTGTCTTTCCTCCCATCGCAACTATGCCATGACATCACCATGTCGTCACCCAGCTCCGCCCTGAGCTCGTCCCACCCGAAGGCCGCCTCGCCGCCGTCGTCGCCGTCGCCGTCGCCGCCGCCGCCGCCTCCCTCCAGCTTAAGCTCAACAAGCATCATCGACGGCGACACCTCCGACATCTCCATGGACATAGCCACAAGCCCAGAGACTCCTCCGAGTGGCAATCGTTCGATCCCCTTCTTCCCCACCATGAAATACCCGAGCTTTGCTCCTGCCTCGCCGAGCCTCGCCACCGTCTTCTCCGGCGACGCCGTCGTCACGAACCTTTTCTCCCGGCAGCAACGCTTGACGAAGAACAATCCCGACAGGTCGAGCCCCGGCGACATGGAGATGATGTCGAACGCGTTCAGCGCCGGCGCCTGGAACGCGAGCTCCCGCTCCGTCTCGCCGCCGAGGAGACCCCCGAGCTGCGAGTCGAGGCTGAGCGACCGCTTGAACCACGGGTGGCTCGCGAGCTCCGCGACGGCGAGGCGCGTGGCCGGGTTGGGGTCGAGCAGCCTCGCCACGAGGCGCCGCGCCGGCTGCGACACGGACCGCGGCGGCAGCGGCGCGTACTCGCGGCGGCTCGCCCTGCGGCACATCTCCGCGATGTTGGCGTCGTCGAACGGCAGCCGCCCCGCGAGCAGCACGTAGAGGATGACGCCGCAGGACCACGCGTCGGCGACGGCGCCGTCGTAGGCCTTCCTCCTTAACACCTCGGGCGCCGCGAACGCCGGCGTGCCGCACGCCGTGTGGAGGCGCCCGTCGTCGCGCCGCGTGTCGGGCAGCGCGGCGAGCCCGAAGTCGGAGACCTTGAGGTTCCCTTCCCCGTCGACGAGCACGTTCTGCGGCTTCACGTCGCGGTGGGACACGCCGCGCGCGTGGCAGTAGGCGAGCGCCGACGCCAGCTGCACGAACACGCGCCGCGCCGCGTGCTCGGGGAGGCGGCGCGACGGGAGCGCGGCGAGCCTCGACATGAGGTCGCCGCCCGTGGCGAGCTCCATGACGAGGTACACCTTGGAGCGCGTGGCGAGCACCTCGTGGAGGCGGAGGATGTTGGGGTGGCGGAGGCGCCGCATGGCGGTGACCTCGTGGAGGACGCGTGTGGCCATGCCGGGGGTGGCGGCGAGGGTGGGCTTGTCGAGGACTTTGATGGCGGCGTGCTCGCCGCCGGCGAGGGAGCGGGCGTGGTACACCTTGGCGAAGGTGCCGCGGCCAAGGAGGGGGCCCAGCTCGTACTTGCCGAGGAGGATTTCTCCTCCGTTCTTATTTGCCGCCTTCGTCTTGGTGGCGGCCATGGCGAAGAACAGCAGCAGCAGCAGCTGGGTAGTATTGTTATGGTGGTGTTGGTTGTGTGGTTTAGTGGGATTTGATATATAAAGGGGTGGGTGTGGTTCAGCTTTGGACTACTCTTTGCTATATGTCGTCTGATGCTTATGTACGAGTACAGTTTTCTAATTAGTTTTTTGTCATCAGGTACTCTGCTGTAATAATTAAGATGTGGTTTATATATATTTATATATATGGCTTCCTACGGTCATAAATATTTGGTGTTTGCCGTTCAGAAAGATTCGATCAAACGTTCAAAGTTTTGCTCAATATTTTGTATTCCAGTAAATCATAATTAAAATTGGTCTACTAATAAATTTAATAGTATGATACAGTATTACTTTCCAATGCCAATCCGCTTGTGACATGTTTTTTCCCCTCTAAACTAAGACTTAAGAAACTATTAAGACTAAATTTGTAAAACTAATTAAATCTTATCATAAACATCAAATAATCATATCAGTATTAATAGTTAAAATCAAGTAAATAGTTCAAAGCCTACTTAAAATTGACAATTAGACAACACAGATAAAGTTTACCGACCTCTTCCTTTACTATAACATCGAAAGTCACATGTTAAATATATGAAGTAAATTTCAGCATGTAATATATTCAGATTAGATTCTTAGTACTCTTCAAGTCCTAATAGAATTCTTATTCTATATTTTATTCCTTTATATATCTCTCATGAACCACACGATAAGATAGTGACAGTTTACATTTTATTTCCTTTATAATCTCTTATATACCGCGCGAGAGGGCAGTGAACATCCAACGTACAGTTATTCCCTGCAAGTAGCCAAACATTGATAATGATCATTGTCGATCAAAGCTTTGTTTTTTTTCTCTAGAGTTTTCCATATAAAAACCGGTCTTTATGTGCATCTATCTTTTTAATAGCTTCATGTAACTTCAAGCACGTATAAAATTGAATCTAAGAGTTCTGAACATACTTGTAGGCTTATCTGCTCCACCGTATCCTTCGTCCTATTTCTAAGGTCATGTTTCTTTCAACTTAATTTTATTATGATTTAGATTATTGATAGTAATATAAAAGAAACATCAGATTGTTGGAGCACTTTAATGAGCTTAGTTTCTTTATATTACTTTAATGAGCTTATCAGCTTAGTTTTGCTCATTAAAGTGAGTTTTTTCTTTCAGAATGTTGGGTAGGAATTACCCTGTTGCTGGTCATAACTTAACACTTCCTCTTCATACTTGTAAAAGTTAATAATCTAGCCTCCAATAGTCCAAGAAAGAAACAAGTAACAACCTATTCTCCATCGGCTTATAACAACGGGTTTATAGTAATCTGGTTCAATAATCTAGATTATATTAATCCTAAGCGGAAAGAAAAATGGCCTATAATTAACTATGGATACGAGGTGTATGAACTGCTGAAGAATATAACCCATCTTCTGTGTACCATTTATTATCCCAACATTCCTTCCATCAATTTATATATTTTGATTATATATCCACGAACATGCAAATATTCACTTGACAATTAGGAAACAGCATGTTCTACACATGCGCTCAATATATATTTCACAAATAATTCTTTTGGTCACAATATATACCAACACTGACTTTTTTCAATAATGATATATCACCAATAGTTCTTCTAGTCAGAATATATACTACCAACATTGACTCTTCTCTTTCTAAAAAAACAAAATGACTTTTCTCAATAATGATGATGATATATTTATAACTGAATTATAAACACATGTAAGGATAGATTCGCCAAAATTTGATTCTTCCAGAAACTAAAACAGAGTCTATCTTTTCTGTTTTCGGTGAGGCGCTGGGAATAAACTAAAAGTTGTGCTAAAGAAGAGTTTTTCACCTGTGGCTCTTGATATTTTTGCAGGGCCAATGACAGGCCAACAAAACAAGCGACGGCAGGTAGCGAAGTGGAGGAGGATTGTTGGATGGTTGCTGGATCGATCGGTCCCAGAGAGCAGGAGATTCGAGCGTACGCGGAGAGCGGCAAAAGAAGGGGGCAATGACCGATCGAATGGGGGCAAAAATATCAGGAGATCGAAGCGGAGAAAGCTAAGCTGCAGCTAGCTAGCGACCAGCTCTCTCATTCTCTCTCGATCTCTTTCCTGCTTTTTCTTTGGTCGGGAAACGTACAGCGAAAGCGAAAGCATGCGATATGCTAGCTAGCTATAGCTTGCTGGATCGATCGATGAATCTACTACCACCGTGTGCAATGTATGGTGCAGTCGTGATCCAGCCTCCTTTCTACAGCTATCAGCAGATGTGTCAACTGATCATTCAAACGGGCGGCCACTGCACGCACGCGCAGGCGTGGTGTGAGTTGTGTACATGTGTTAACGTGTGTTCCCGTCCCCGGCGGCAACAGGAACATTCCTGATTGGATGGACTAGATCACTGGACTACGTCGAGAAGCCGCGCCGACCTGGAAATGGCAGGCCTTAATTAGCTTGTTCTTCACCACAAAGACCTAATTTTCATATCCCTCTTTTTAATTTCATAATACATGATATACTAAGCTTGGTATTTGTTTCAATGTATAAGCCACGAGAATGGACAAATGCATATAAAAGTTTCTTGTCTCTATAGATATCAATTATGGATGCATATATATAGACATGCATTAAATGCCCCAACTCCTTTCGACTAATATACCAGATTATTGTCATGAATTATGAAACATCTTTTTCTGAAGAAAACTAGAACTTTTTGTGTGTTGTATTGCTCAGACATCTTGTTCTAAGCTATTTGCTAGGTTTATTTATCAAAATATTTAATTTATATCTATAATTGTATACACAATCCACTATGATATAATCTGGCCAATAATCTATTTCCTGCCCATTCGATTTAGATTTAGTGTGAATTATTACCGTAGATTGTCTACTTCAATTCGTTGTACGCATAAATCGAATATTGCTAGAAACAAACTCAATAAATAGTTTAGAACAAGTAGCCTAAATAATGCAGCCAAAAAAACCTTGTAAAAAACAAATTTTCCAAGTGCGAAGCAAGTAATCCCTTTCAATAATCAAGTGAAGCCATACCGTACATAACTACTGTCCTGTTCTTTAGATCAATTTCCTGGGAATATTGAAATATATCATTTGCTCAATGCTTTGAAAAATGTTTTTGAATAATCTTTCTTCTACTGCATCCCTTAGATGCCATAGTCTATTGGCATCAAAAATGGAGTCTTTTCCACGTAAGCTGATTGTACAAAGTTTGTTCATAAAGGCTGTCACCCTAGTGGACCTCGAGGGCATATCCGGTGAAAATGAATTAAGTGTTGAAAAATCGTGAAAATTATACCTAAATTTTTGTAAATTCATGAAACAATTACAGGTTTTAAGTATGAAATTCATTGAGACAAAATTTCAGGTCCAAACTCAACTTCATTTGGGAGTAACAAAAAAGACAAATTTCAGATGGTAGTCTAGGTAATTTTTAAATCAAAGATGTAATTCATTTTACAACCTTTATAATAAATGAATTTCATTATTTGAAAAAGATACCATGTGTAGATTTTTAAATATGATGGCATAACTCAATGCGGTGGCTCCTTTACATATGAGTAATCGCGTACATTTGGATAGAAAGCGAGTAGTCTTGGAATCATGAATTGAACTTCTCAAATGTTTAGATAAAATGCAACGGATGACAAATTGATAATGACATCGCTTGTGATAGTGGCTCCTTTATAGGAGTAATTGCACTTAGTGGGGTTCAATCTATTTACTCTCTTGAATTTTTATATAATGATAATGGCGTGATAGACCCAATCATTATGTTTTAATTAACTAATTAATGCTGACAACTTGCTTTTAATCTTTTTTAATAATTGAATTAATTTTGGCCTTTACTTAAAAGAAGGTACATATAATTATTACATGGTTTGCAGAACTAATAGCTGTGAATTACAAAATACACAACATGATTAAAAACAAGAAGACTACTTAAAAACCACCCTAGATAGATATCACCATCTATGGTTGGCATTCTCCTTCCAAAGTTCCAAAGATGCCATATGTAGTCCTTGTTTGTATCAACCGAAAGGGTAAAATCTTCAAAATTGGTAGTCGGCCCTTTCAATCGAGCCCTGCTCTCATCACCGTTGGCAAGCAGTGTCGAACCAAAGCAACCATCGGCAAGAAGTATCAAACCAAAGTGAAAGAAATGTCAAAGATTACCTAAGCGGTAAACAACAGTCCATTAGTCCAGAACATATCATGTCGAAAGAAACTGATACAACCAGGACACTGATGAACCTCCAATATGATACTTTCAAGAAGTTCACGACATCTGGAATATTGTCATCACTCCGAAAAGTTCACCTAGATGAAATGGATACGACAGAGTCAAGTTGTTATCCACCATGATGTGAACGGGGGTGGCCCGATCTTTCGGTGAGTAAAGATAACTACGATTTAGCAGGAAAGGAAGGTGGCGACCCGACTACAACCATCCGCGAACCGTTGCGCCTTAGCGATCGTTACACCCACTCCAAAGGGTTTGTTGATCTTGCCGGTGCAGATCAACCCT
>CM002481.1:19326903-19349630 GCA_000325765.3 Leersia perrieri
GCCCAAAACGAATGTCGTACGAAGAATTGGCGACCGTTTGAAGTCCATGCTGCATCGGGTGGCCGAATTGGGTTCCAGCATGCAGCAACCTTCATCTCCTCCATCTTTGCATGCACCATGGCCGTCTGTGGTATGATGTGATCAATGGTTGTATCTGTCGTAGCCATGGTCACATCACACCACGCCGGCTACGACAGCAACGCTGTGTCCCTCGTTGTGTCGTGTCGTAACTTGTGACTTGCAGTGTTGCATTACTGAGCCGCGTCATCGTCCATAGACCACTCCACACCATCATCCAGGTCCAGCCACGAATGGCTAGATCCATATCCAAGGTTGTTGTCGTCCAAGCCGTCATGCGATCACGCCGGGCCGGCCACCGCCGCGATGCCAGGCCAACCTAGATCGGACGCTATCTTGTCGACATCCAAACCAAGCCACGACACAGTGCTAACCCAAATGCTGTGTCGAATTGCCGTCTAGGTTGCACCGCGCAACCACCTATCATCGTCACACCAGCAGTATCGGGATCCGGCCACCACACCTACCCAGATCTAGCCACCACGCTGTTTAGCCGGGCCAACCTAGATCCGGCCACCACTCTGCGAAATAGACCCAAATCTAGCCACTAAATCCCCACGCCGTGCCATTATCATTCTCCCTCGCCGTCGAAGCGAACCCGCGCCATGTCATCGTCGCCTTCCATGGAGTCCGCCATGCACACCGCCCTAGTGCCAATTGGTGGTGCATTGCAAGCCACCCAGTCATCGCCTTCCCGGCTCACCTCTCCGGTGGCAGCGAGGCGTGAGAAGGGTGGCGGCGCTAGGGTCGGGGGTCTCTGATGCCTCCCAGTCTTTTTTTTTTTTCTAAACAGAGAACTTGTTTTTAATCACTAAAAGAAGAAATATGCTAGCAATAACTTATGCATGCAAGGTGCTTCATAAGCAAGCGCTAACAATGCCCACGAATTAATTAATTTTGCTAGTTAGAAGCACGTGCACGAAAAGATAGTACAATAATATCTCGCATAACTAATTCTGGGAATAGTCACACAAAAAAACTAATTCTGGGAATCTCATTAATTTTGCATAGCTAGGTAATTAATGAGAATGCAAATTCTTCCATGCTGCTTTCAATCTCTTCAATTCATGCGTTGCACATGCTTAATTATTTTCTTCTTCTTTTTATGTAGTACTATCTCCGTTTCATAATGTAAGATGTTTGATTTTTTTGTTGTAATTTTTGACCATTCGTCTTATTTAAAAATTTCGTGCAAATATAAAAAATAATAAGTCACGCTTAAAATTCTTTCGATAATAAATTAAGTCACAAGCAAAATAAATGATACTTTTATAATTTTTTAATAAGACGAATGGTCAAACGTTGCAAACAAAAAAGTCAAACATCTTTCGTTATGAAACGGAGGGAGTACTAGGTACACTGGCCAGCAGGTTTTACAGAATTTCGTCAAAGCAATTAGTGGTTGTTGGAATAATGAGGATAAGAAGTAGCCAGGAATATGATTATTTTGACATCCCAACATTGAGACGTCCTTCTCCAGAGGCAGTTCATATATAAATAAAGACGTTTGTAGTGTGCCGTGCAGCTTTCTTAATTGTTATATCAAGTGAGGTCCTCCGGTGCGTCATCACCGTGGCGGCTGCTTTAATTAACTTGTTATTTTCGTGCTAGCTTTAGTTGATATTGTAGCACTTTAGTTAACTTAAGCACACGCCGATTTGTTGCGCTCGAAATTGACGTTGATTAGCAAGAAAGAATATATTGATCCTATTATATAGATGTCTTCGATTTTTATTCGAAATTATTTACTATTTTAAAATTTCTTGCGTTCGTCTACTGCTACAGCGTCCTGATTCACCAGAAACCACTCTAAATGTGGATAAAGGTTTAATAGTGAGGATTAATTATCTTTACATATAGCTCTGGTTGAATTAATGGTACATGATTATAAGTATATAATATAGATTTGTCATACTTGGTTGAAATTCAGGTTGTAAAAATATAATCCTTTTCAAATTTTTTTGTGGTTTAGTTTTTATCCGAAAGTATTTTTTTCTCTTCTAACTAAAATTCAAAATTCCAACTAAAAGTAAATATAACTACTACTCCCTCCGTCTCAAAATATAACTATATGAGCAATTCAAATTTGTATCAAAATATAACTACTTCAACCCCCACCTACTCCATCTCCACCAATCACAACCACCCCTAATTTAATTATTCCACCTACTTTCTCCTCTCAACCAATCACAACTATTTCTCATCTCAACCTTAATCTCTAAAAGAAGGCATAAGTCCTTATATTTTGAAACGGTTGTAGTTGCTCAAACTGTGTTATACAAATAATTAGAAAATCCGACGACTCTCAATAATATATAAATGGTAGAATTAATTAGGGCATGGTCTAAAGTGTTGATCGATGTTGGATGAAAATGAGTTTATGACAATTACTTGATTGAAAAAATGAATTAATTAAATATTATAAAGTCAAAATTTTACTTAAAATTTTCTAAGAAATGTTGATGAAAAGGTGTTTTTGCAAAATTCGTACGGGCTT
The DNA here is from genome assembly GCA_000325765.3 of Leersia perrieri. Classification (NCBI taxonomy): domain Eukaryota; kingdom Viridiplantae; phylum Streptophyta; class Magnoliopsida; order Poales; family Poaceae; genus Leersia; species Leersia perrieri. Next base: position 19,329,479 of record CM002481.1, read on the forward strand.
GCAAAGCGTGTTCGTCATAATCCATCATCCGCACATTATTTGAAAAGATACCTTAATCTATGTATGTATAGGATGAAAGTCATGGAAATTATGTTTATTCTCTTGTGCTTGGATTATATTATTTCATAGCTTTCTCGAAAAATATTCATAGCTGATTTTGAATTTATTTTTGGGTTAATTTAGGGATCTTATTAGTGACTTTCATGTAGCAGCACTATTAATTTACATTGCTAAAAGTAGATGGTACAAAATCTATCTCAAAGGCTCCAATGATTTCTAAAATTCAAACCACTTTGGTAATAATAAAGTACCATTAATTTAACATGGGAACCTCCATTCTCAAAAGGATGACGTCTTAAAATGATGTTGCTAAACCTCAAAATCTTAAATTACTGATAAATATATTAGTGTTAGTACATTCATCGTGAAAACATTTACAGTTAGGTTTTTAATATATTTATCATAGGATAAGGTTCCTTTACTTAATTGTGTCCAAAATGCACTCTCCAACCTAAAACCAGATAGAACTCACCCCTCAATTCTTCAAAACTGTTTAATTTTCACACCCCTCGCGACCATATCTAAAGTGGTTTTTGTTATAGGTGGCAGCCAACTCGAGATTAGCGCTTTGGATATATACGATCTGGCCGGATCAACTCTAAATCCTCCAATCAATGTTGTTGCTTTAATAATCCTCAACAGTATATGACTTCCATTGATGAGCTTGACATGCTTGCCGCCGTTGATGTCTCCGCCTCAAACTCTGAGACATGGGGATGAAGCTAGGACGGGGGAGGACGACCAGCATTGGGCTTCCCTCGTTCTTCTCCTCTTACACCAATTGTGCCTCAAACACCAATTAAGTCCACCCATCATCGTCCAATCGTGCGGCCCTAAGATCAAAGCAGCTTTCATCGAGATCAGCCATGGCTGATTGTGCTGTGTCTATCTGCCATCGCCATATCCTTTGGCACCGGCGGGAGAACGGATGGATGAAGGAACAGAGGATGGCATAGAAGATGGGATCTGGAGACCAAACGGCGTGATGGGTGATAGATTAGGGAGCTCGCCGATAGCTTTGGCTGCTCCGTCAAGTTCAGAAGAGGGTGAGAGGGGTACTCATAGGTGGGACCTACTATCCCTCTCTAGTTGACATGGAATCATTGTACACGTGTCATCCGATATGGAATCATAGTATACCAAAACCAGCTAAAAGCCACTCAAGAGGGTGGTTTAAATGGTACTGAAAGTCTAAGGATGTCAAATACCCAGTTTTATAGTTCGAGGTGTGTTTTAAACAAAGTGAAAATTTAGGGTGGGGGTGTAATATAGACTTATCCCTTTATCATATATAGTTTGAAAAATAACGATGAAACATCTGCATTTTGGAGACCGTGTTGTGTCCAAAACAACGTGGAGACCATTGCTCCTTTTCCTTCAACTTCTCAGTTTTTCTACTGCAAGTATCTAATAGTTTGGTGACAATCCATCCATATTAATAACTTTCCCCAAAGCCATAGGAAAGGTCTAAATTGGACACGATCTTCTTTTCTTTTTCCTATCTCTTTGCCTCCATCTCTGGCACGAAGATTTGCTTAAGAAGGTCGTAGCGGGAAACTCAATCGGTTGGGTTGAGGGCAATGAGGACATTAAGAGAGCTCGATCGGAGAAATAATGTTATCGTTGGAGCTCACAAAGGTGTCCGCGATAAAGTTGAGCATGAGTAGTCAAGGAACTAATGGAGCTCGGAGACACGATGGGTGGCAGCGGTGCTTGAGCATGAGATGTGTGGGTGCGTCAGGCAACAAAGATAGCCACGGAAAGACCGTGATGGTGTTGGGTAGACGACTAGATCTAGATGTGAGTGTAGGAGGAAGTGAGAAGTCCACAAGACCTCTCTCCATGATCGAGTTGAAGACCATGCCAATCACACCTCTCGTGGTTGAGATCGCTGCTCCGTGGCAGAGTTGGAGGAGACATGCATGAAGATGGTGAATGGAGAGAAGATGGGGCATTCTAGACATTTTCTTATGGTTGTAGGGCAAATGGATGAATTGACACCTAAGTAAGGCCCTATTTGTTTTACAGGATTACATATCCATAGGGATAGGAAAAGTAGAGAATTAAGAAGACTCGTACACTTCAATCCTATAGGAAACCAAACATTACGAATTCACCAACAAGTGCATTGGATCCATCCAACGGAAAAACACAGGAACATTCTGCTACTTGAAGAAATATAATGTTTTTTGAAGTTCGAATCAGCTAGCAACCGTTGAGCACATCTGCCTCAACTAGCCTTTACATTTCAAGTTCATAATATAAATAGTTCTAGGGCTCATATCAGCTAGCACCGTTCACTTCACTTCCTCTTTCTATTTGCTCATCAAAAGATGAAGCTTGCTTGCATCATTTTTGGAGAATTAGCTTGCTCATCATTTAGCCAACACAGCTATACATCACTTGCTGTCCCGGTGCAGGCCTAGAACCAAAAGCATGTGGCCTGTTTGTACTCTACAGACAAGCTCTATGAAAAAAAAACTAAAGGGGCAAAAGTCTACATATACCACTGCAAGAGGATTCACATACCTGCAACCAACTCTCCTTGTCCCATCGTCGCTGATCGTCCCCTCCTCGCTGATCCTCACCGCCGCCTGTCCTCTCCGATCCGTGCTCTCTGATTTCCTGCCATAAATTTTCCCGTGAGGTCATACCGGATGCAAAATTTCCTCTATTTTCTGACCGCAATCATTATGAAAGAAGAAAAAAATCCTTTACTTTTTCTGCCATGCAATCCTGTAAACCGAACGCTAGTGATAGGAATAAATCTAATAGAAATGAATAGGTCGTAAGGATTTTTTTTACAACACCAATTATAACTTTTTATGGCAAATTCCGAGACATCCAATCAACTTCCTGAAAATGAAGCAACTGTGCCTTTGATTTATAGTATCACTGTACACTGTATATACAAGCAGTACGAATTAATGGGGCTAATTTAAGACGCCTTTTAATTCAGCACGTGTGTGTTTACTGGACACTCGAAATTACGAGCTATCGCTAGTTTGAAGCACGCGGGATCGCCCAAGCATCTGCCTGGACTATTCGCTGACTTGCGTTCCTCTTAATTGGGTCCGTTTGACTATATATATGCTAGCTTAATCTATTTTCACATCATTAACGGGTGTGCGCGACTTAATCTGGCCATGTAGCACACTTAACTGGACTGACCAATATCGACGGGCACAGCGCTAACTGGTGAAAGATGCGTCATTCATGTGCAGATATGCTATATTATCGCTTGCCTGTTTATAAATATACCATGAGAATAATATATAATTGTGTGCACAACCATGGCAGGACCAGGATATATCTGATCTCACAGTAAAAAAAAATGAAAACTTAATCCCTCTTTTCTCACGGAGCAAAATTTTTCTTGCACCATTAATATATATATAGAGGCAAAGCTTTTGCTCTTCTTTAAATAGAATACAATAAAAGTGAAATATTGAGTTGGAAAGAAAAATATATGGAGTATCGATCCATATACGAAGACACTACAAAAATATGGTAATTTGCCAATTGACACTATAGAATATATTATATCATTTTTTTATTAGTTTGGAGAGAGAATAAGACTTAAATGACCATTTTTTCCTAGAATGTTTTCATGAAATGTGGTTGGTTTCTTTAAAATTGAGCCAGACTTAGGAATTAATTAATTATTATTTTTGTTTGGATAGATTTTTTGGTGAATTTTGAATAACTTTTTTTCAAGAATTTTATTTTTGTCGTGAATTTTGAATCGCTTTTTTTTGGAATTTTTACATATATTGGTTAGGTTGGGGAAGGCCGGAAGGCCGAACTTTTTAGCGCACTTTCGTGAAACCGGTCAATACTTAGGGAAAAAAGACAAGGGCAAAATAGTTATTTGCACATTATTCTCTCTCCGAACTAATAAAAAATAATATAATATAGCCTGCGGTGTCTATCGGCAAATTACCATCTTTTTCAATGTCTCGTAGCAAAGACGCGTTTTTAGAGTGTGCTAAGCGAAGGGACGTAAACTTTTGATGCACTGTAGCAAATTTTATCTATTATTAATATATAAAAATCCATACATACTCTCAGTCGAGTTGTACTGTGCTAGAAGTAATTAATGGATAGGAGCAATTGCCTAACTCAACCATGCATATATAGATGATTCATCTATACGCATTATCATGCATATCCTGAGATCATCAGTTGAGCGAGATGGAAAACTAAACGCCTGCATGAGTCGGATGACAGATATTTATCTTGCCAACCGCGCGCAAATCTAGCATTGCCAGTTTATTATTATCTCCGTTTTATAATGTAAAATGTTTTGACTTTTTGTTTACGATGTTTGATTATTTATTTTTTAAAAAAAATTATTATAAATATATAAAAGAGAATAGTATTTTTGATGATGAAGTAATTCACAAATAAAATAAATAATACTTTCATAATTTTTTAAATAAGATAAATAGTTAAATATTGCAAAAAAAAAATTAAAAACATCTTACATTATGAAACGAATGGAGTACTTCGCTGATGATGTGTCCTTGCACCTTTGGCTTCTTCAACTTGATTGTGAAATAATTTCTACTAGCCCTACCTTAGATTATTTATTTGGCACATCACAATCAACTTTTGAATAGCGACGACGCATATATATACTGTTGGCATCGACTATTGTATATTGGACATATAAACTATGTGCATGTATATGTCTTGTTCCTGTTGTTCGAAAATGTCTCCTCAATCTAGCACTGACAAAGATGAGAAATAGACCATATATTGATACCCTGATAGTGAGTCTATTTTTTTCCATTACACTCTTGCAAATTAAGAAAAATGGCATTTTTCCATGCACTTCAAAAATCAAATAAACTTGAAGAATGGGTTTTATATACAGCATATTGACATGTACGCTTGAAGTACTCCATCTTAGACAAGATATTGACCGGTATAAAATCAACGGAACAAGTGCAAAATCAAGAGAGTGACACATGCATATCAGATCGAACTCAGAAGATTTATAGATCAATTATTGTTCCTTCATCAAATTAACGTAGTTTTCACAATAGCAACCCTTAAAATCGCTTTCTAGTCTACATGCACCATCACTCTCATTTGTTTTAGGCAAGCCATATATATATTTTATGGACAAATTAACATACGTAGTTTTCACGTATCCGGGCCTAACCAATGCATGTACTTACCTTGACCTGCATTAGCTATCCTTTTTCTTGTAAGATATATATATTATTTGCCCGTTTTTGACGTTTGTTAATTAGGGTGTTGTAGTTATCAGATACTACTAGCAAGTAGATCATGCATGCATATGTTATTCCCAACATATCCAGGGCTACTTTGGATTGATTTTTTTTTTTACAAAATTCTAGATATTAGTGATCTCAGTTCTTAAGAGAAATCCTCCAAAAAAAAAAACATCCCTTCGATGGAGGCATGCATAAGAATTTTGTATGTACCTAGCTAATGCATATTAATATATTGCTTAATTATCATTAATTATTTAAGTTGCATATGAAATATGCATTGCATGAATCATGATTGCTACCGTTTGCATATGCAGACCTGCAGCCGCTTCGGTTGTCCACATATTATTCAAGATGGGCCCAGGGCTAAATAAAAGTGGGCCCATGGAAAGCGCCAAGTCATATTTAGATTCCCCGGGAACCACTAGCAAGAAAGGAACAGATTTTGCCCTGTGTCAACAGATGCAGTGTATATTTTGGCAAATTGCCAGCCCACTAGGCCGGCCCTATCACCTAACTGCAAGTGTTTTTCTTCTTGGTTGCTAGCTAGCTTTGTGCATAAATTTAGCACTTCATGCCCATCTGATTGACTGCTGGAGACGATCGATATTTTATATGTATATACAATCCTTAATTTATGCCTATGCTTCCTTCCTTTTCAATAAGAAGCATATACCTTTGCAATTCAAGTTACATAAAAGTAGTATACTAGCAATTTGCTCATCTATTGTTAATTTTTTAAGGTACACCCAATTTGTTCTGAACCATCCATAGTGATTGATCCAAGGGTCAATATTATTCTTACCTCCTATGAGGTAAAATGGCATTTATCACCATTAAAACTTATTTAATACACATTACTATATCAGAATAAGGAAAGGAGAACAGAGTTTCCTTGCAGCAGTAAAACATTTATATGAATGCAGTAAATTATCCTAGCAATTTTCAAATTTTGAAAGAAAAATACCACAATTAGTTCAAAAGAGTTTGGTTCGTTCTTACTTTTATTTTTAGTGGTCAATAATTTTTTTTCAAAATTTATCTAATTTTGCTTCAGATAAAGCCATTTGGAACACCAAAATACAAACTATTTTTCCAAATTCGTAATCATGATTAAATTTATGTTAAATTTCATAAACTTTCAACATACTTATTGAATATGACTATCAAATTGGGGTGAATTCGTTTTCTGTACGATGGGTTGCATTCTACACACGTGAATGCCATAATTGGAAGGAGAATTTTGTGCATCATTAATTATCTTAATTGCTGTCATTTATTAATGGAAATGACAGAAAAATATTATTCAGCAAAATAGATCATTTATAATCAATGGTTGAGATCTTCCATAGTTTTCTACTTTTCAATCTTGTTTTCTACTTTACTCGCAAAAAATATTTTTTTCTACTTCTTGTTAGCCAATGGCTCTGCATTATTACATGTTATTTAGGTGAAAGGACGGCATGATATTTACTATATATATGATAGCTACAGTGTATGTTATATAGAGTATTTGCATAGAAAAAACGGTGACCTTATTGTACGAGAAGCTAAATATCGTGAATTTAAAATTTAATGTCAATGGTGTGGTGGATAATTTCTTAAGTTAATAGTTCAATTACTATATTAACCATATAAATTAATGAATATACTTCATTCACACTACTCCCATCTAGGACTACTATTGGATAATGTAAGAAACCCTAAAGGAAAATTGACTAGTATTGGGTACGGTAAGAAACCCTAAAGGAAAATGCATGTCGGACAACATTCTTCTCAATGCTTGCGGGCATTTAGCTAGAAATCATGCTAGTAGAGTCGAGTGGTCGACCTCACGAAAAATTAAGATCACGACGTGTTTTTACCAGGTCATATGTTTTAATTATGGCCGAGTAGTTGTCAGCAACTTGGAGCATATAGTTACTGATCATATCATAACCATATCTCGACATCTCGTTCCAATTCTTCTAGTACAGCGCAGGCTTTCTTTAGATGCTTCTAGACTAGCTAAGTACGCTTATACCTAACTATACTACCGCTCAAAAGATTGCTAAAATGGTATAGCAAACCAACGGATGACAATTATTTGAGCTACCTCAAAAACTCTAATCTAGTAGTATCAGACAGTGAACAAACAGTCAGTAAATTAAGAAGACCTCCCTGATTAATTTGGCGTAAATACACCTCAGTTGGGCATGCATTTGCAAGATAGTGATTGCCTGTGAAAGGAAAATCTAGGTTTAGATTCGCCATTTGCTGTCAAGACGTTAGTTTATGCGCGACGCCATGGCCAATGGACCCTGACGGTATTGTATTTTTCTGTATAAAACCCTGGTGGATTTGACTTCTTGCAGCTGAAATTTAATAATGGATTAACTATATATTTCAGGGGTTGCTGTATATTGACACATTATTATTCCATTTGCTGATCCTGTGTTACTACGTTTTAAGTTTTGTTTTGTTTTGGTGAGCTGTGTTCCCTACAGCTTGTTTGTTACAATAAGTGCAGGGGCCAGTGGTTTGCAATTTGCAGTTTAATTAGCCTCTTCACCTTTAGGTACTAATTAATAATGATGCCGGCTCAATTGTTGCACTGTTGGGACTTGGGAGCTGGCATTAATGTATATCATCACTGAGGGCCTGAGGCTTGAACCATGAAACAAATAGTGAAATAGGTACAAGTTAATCTCGCCTCTATATTTTCCTTTTTCAATTTGCGGCGACTATATTTTCCTTTGTTGACTGGCAATAAAAACAAAAGGAAATATTTGGCGAGAACAGAAAGAAATTTATAATCCCAAAAGCAAATCTGGCTCGAAAGCTAGCTGCATGTAGGGTTTTTTTTTTTTTTTCGGGGAGCTAGCTGCATGTAGGTTAAACGCATTATACGCAGAGTTGCAAACAAGAATTGTGTGGTAGTCTCTGTCGACTGTTGAAGCAAGAGGAATCTAGTCATTTGTGGTGCGCATCATCTGATCGATCTGTTCTAATATCTAGCAAGCCATATGTCGACCTAACTAATGGAGCCCATCGCCACTGTTTGCTATAGGAAGCTAGCTAGCAAACTGAAAACAGCTGCTTAATTAATTACCTCGATGAATAGTGCTCACAAAATTAAAGGCAGATAGATCTGCATCACCAGAAAGAAAGATTATTGGGCCCCTATGTTCGATCACGGCAAGATCACGGGCATCCATGCCATTGGCTGTGTGGGTCAATCGGATCCTTCGTCTTCTTATAATGTTTTATGTTTTCCATCAAAAAAGAGATGTTTTATGTTCGCTTGTGTCTCGTCACTCGTCAGCGTCTGAATTTGGTCCTACTGCTGCAGGATTCAGTTTTTAAACAAGGAGAATAATGGCATTAGGGTCTTAAGTAGTACGTACCATATGCAGATTACATTAGGGAGCTGACAATTTTGCGCATGCACACTGCACGACCGGCCCGGCTGGCCCTGTGGATCGATGGCGACTGATTTGAGTGGTTGATTTTCCTAGGAACATATCACATATGCAGTGTCGGCCGCGAGATTCAGTTAGTTGGCTAGCTTTAGTCTGGTAACCCATGAATTGTCTTGCAGAGGACAAAATTAGGACTGATACTATATCACTTTCCTAGCTAGCTAAAGTACAATGTGCATGCCCGCCAATATATTATGGCTAAATTAAAGAGATCGGAAGATGGATGGTTCATCGTGAGGGGCATTTACTCTTGGTACAAATAACTCTGGACTTTAGTGCAAATAGAGGTTGGCAATAAACTTGGATGAAAATATTCTCCAAGCATGAATTGGGTGGTTTAACAATTAAATATGTGTTTAAGTGTTTACATTAAACAAATTTATGTCCAATGTGTTTTACGTATGCATGATAGATGAAAACAATTGGGCCCCCATTTGAAATTAATGCATGAATTAACTTGCATGTTTTTCCAGTCCATATAAATCGAAAACACAGAAAAGCACTTCTGATTGCACCGTAGGAAAATTTGAACAAAGGAAAAGTTTGCAAAAATGTATTATCTATATATAGCTTTAGTTTCTTCCTATGGAATTGGAGCATTGGAATACAATCCAATGGAATCTTTTCTTACTAATCAAAGGTTTATATAGAAAAAAAAAATGCTTAGGAAATAGTACATTGAATCCTCTAAAACCTTTTGCGTATTCCTCGTTCTAAAGAGGACTTAACTATGCGATATAAGATACAACTATATATGTATACCATGGTTAGAGGCTAAAATAGTTTATTCCATCATCAAAAAAGGCAGCAACTGTTCGTGTGTTTTGGACCAGAAAAAATAACTTCAATGTGATGGGCTGGGCCTTATACATTTAGTTCCCTAATTTGTTGCTCACCACCGTGATAGAAACACTGGAAATTAAGCAGAGCCCAAATAGAATTACTTTTGTTTTTTGAGCTCGCAACATGTGTTCTAACTAAGACTCTGAACTGCATATATGCAAATATATCTTGTATGTAACACACTAATCTAAGTATGTAAGACAGTTATCTTGCTTGATACTAGATTCGCAAATTTTTGGTACCTCATACTGATAATCTATTAAGTACATCCAATTTTGTGTCTGCTATGTGATGTGCGTAAATAATTCATGCAGTTCCGACAGATCGATGCTTCTGTACATTTGTGATCTGTGAATTTTCAGCTGACGAACTCGTGCACAACACCATCGACCTCGATCAAGCTACACCCGGGCACCTTGCCCACGCCCTCCTCCCTCATCCTCCCCCTCACCCCTGCGCCGCGCCGCGCCTCGCCGCCGCTCGCCAGCGCGCTCGCCGCCATCACGTACGCGCCGCTGTCGCGCGGGTCGCACCGCACGGCCTCCCTCGCCGCGCGCGCCGCCGCCTCGGCGTCGCCGTGCAGCCTGCACCCTGACAGCAGCGCGCCCCACACGGCCGCGTCGGGCTCCACCGGCATCGCCGCGATCGCCTCCTCTGCCTCCCTCAGCCTCCCGGCCCTGGCGAGCGCGTCGACGAGGCACCCGTAGTGCTCGATCCCCGGCGCCACGCCGTGCTCGCTCGCCATCGTCGCGAACGCCGCCTTCGCCTCCTCCGCCTTCCCCGCGTGGCCGTACGCCATCAGGATCGCGATGAAGGTGACGTTGTCGGGTCTCAGGCCGTGATGCTTCAGCTCCGAGAACAACGCGGCCGCCTCTCGCCATTGCCCGTGCGTGGCGTGGCCGAGCATCATGGCGTTCCAGGACGAGAGCTTGGCGAGGCCGCGCGACCTCCACGCGTCGAACACCTCGCGTGCCCTGTGCAGTGCGCCGCACTTGCAGTACATGACGACGAGGGCGGTGACGACGAGAGCGTTCACGGAGACGCCGCGCTTGTCTATGTAGGCGTGCACCCACGCGCCCTGCTCCAGCGCGCCGATGCCCGCGCAGCAGCCAAGCACGCTGACGAGCACGTTCGCGTTCGGCTCCACCTCCGCTTCCTCCTGCATCGCCGAGAAGAGGTCTACGGCGTCGTGGAACCTGGACGCGCGGGAGTAGGCGCTCACCATGGCGCTCCACGTGGCGGCGGTGCGTGACGGCATGCCGTCGAACACCTCGCGCGCCTCGTCGACGCGCCCGGCCCTCGCCAGCGCCACGATCGCGCCGTTGCACGCCACGGCGTCGAACGCCTCGCACCGCGACAGCAGCGCCACCGCCTCGTCCGCCGCGCCGCGCGACGCGTACATCGCCATCACCGAGTTGCGCACGTACGCGTCGCCGGCGACGAGGCCGAGCTTCACCGCCATGCCGTGCAGCGCAAGGCCCGCGCCTTCTCCGGCGCCGGCGCGCGCGTGCGCGGCGAACAGGGACGGGAACGTGCGCCGATCGGGCGGCGTCATGGAGCCGAGCATGTCGACGAACAGCGCCACGGCGGCGTCCGGCCCCGCGGCGTCGGCGAGGGCGCGGATGGCGGTGTTCCACATGAAGGAGTTGGGACTCGGGTGGTGCCTGACGAGGCGGGCGGCGTAGGCGGCGTCGCGGCCTTCGCCGGCGCAGAAGGCGACGGCGCGGCTGGCGGCGATGGGGTCCTTGGCAAGGCCGGACTTGACGAGCGCGGCGTGGAGCTGGCGGAGGTGCGCCATGGATGCGCATCGCGTGTGGAGGAGGGTGAGGGCGGGGTGGGAGGCGATGAAGGCGGAGATGGAGGCCGACGAGGGGAGGAGAGGAGGACGGTTGCTGCTGCTGCTCGCCGTCGCCGGCGACGGCGAGGTGGGAGACGACGCCTGCAGTGGCGCCATTTGGGTGTTGTTTTGGATAAGGTCTCACTTCACTTGTGGCCTACGAGGGCAGGTTGAAGAGAGCCAGCTGCCTATTTGGGCTGGGTCTTCTGTGAATTTGGGCTTTTCTTCAGTGGGCTAAAAGATGTAGCAAGCTATATCCATGAAAAATCCAGTTTCTTTCACATCTACAAGTGTAAAGACATCAGTTACTATCCTTTTGTTCAAGAATGGTGTTCACAAGATTCAGCATGGTAACACACTGAATAATGGTTGAAACATCCAAAAATGGTCAGATAGAACTAACCTCACAGGGTTTCAGTTAAATGTTACAGTTCAGATATCATACTTGTCTAACAGCAGAAAAAGAAACTAATTAAACTAAATGCACAGGGATTTCAATGCTAAGAAACTTGTCAAACAAAGATTTAGATAACTCTCGATGTCACTTGTGTATTTCACCGTTCTCTTCTCATGCTACTCCAACAATGCTTCTGATGCAGAGACTCAGTTGAGTAAAAGAATTCCCCCTCACCTTTAATGACTAATAATAACATCCATGCTGGGATGACCAAAATCAATTTACAGCTTGCAGCAAACATTGCCTCTTGGTGCTGCTTGATAAGAATCATAAGAACCAGCATTTGCATCTGCGCAGATCTTGTGGACCTTCAAACCATCTGTCCCAAGACTGACAGGCAGGTCCTGTGGTTCTGCAGTAACAGAAATAAATGACATAAGAGATTTGAGGCAGAGATATTTGGATAAATTAAAAAATTGGATGTTTCTGTTATTACACTGGAAGTAGAGGATCCGCTTTGCTTTCTGTTGTAACAATAAGCCTGGTAAAGGTTAACATCGCAATCAGTATCCAGCAGTAAACCACCATAAAGGATGCTTTTTAAGATGGAACAGCAGAGCATATATTGTCGAAAGTAATATTGGAATTGGTGAAAAATTTCTAGCACGTACTCTTGCAATGCTGCTGACACTTTATCCGTTTTATTAAGTTCTTCAAGTTCCTCCTGTAAGCAATGAAGTTACAACAACAAACATTACAGATTCGGTAGGAAAGAGGGAAAATATTTTTTAAAAATAAAAATGACCATCCTTAAACAAGCAATGAAGTTACAACAACAAAAAAAATTTAAACAAGCATTAAATTTTAAGAAAAAATTTTATATGGCAACTTGTTCTTTATTCTGCTAAGCAAGTAGCTTTCTGCATTGTGCTCCTGTAATGTGCAGATAATGTACAAGACAGGCTAATAGAAAAAACAATAAAATCCATGAAGCATCTCTTTTCTTTGTACACAAAGATGGAAGAGATTGGCTATATGTTCCAGACTTGGATTGCAGTCCAATATGTTCCAAAATGCAATCAGAGCAGCCAAAAACAGCAAATGGTCTATAGGAATATAGGTTTACATGAACAACAAAATATCATGATTTAGCATTTACATGGTAATGATTAACTCCGAGTGGATCCTGACAAGTGAACCTGAATTAAATAGTATTACTAATCATAGTTCTTAGGTGATGAAAACCCATGTTTCTATTTATTGGTTATGCCAACAAAGTTTATAGTCAATGCAGGTGTCATGTGGGGTCTCCAGTACAACAGGCAAAAGGAGGCGGCAAACTCTACTTAGAGATAAGTTGTATCTGATTATGAGTCCTTTAGATTTGGAATTGTTTAGATAAGCTGGTTATGGATAAGCTGAGTTCAAGTTACTATAGATGAGTTATGTTAGTTCAGACAGTTATGGTGACTTCACTTCATTATAAGGGGTTTCATGGTAGCCTTCAAGGAAAGTAATAAACAAAAAATCTAATTCCCCTATTCTCTTTCTCTCATCTCTGCCTCCTCTGCATAGTGCTGACCACGACAATGCAGCCGCGCCGATGAGATCTAGGGCAACATTTACTTTGCATGACTTTGCGCCAAATTCCTCCCATCAACATATCTGCAAATCTCTACGGTTTTGGTTTTCATTTCAGTGCAAAAAGCTTCAGTGTGTGTGCACTGATGGGATACAAGTACAACGGGTTGAGTTAGCCGGTGAACCCATTTTAGTTCATTTTATTCAAATATGCATAAATTGACAATAAATTAGGTGGTGGGTGGATTTGTGTGCTTTGTTCCCACTAAATTAGGTGTCCTAACAATACTTTGGAGCACGTGGCCACAGAGTTCTTCAAAACAGATCGGTGGCGGTTTAGTAACAGTCTTTGCAATCATTAGTTTTTTTCTTATTCGTGTTGTCACTATTGTTTATCAAACGAACTGTATTTGGCAAGTTTGTAATAAGCACGATTATGTAGAATCCAGGTATAGACCCAAGAGGCGGGTGGAATTTCTTTTATTATCTAAGAAAAGGATGATAAACACCCATCAGTCCTTGCTAGTTTTATTAGCTAGGAACATTAATTTCAGTTAAGTATGGGAAACTTAATAGTGCATAACTGCAAAGTTCACTTTCCCATATGATAGTATGTTACTGATCTAATGACGTTGACAGGAAAAAAAAGAGAAAAAACTGCCTCCATTGAGTAGGAATGCAAACTACAGACTAGTGTTACATTGCACCAATCATAACAGGATTTATCACAAAAAAATAAAAGGGAGTGGTATTAGTTGGCTCATTAAATTAATTCAAATGTTTTTATTGTCATTATCTCAAGCTAGACTACAGTAGGATATTCACAATACCGTTTACCACCAAAGAACTACATATGATTTCAAACTTGTACTCTTGTGCATAATGAAGAGATTCAACACAAAATACTAAAACAGTTTCGTGGAACAAACAGACAAACATTCTTTTAGACTGGTTATTTTCCTTTCAAAATCATGATTACTCAATAATGAGAGCAGAGCACATCAAAGTATTCATTCGGAGTCAAATTTTACGAACTTACTGATTAAGCATTTTGAGTGATACACAGAACAAAATAGGTTAACTGATAACTCAAAGAATACACAGACAAGTTTCTTTTATTTGTTGATAGAGCACAGATATATGTAATTGTCATGCTAGCAAGGGGCAACTATGTTGAATAATCCTTAGTCTCAACACATCATAAGTAGTGTAAAACAAAACGTCAGATAGAAGTATCAAGTAATGCAAGATAACGATTCCAATGAAAATTAGCGAATTCGCAGCAGCACTTTCTGATGGCAGCAGTAAACAAACTGGCCAATTTTACGAGTCAGTTAAGATTTGCAGCAATCAATTTCATTCATTGTTTCATAAATCCTATAAGAATTATTCAAGATACGTTTCCAGGAATCAGTTGTTCACCAAGCCTTTTGACCCAACAAGGATTGGATCTCACAAACCAGAACACATGGCAGCTACCCATTCTAATACTTAAGGTCCCCATGAGGGCCATCCCTATTCAGTACACTGTCAGTCCCCAATCATTAGAGCAGAAGCGCTTTTGTTTCTCCATCATAGATACTGGAAAATCTCTATAAACTACTACAAATAGTCAGGCAGGAAAGACTACTACTCCATTTTGAGTTTTTTTTTTTCAGTTCCCATCAGGGAAAAGGCCCACAAAAAGGTACGGAAATAAATCTTTCTCCAGGACAAAATCGTGCAGCCGCAGAAGGACAAGCAGGTTGCACGGCGGCCATGCACATGCGTTTGACCTCTCTGACTGACTGACTCTCTTCCCCACATTTGTGGTTTTCGTCAATTTCAAGGCGGAAATGTTGCACAGGATATCGAAACAAATTTCTCCATCTCGCATTTATCCGCACAAAATAGGAAGAGAAAGTCCTAAAAAAAATTAACTTTTCCTCATTCTCTTCATCCAAAACTGCAAGAACGAATTCTGGAACCAAAATTTGGGACGGAAGAAGGCCGGTAATGCTAGTCGACGAAAAGAGGAGGAGGAGCGAGAGACGGATCACCTCGAGGAAGCGCGCCTCCTGCTCGAGCTTCTTGAGCTCCGCCTGGATCCGGTGCCGCCCCCTCGTGTCCACGCCGTCCCCTCCTCCGGCGCCGCCGCCGGCCTGCATCGCGCACAACCGTTCGACTCGTCGACGCGTGGAGAGGGTGTGGCTGGTGCGATCGATCCGGCGGCGGTTGCGGGTGCGGGTGGGTTGGGCAGAGGAGCAAAACAGAGAGGCGAAGAGCCGAGTGGAGTCACGGACGGAGTGCGGGATGCCGGGATGGCGACGAAAAAGGTTGTGGCTTTGGGTTTGGGCTCGGAGAGATGGACGGATGGCTGCCACTTTCAGTTCAGTTCGGCAACTCTGCAGGTGTGATACTGCTGTCTGTCTCTTTCTTGACCCTTTTTTTGTTTTTTGTTTTTAACTTCTTCCGCTCCTTTAAAATACAAAATATAGGAGTATATCATTTTTATTGGGGTATTTAGTTCTATTTTTGAATAGCAATAGACTTCTTTCTAAAAGAAGGAGGCATGCACACTCTCTGTAATTACTCTCTCTGTCTCAAAATATAACTACCCGAGCAATTCAAATTTATTTTAAAATATAACTACTTCTACATCCACCTACCACATCTCCACCAATCACAATTATCCTCTATTTAATTTTTCCACCTACCTTCTCCCCTCAAACAACACAACACTCCATTTTCTCAACCTTAATCTCCTCAAAAAACGACAAAAGAAGCAGTAGTTATCAAGCATTCAAGCCGGAGTATTATCCGCAGCGACTAGCGATGATTGAAAACCATTCTATCAAAGCAATAATGTCACAAATAAAAGAATTGTTTCCACCTAACTGTTATGAGATTCAAAAAGATAACCATGTATCCAACTAATCCCATCACATCCCAACATCTTTATAACAATGCACATGGTTTCTAAGCTTATGAATGATGAATAAGACTGAGTTTATAACCATTATTCGATGGCACCAATAAGTAATTAAATTTTAAAAATTATCAAATTGATTAAATAAATATTTTTTAGAAATACTGATGATCCTTTTAAAAAACATATGATTTAAGAGTATGGCAAACGTGTCCAGATAAATTTATATATGAACGAAATATTTTTATGCATGATAACCATTTTTATATGTGTCCAGATAATTTTTTTGAGCTGAACATTTCTCAAAAAATAATTTTCAGAAAGTATATATGAACAAAATATGTTTTTTAACAGATGAACAAAATATATTAATACACATGTAACATGTATAACATATTTTATGCATAATACCAGCGCTAGTCATCCCTACGATGGTGCATATGATTGAGAGATGATGATCGACAGGATTCTTTTGTTCCAAATTTATTTACCGTCAGATTTATCCACGCAATGATTGAGAAAAACTCACATGCCAGGCACATGATCATCAGTTCATCTTAAATAAAAAAGAAAGAAAAATGCCAGGCATGTTCATGAGTCTTTCAAGACTTGCATGTGCTCGAGGCATTCTAAACTACAGTACTACTTCATGACAAGCACAATACATATAAAAATGCAAGACGTGACCTTTTGTCTTGCATTGTGTCTCCAGCAACCGCCACGGTCGATTCAACTTTTGTTCTCGAGATTTGGTGTTTTCTACTTTCTCTTCTAGCTAGCCACTTGGACACATAATCACAACTAAGCAGCGAGTAATAACGCATGCATATATGCATACAAAGCTTTAGTTTTGGCCATTTTATTGTCATGTGTAATTGGCAGGAAATCATACCAGTTAAATCAATTTCATACTCCCTCCGTCCAATATATAGCTACTTATGCCAATTTTTGAGATTAAGGTTTGGGTGAGAAAGGGTTATAATTGGTTAAGAGGAGAAGATACGTGAAAAAAATTAAATGATGAATGGTTGTGATGGGCGAAGATGAGGTAGGTGAGTGTAGAAGTAGTTACATTTTGAGACGGATGTAGACCATTTTGGGCCCTTTGAAACACAAGATTGTAAAAACGCAGGAATAGAAAAAACGTAGGAATAGAATGCCTCAGACATAGAATTCCTATAGGAACTGAAAACGCGGAAAAGTTTAAGAATTGTCATTTGGCTGGAACACAGGAAAAACAAAGAAATTGTGGGTATTGAAAGTAGAAACATGATGTAAGAGCCCATGCTTATTGGAAATAACAACACATGCTCATGAACAGGAATAGACTATTTCATAGGAATTTTGTAGGATTTGATAGGATTCCTTTGATTCAAAGGGCTTTATAGAATTTTTTTCCATATGATTCAAATCCTCTAAATTCCTATGCTTTCCCTTTGATTTAGGCCTCCTTTGAATCGTAGGAATGCTAAAACACAGTAATGCAAAAAACGTATGATTTCTATATGAATGTATATCCAAAACAACGGATTGTAAAACACAGGAATGAGCATTTGATAAGATCGCAGGAATTAGATGAGAGAGATAGACTCATAGGAAAGTTTTTAAGAGGTTTGAGCTCTTGGTAATTTTTCTCTAAAATCTAGTAGCATTGAACCATTTCATAAGAATTTTGAAGGATTTATGAGTCATCATTATCATTTCTTTGTTCAACGGGTCATATAGGAAAAATTTTCTATAGGATTTGAATCCTACGAAAATCTTCCACAAATCTTTTGAATCAACGAGGGCTCAAATGGACCTTATAGTTTGTTTACACTTTACACTGCGGTCATGTATTCTTCTGAACTTGCTATTACATCCGGATATATTCAGCTTTCTTGGTCTTTTTTTAATATTATCTGAGAACTGAAATACAATATCCTATACATGTGATTCATACTAGTAGACTACTAGTAGTAAACTTTTGTCTCCTTGTATATATGATGTGTCACATGACTACACGAGTACGGAGAATTTGAATTGAACTCTACCAAAAGCAGCAAACGCTCATGATAGTTCGTAGAAATTTCAATTAATGTGAAAATCCATAGCTATTAGTATATCTCGTATTATTAACGTGGTCATTAATAACTCATCATCGATCATTCATTATCCGTAAAGTACACCCAGCTCGGTCCAAATGGAATACACGCAGGGAATATATCCAGTGCACACATATCTACAAAATTTTATCTTAAAATTCTTTATATTTTAGTCACAACAAAAAGATGAAAAATCTGACAGTTTTTTGAGTAAAAATCTGTCAGAATTTTGTTATTTTTATTGCTCTTTGTGTATAATGAATTTTAAGATGAGACTTTGTAGATATATGCAACACTATTGATAGTACATGCTCAAATTTTTTTAGAATTTTTGGTAAAATTTGTTAGTTTGTGTGCACGAAATACTTGTGTGCACTGGATACTTTCCCCAAAACGCAAGCAAGAACTTTCTAGGCCAGCTTGCGACGAAAATGTGCATTTAAAGGCCCATGTTTTCTGGGCCAATCATGTGACAAATCTTAGCTGGGCTGTTACATACTATTGGGCTGGTAAGTTTAAGGCTCCATTGCAATGCCGAATTTTCTTTTCTCGTTTGAACTTGGATAATTTCTTTCGGGGTTCCAATGAAGTTCCTCAGAATTTTTACGTGCCGCCCAAGCTTTTTTCCTGCGAGAGCAAAGATTAATTTGAGTCAACCTAAAGCTTGGAGTCGTACTCGACTTGGAACGATTTTTAGCCGAGCCCAAGCTAGCTAAGCATTAAGCAAGCTGCTACCTGATAATTATGAATAATTGCAAGGCAGCTGGTTGTGACTTGCGAGTTCTAACTACTGGTGCAGTGGTGCTTGTGCATAATGCCTGGGCAGTTTGATCGTACTTCTTACTGTAACCCAAAACAGTTTTGGATATATTTTTAGAGCTTGATTTTCAAAGAATAATTTTCAGCCCGATTCTTTTTTTTTTTTAACTTCTGCTCTTAACAATCATGGCAACAGAGAGGTAACAAAATTGATAAAGAAAAACGTAAATACATCCTGGAATCAAGTTCTAAAATTTAAAAATCAGCTTTGCATACTAACAAAAAAAAATCTCAACTGGTTAGGTCCACGGTGAGGAACATGCTCACTTAAGTTTCAAATCTCAGCTTTAACACGAATGCTTATATTTATGGCCAATATATTTTTATTAGTAGGTGATATACTTGTCGATAGCGATGCATCTATGGTAATTTTGTCAACCTCAAAATATGGTGGTCTAGTCTTCAAAATACTAATAGGGGTAGGATGTGCGTGTGTGTTCATAGGGACAAGAATGCACAAGATTGTGTCACTAGTAGAGAAATGGGTTTCAATCCCGGTTGAAAATCACCTTTAATCCCGGTTTTCCAACCGGGACTAGGTTCCCGGGATTGAAAGGGTCGCACTATACTTTTAATCCCTGTTGGTGTTACCAACCGGGACTAAAAAGTTGAAAAAAGCAGACACCCCATCCCACACCATTTATTATTATTTTTCTATTTTTACATTATTTTCTACAAGTCTTCACAAAAATACACAACAAAATCATCCAAAATACTCATACTTTGTATCAATTGCAAATCATCCACAAATCAATACAACATTGCACAGATCCATCTCAAATCAACAAAAATAAATAAAAAAATACATCTCAGATCCAGATCCATCTTAAATCAATAAAAAAATTACATCCAGATCCAGATCCGCCCGCTCGAGCCCCCTGGCCACCGCATCCGCCGGCCGTCGGGTGGGCCGCCGCGC
>CM002481.1:19349730-19375068 GCA_000325765.3 Leersia perrieri
CGGGGAAAGGATAAAATAAAGGAGAAGGAAAGAGAGAAGATGCCGTAGCTGTGCTTTTATCCCGGTTGGTTATTCCAACCGGGACTGAAACTAGTTTTTAAGTCCCGGTTGGTAATATACTAACCGGGACTAAAAGATAAAAAGGGCTTCGCATGTTATTGAACCGGGATTGATGTGTTCTTTATAGCCTAGCAGTGGATTTTTGTCTCGGTTGGTAATACCAAATAAAGATTTAGTCCCGGGTCTAATTTGATCCGGGACTAAATTTTTGGATATTTGCCCCCATTCTCTACTGGTGTATGTTTTTGCGTCAATAACTATGGAAATTTTGTTTGCAAATAGAATTAACAAGTGATGTCATATTTAGATTGAATACTGACCCCTTGAAACAAAAGGGGGAAAATAGTAATTTTTGACGATTTGTGTCATGTCGGAAATAGTCTTATAGAACATTTTAATTCCAAGGAATAAGCATGAGGTCTTACCTCATATTTTTGTTTTCCCGTGTCTTGAGAATTCATGTGTGACAATGAAACAATAACAATAGTTTTAAAGCTTTTTCGTGTTTCGAAAGCATGTAGAAATTTAGTTGGTATGCCGTTCCATTCATATGTTTCTTCCTATTCTTGTACTCCCTCCGTCCCATGATTTAAGAATTTTCGCCTTTTAGATTTGTCGCAAATTTAAGAACTTTTAACTTTCATACAACCAATTTATGCCCATATATTTACCATTAACATGTGGTCCTTTCATGTTGAGCTGTATTTTTCATACATGTCCTTCAATACCTATATTTCAAACCTATATATTATGGAATGTGTTATGTATAATTCCATTTATCAATTAAAAAGACAGTGGATCCTACATATTAATGATGGGTATTATGTATATTTTAATAAATTTTTATTATTTTCTAAACGGCAATAGTTCTTATATCATGGGACAAGACAGAGGGAGTACTGTCTTTGCAATCCTGTGTTCGAAAAGGGCAAACAGAGTTGCCTTTGCCTAAGTCATAACTACTCATTCGTTTTTCTTTTTCACCAGCTGACTTCGAATACATTGGAGTTTATTTCAAATTAATTTAGTTGGTTTTTTTTTCAAACTGCTTCAACTCTAGTTAAATTTATTCGAGATTCGAATTTTATGCCGGACATCTTGCCCGGCATGGCGAGAAGTCCCCACTGTTATCCCGGGCACACAGACAGTGAGACAGACAAGTGGCACAACACAATGATGCCAAGTACCTATCCCATTTCACGCAAGCATCACGAGAAAATCGAATTGGAAAAGCATATAACGAGATTATTACACAGTTTTCTCATGGATAGGGTACGCAAGAACGCTGTTTTCTCATCGCTTTATCTCACATCAGTGTATATGCTTCCGGTCGTAGAAACAGAGTCAGCGTGTACTAATAAGTAAATAAAGCTGATTTGAATTTGGAGAATATACACCGACGAATTTCGTAGTACTACCTGAAAAGCAAATCCAGTCAGTCAAACAGTTTCTGCAGCATCTATCTGAATGACAGCATGAACAGAAATCGTCTATTCTTTTGCTGCCTGCTCAAGAAGTCTTATCCATCTCCCTTGATCATAAGAACCTCGTTGATAAAGGAATCTTCTCCTTTTCTTCACAGATTCTTTTTTTACTTTCACAATTTTTACTGACTTTAGTTTTAGTCTACTGAGCAAAAGTGTAAAAGATTCTCTCCCTTGGATGACCTAGGTTCAATTCAAGTGTTCGTGATCATTGAGCTCGATCTTTGGCTTATCTATGTCGCTTTCACTTTCTCTTCCTCGCCAACGAGATCGATGAGATGCGTTTTCTCCTTGCATTCTTGAATCGATTTGATCCAAATGCTCTGGTTTGCAAAGGAGGGAGAAAAATTAAAAGATCTTTACGTCACCAATCTCAAGCGTGGCAATGAACATCAAGGTCATTCCATCCTCACATGTGCATTATGATGATGATGATTCATGAGCTGCAACAGCCAACAGCAGTGGCTTTAGGAACAAGTCAATTTTACACGTCTTGCGGTCTTGCTCGTATCAGGTCATCGCACCATCCTGCTCATATAGTGAGATAGTAGCCGTTCTGAACAACTGTTTAGAGCGAGCTCTAATGGCTTTCTTGGACAGATAAATTAAAAAAAGGTTTGCTCTCGTCCACTACTAGTACTAGTATTATAGTGGCAGTAGAAAAAAAATCTTGGCCATTAGTTTATAAAGGTATATTAGTATTTTTATAAGTGTGTTATTGAGAAAATATCAATACTTAGTGTGTTTATAGGGGTGAGTGTGCTTTTGTAATGTGCTGCACATAATGCAGACAATATGATTTTAACCCTCCATAGCTATATTTTAATAAACTAGTATATGCCCTTACACGTTTTTATTGCACATATTGGTACTAAAAATCAATCCAGCCGTTTGAATAAAAATATATTTATAGTTTAGATAGAAGAGTGAAGCCACAATAACATGAAAACCAAAGGGACAAAATGCCATGCTCGAAGGAAATAAACCATAGGAATTTGCGTTAGGCTTCTCAAAACAAAGAGGTAGGAAGCCATTCACTAGAATTTTTACCAACCCTGTTTCTCCATCCAATAGACCTCATAGAGATAAAATCCTTAGAAATTCAATCCTCTAAGGGTCAAATTCAATACTCGGATTTGAATCCCATGGGAAATAATCCTGGAATCAGATACTCTGCAATACTACACATGCAAGTAGCAGTAGCTGACAGATGGGCCCAGTTCCACATGTTAGCTGCTGCTATTGCACATGTTGCACTGCAGTGAATCCTCATGGAATAATCCTATGGAGCCATTTAAATAATTAAATCAAAGGATTGAATCCTACCGATTCATATAAAATTCCTATCGAATGATATATTATAGATAGTTTTTGGATAAAAATAAGCATGAGGTCTTCTCTTATATTCTCCACTTTGTATGACTTTCAATTCCTGTGATTTTCCTATGTCACAATCAAACGATAGTTTTAAAATTTTATGTGTTTTTAATTCATGTAAGAATTTAATGGGTGAGACATTCTATTTCTACATTTTTCTATTATTCTATTTCTATAATCTTGCGTTTAAAAGGAGCCTAAAATTCCCACCAAAATCACCAGTTCAAACGCCAAAGGATGCATGCATAAAAGGGGCACTGGCGGCGAAGCCACAATCCCTTGCCGATGTCTCAGTTCATTTGCGTATATTCTGCGTTTATGCGCTATCAGGGTAAGCCGTTTTGAAATGTACGTGCAGGTCCTTTTACAAAGGGAAAATTGCATAAACCACCCTAATTTATTCCACCCCATAACCCGTTTTGCTGCAAAAATCCACCTACCCAATTGATTTTGTTGCAAAAACCCACTTAGCGAACCCTGATTTGGTATACTTCTTTCAATGTAATGCATAAAGCATTACCGTAGCTGGCCACTCGCTGCTTACAAGCAACTCACTCATCGGCTCTCTACGAAAGACTAATCGAACTGAAAGTGGAGGCTCTATTCAAGACGGTGAGCAAATATATCATTTAGCTTGAGTCATACACTACGTAGCCACACTTAACAAGTTCAACGTAAATGATATGATCTACTATAGAAATGCAGATCAAAATAAATAGGTTGAAACAACTACTGGCATGTGATAGAGGCAACTTTGTCCTCAGCGTGTCGAGTGGGTGGTTTTTCGTAACAAAAAAGGTTGGGTGGGTGGGCTTTTGCAACAAAACAAATTATAGGGTGGAATCTCAAAACAAGAGTAATAATTGGAGTGTTTTATATAATTTTTCCTTTTACAAAACTAGTATTCCCTTCGTTGTTGCTAAATGTAGTAAATGTTATCTTGTAATTAAATAAACGAGTTCATTTTGTTAGCTGCCGTGTAAAATAAAAACGAACTTTTGTTTGAACGAGTGGTTCAAATGAAGCATTAAAGCTGTTCTCAGCCAGCAGTATATTGCAGTATGCAGGCTGCATAGCGTAGGATTTGCAATACTGAAAAAAAATGCCCGCTCGGCTTTCATAAGACACGGATGGAATCAGTCACTGAAAACCGAGCGGGGTAGCAGTTTCTTTAAGGAAGCTAGGGCTTCTTTTAGAATACGGGATTGGAAAAATACAGCAAAATGATAGAAATGAGTGCTAAGAATGAGTGTGTGAAAAAGAGGATAAAAAATACAAGAATTCTATGTAGACGGATGTTTGTATGAGGTAAAGGGAAAATCTAGTAACTTTAGAAATATGAGCCCACTGGAACATAATTGTTATTTTACATAATTGTATAGAATAGTTATTTTACAGAGAGGACGTAGAATAGTCTGGTCCTATACCGAATTATATAGGTTCGGTGGAGGGGTACAAGTTCTACGGGGTGTTAGCATAATCTTTTATATAAATAAAGATATGTTGTACGGGCTCTATCCGAATTTTTATACGCATAAGGTGGAAAATGTTTTTTTAACTATAAAGTGGAAATTATTGAATTGGATTTGTGAGCTGAACTTCTTGTGTGTGAACCAAAAATTGTTAAATTGGTATGCGAATGTAATCACTAATTGTTGTAGGATTTTTTTTGAAAATCATTTCTAAAGGCGGTTCTCTTTTTACCAAAATTCTTTAACGTAGTAATTAATAATAACTCACAAATCAAATAAGTAGTAGTAAATTAATGGTTGAATTTACAAACTCAGTTGACGAGGAAAAGGAAACACTCAGGCTTGAGGTCGATAGTGCTGCATGTTGCTGAGGGAGTGGCATGACTCAACGACGGCCACTGCTGCCAACCCCCCTCCTCCTCCATGCTGCCATTGGAGCAAGCCACCGGAAAACTGTGTGGCGATCTATGATGGCGGTGGTAGGGCTAAACCCCTGTTCCCCGGCTCGCTGTTGACGCGGCAGCGAGGGTGCAGCTGGGCGGCGCGTGGAACCAGCGAGGGCTCCTCTCTCGCCGAGGAGTTGGGGCTCGAGGCGTGACGGCGAGGCCGACTGCTTTTATTTTATATTTCTTTAAGCCTTTCATACAATCCAAACAAAGGTACCACAACTAAATTTATTGGATCTTGAACCCTACATTTTTTCTTTGACTTTCCTCTATTTCAAAGTTAGTGCTCCTTTGGATTAGAGAAATTTCAAAGAAAAGTTGTATGATTTCAATCCTTGGGAAAATTTTCCTACAAGCCCCTTTGGAATGAAGGCATGACATTGGAAAAATCCTATGAATTTCCTTCCTTCAACACAATTCATATGAAATCTAAACATGAGCTCATACCTCTTGTTTTCATTTTCCTTTTATTAGTCCCATGCACTCTCTCCCTTCCTCTCTCTAATCTTTTTATTTGACTAATCATTTTCCTAATAATTCACATGTTTCATTTCCTATGAACTATCCAAACACATGAAGTCATAAATTCTGCGTTTTGAAACTTTGTAGGAATCCTGCATTCCCGCTTAGCTTTAGGTCTTGTTTAGTTCCTAAAAATTTTCACCCAAAAACATCACATCAAATCTTTGAACACATCCATAAAGTATTAAATATAGATAAAAAATAAAATTAATTACACCATTAGGCTGTAAATGACGAGACGAATCTTTTGAATCTAATTATGCCATGATTAGCCATAAGTGCTACAGTAACACACATGTGTTAATGGCAGATTAATTAGGCTTAAAAAATTCACTTTTTCAGACTAGCCTTGAAATTAGTTTTTTTATTCGTATCAAAAACACCTAGTCAATCGTCTAATATGACATTTTCGCAAAAACTTTTCCTGAACTAAACAAGGCCTTACCTTAAAACGTTGACGTAAATCCCCCGACTGTTGGAAACAAACACAAAAGATGGATGGGGGTGCACGCTTCCCCAACAAAATCATCTGAATCATCTGAGTGCAGAGCAGACAAAGGGCCCCAGGGAATTCACTGGGCCTGACCTCAGCTTGCTAGGCAAGAGGTGCAGGTGATGTTGAAGGAACAAGGGCAGCTTTTGCTTTCCGTCAAAGATTCTAAAATGGCAACATTATCACTGTCACAACCAACTGTATTTAAGGACTAATCAAGAAGCACCACAAATAACATTGCTTGCTGGATTTAGAGCAACAAGAAGTCAAGAACAAACAAATTGCCAATGTTTTTTTCATAACAGTACTGCTAGTACTATATACACATGCACAGAAAGGGAAATGAAACAGGTGCTTTACTGAATAGTACTCACCAAACACTAATAACATAAGGAAACATTTATCTTATCCTGCCACTGCTCCAGATAGATGATGTCTGTATACACTATAGCCACACCCCCAAAATGAGAGGAAAAAAAAGAGAGAGAGAAGCAAAACTTCCATGATTCTTGCAGAACAGACGGGAAATGAGAAGAGAGCAGAAAGAGCAGAGAAAGCTCCTCCTCTTCCCCTTCCTACCGTCAGCCAGAGATTCAGAGGGATGGCACCCCATGCATTGCATTCCCCACATGCACACAAGACACAGCGCCAGCTTTAATTTAAATTCTTTTCCTGCCCTATTCAAAAGCAGCAACAGGAGGAAGAAGCCCCTAGCTACATGATTCCGGTGGTACAAGGTATGTGCACCTCAGGCCCATGCAGCCATGCTGTTGTGCTGCCTTCACTTCCCATCTACAGCCTAGCAAAGAGATGGTGAATTTGGGCCGACTGGACTCGCATTATTCGGCACTTGGCAGAGTCGGCAACGCACGGTCACTATGCTAGTGTTGTTCACATGGCGCGCTTCCTCTCATTGGCAATGCTAAGGAGGCGCGCCACCCCTTTCGTCCACATCTCATACTCTCTCTGGCTAGTGCATTCGAACTCGATTACCCGGTGTTCTGCTGTCCTGAGGCCAAAGTAGCGGCGGTGCTCACCGTCCTCCAGCAGGTGTCGCCCTGGCCATGCCGCGACATCCTTGCAGACATCTATCACGACACCTGCATAGTGAAACATGGATGAATCCTCAATGTCATGGGGGGATAGTACAGTGTTATCCTCTAATTTTTGATGGTAAAGTGTTTTCACAGCCATGCTAGTTTGCCACTTACTTTTCTTCTTCTTGGTGATTGTCCCAGCAACATGCCGGCTTTTCATTTTGAGAGCGACCTGTAAACATGCCATCATAGCTGAGAAAAAGTGTACAACCAGCACGCCAGTTTACTACATTCAAAAGCACGAGAATTTACCAGTCCCATTCGATTGATGTACACCGATACAACCTTCCAGTGCAAAGCACCTGCAGATAAAATGATCATAAAAAGAGGAACATCAGTAATTGGTTTCTTTTTTAGTTTTAACACATCATGGATAAGATCACAAATAGCACCTTTCCGAGTGCGCTTGAGGAGCTCAGTGCCGCGTGCAAGCAGTTCTTGGCTGCAGATGCCTAAGAAGTTGTTCTCCTCCTCGAGTGAAAGATCATCGCTAATACTGCTACCATTGCTCTCCAACTTGCGGTGCTGCTTCTGCACATTCTGTTTGTGATGGTGCCCTCCTCCCACTGTACCCTTCTCTACGGGGATCACCGCTGCTATGTTCCACACCTCCTTCAAAGCCCTTGCTTTCAATGTGGCAGCACCTCTCAATGCTGCAAATCAACAAACCATTACATGATTATCAACAATAAGGATTGAGAGATGGTTGGTGAATGTGGTGGATATCACACCAGTCGCAGCAGCAGCCGTGACAGTGACAATGTCTCCAGGTGTCCTAACGTTCACTGCTGAACCAATAACAGCCTCCAAATGCTCACGCTCAGCTCCCATGGACTCTGCAGCCTCGACGCATTGTGCAGCCACAAGCGTAGCTGCTGATGCCATAGCCATGTCGGTGCGGGCAGCACGGTCATCCTTACCAGAACCTGAGGCTGCGGCTGTTGCAGCGGCCACAGCTGCAACTGCAGCAGCCACGGCTGCAACCGAAACAGCAGCATGGACCTGGGCGTTGTGCGCTCGTGTTTCCTCTTTCTTCTTCTCCTTCCTGTCCTTGAGCCACCGTCCAACAGTTTTATTGTTGCCTCGGTACATCGGCTTTGGTGTGCTTGCTGCTCTGCAGTACTGCATAGTTTTGAAAGAGTTCAGAACTTAAAGCTCATCACAGAGATCTTACTGGAGCATAAGAAAGATGTTGCTATCATTATCGAATAATTGGTTATTGTTCCATTACCAATATTGCAGAAGAAACAAAAGAAACTCTGTATCATAAACAGAAAGAAAATCCTATCTTCATACATAAATACAAAGGTAATAAATGAATTGCAACAAGGCCAAGACCTTGAATTGACAGAACGAACCCAAATTTCTTAGGTGGGTCCTTAACTCAAATAGTACTGATAATTATTGAAGACAGTGCATTTCATTGGCCAGTACAAATCACTGTATTTGCACAAGCATAATGCTAACCTACACCAACAAGTCATTAGATGTGGAGCTATCAAGCTAAGCGTGTCATGTACCAGTGCACACCAGTAAACAATGTTTAGCCACAGAAGACAATCGACAGTTCGACACAATCATGAAGCAGTGGAGGAGAACCCCATGAGAGGATTTCCCACAGGAGGACAATATTAGTCCTAGATCAGATAAAAGAATGCATCATTGCATTAAATCAGAAAGCTGAAGGGAATAACACTCAATTAGGGACCAAAAAGGCACAAGTAGCCATACTAATGATGCAGAGATAAAGGCAGCAACAAGGACTGCATGCCTGCAAGCCTGCTGCTTTTCACCCAGAGAGAGAAATAGGTAGATGGAGAGTGTGACATGGGCAGACTGAACAAGGCACAGTGTTTGCTTGCACAGGTAGGAGACCAGAGGCCAGAGACAGGCACTGAGACTGGCTAGTAGGGGGAATCAAACCTTCTTTACCACACACCGAGCAAGCAACAAAATCCATCGTATCAAAATGTAGAGCTCGATGACAGCAGGTCACAAAATAGATACAGTACAGGATTAGAGTAAAAATTAGCACTACAAGGGAAGGTTAGGGGCATGTAGACAGCTTTGCTTACTAACAATTGAATACTTGGACATTAATAGAGTGCCCCTTTGTACGGGTTATCTATCCTAATCAAATCTTTGACCTTGACCTCTCATAAGAATTGTCTCTCTTGGGTTTAGGGGCATGTGAGTGAGCAGCAATGTGGGGGCATTCTTGGGCCCTCTTTTTTTACCCTTTTATACACCAAAACTGGAGCCACTGGCTGAATAAAATGGTTTATGGAATAATGTAAGAAAGATTCTTTCCGAACTCAAGATTATAAGATTTTTTCAGGTGAGATGGTCCAATTACTAGCTGGTCTGACTGTATGACAGATTTGTTTGTCTCTAAATACCCAAGCACATCATTGTAGCACCATACTGACATACTGTATAGGTATGTTTATTCTGGCACCATACTGTATCATTATGCAAAGTTACCCGGTAACACTGTAGATGTGTAATGCTGAAAGAATGGAGGGAATGAAAAACCATCAATTACTTATACTGTGAGCAACACAACGGGAAGTGACACATGACAACTGCTACAGTGAAAAGGAGAGCAAGGTACTGGGTACTGCAAGGTAATGAGAAACGAAGGCAAGGAAGAAAAGGAAGGGGCTGCTTTTGCTGACAGATTGGCAACAGGATCCTATATTTTGGAAAAGAGCACCCTTTTCTCAAACAAGGGGTCAAGCAGATTTCTAAGTGTTCAAATGGTGTACTATATAATAACACAATAACAGATCATGCAATTAACTAGGAAACAATTCGTTTCAAAAGAACTGAAAGACTTTCGGTGGTGTTTGCTAGTAGTAGTATTCTACAACCAGTAATATCACTGGTAGAACGACATAATCTTTGGATGTGTATTTTACAACCATTTACTTAACTTTTATTATTGTCAAAGAAGAAGAAGCTCGTTCAAGTTCATCCAAGAGAACGGTCTGCCTAGTACAAATTCTGCATGTGAATGGATAGACTCTGGTCAGGAATACAGGAGATGTCGGTGGGGAGATGGAAAAGGACATGACCATGACAAACGATTTCACAAAGGGGCAAGAGGAGAAGAGAACACAAACTCTTACGGGGGAAAAAGCAAAAGGGATTGGGCAAAACAAACAAAAGAAGTGGGGAAAAAGAACGGAGGGGTTTAGAAGTCAGGTGTTTTATTGGAATGGGAGAAAGGCATCCCTATGAGTTCCTTGTCTAGCTTTGTTTTTTGTTCTCTTTCTCTAGAAAATTTGTGCAGCTGCGAAGGCTGCAAGGCTGGTCTCTTTGTCCCACGCAGTCCCGTAGCTCCCATGAGATGTGTTCTTGGTCAAATGACGCTTCTGACCTCGGCTGTTATACTACATTTTACAGCAACCAAACTGGAGTAGCTCCCATCTTAAAATGGGCAGAGTTTGTAACTTGGTAAAAATTCAGTTGTATTACAACTTCAACACAAAAATATGACCACAAGAATTTACTAGTAGAACAGAATGAAAACAAACATCAGATATTTCCTTTACTAGAAACAATATGCAATGTACCAAGGACAAATTGTACCAACATAAAATATTCTCTTTTTTTTTTTGCTTTCTGAAGAAGAGGGGAGATCACCAAGAATGATTTCCCACAAAACAAGCACACGACTGCAATTTTTTATGTCCACTACGTAAGCAAAGTTCATCACATTAAACAGAGATTCCACTAGTCTCAGGCAGTAAAAGCAATTCCTTGGTTCTTGTACCTCCCCCTGATTATTAAATCACTTTAAAAGATGTCCTACTACAGTAACCACAAGCCTGCAGATTATGCTAGCCTAGGCATTGAAAATCGCAGCCGAAGTACTGCAACTGCTAGAGCAGTACACAGGTGACATGTGGTAGAAACTGCAGAAGCAGGACACTACAGTATTGTAGAGTGGTGACAAGAAGTGACCTTTGCGTCATCGATCTCCGGCGAGACCGGCGGGCTGTCGGTGAGGGAGCCGCCGCCGGTGAGAGGGCCGCTGCTGTGCGAGAGCCGGCCGGAGGTGAGCGGCGCCACTTCCTGCTGACAATAATAAGCACGCTTCAGACATCAGGTTCAGATTGAGAGATCAACTGAAAGTACACAAAAAAAAAGACTGAAAAACCACCAAGATTGGATGCAATTTTCCTGTCGAAACGCAGAGTAACAACAGATGATAAATGTTTGCCGTGGTCATTAATTACTGGGACTAAGCAGTGCAATTAAAAACGAAAGTCACAGGATTAAAAACGCTTTTCTTCCATCGGCCTTGGGAGAAAAATCTCTCCTTTGGCCGTTTCCCCTTGTCCAAACATGGGGTCAAATGTAAAACAGACATTAACGAGGAGAGCGGGAATCCGATCAGCGATCGAAGGAAACAGAACCGCTGCTGAGGCGAGTTTGAGGTACAAGATCCGTGATAAATTCCCCATCAATCGATGCTGCGGGTTTTCGGTTATGTACACTGTTGTACAGGAACGTACAGAGTTAGGACGAGACAGATCATGAACTCGTCCATGACGACATTACGGTTAACTAACCTGAAGGAAAAAAAAATCAACCGCAGTAGTAGAAATGTAGAATGCAGGTTGCCACACCCAAGCGTGAGAAAAGAATTGGTGAATCATTCCAGATGGACCAAATCCCCAATAAAAAATGACCTTCTTTTTCCCCCCATTTGTTAAAGAACAGGAAGATGTCGTATGAATGAATCTCCGTCCACGGATTCAAGAAGGGGGGAAAACAAAAAAAAAAGGAGATTTTTTCCTGGTTCGATTTGTCGCGCGAAGAGGAAGAGGGAGAAGAGAGGAGAAAGAGGAGGCAACTGACCGACTGGGCAAGGATCCGCTCCATGATGAGCTGCGAGGTGGCGGCGGATGCGAAGGAGAAGGAGCTCCCCGCCGACGCGAACGCCCCTCCACCACCCACCTCATCCACCTCGCACGCCGCGTCCTCCGCGATGGGGCCCACCGCGAGCGCCGCCGCCGTTGGCTGCGGCGGCGGCGGGCGGGCGACGTCGACGGAGGAGGCGCTCCATGAGCGGGAGAGGAACTCGAGCGGGTCGAGCGGCGGCTCCGGCGGCCGCAGCTCCCCGGCAGCCTGCTGCTGGCGGTGGCGGGAGCACCCCCTGTAGTCGCCCATGTTCACAACTCGCGGCGAGGCTCGATCTCCTCTCCGGTTCTGCTGGTGCGTTTGGGTGTGGTGTTGGGGAGTTAAAGCGCGAGCGGCCCACCGGGTGGGTTGTCTGAGCCCGAGGCGGTGCGTCACTCTCACTCGGTCAGTTACTGGAAGTGTGCGAGAGCGTGGGAAGCGCGGGGGTGGTTGCTTGCTTTTATAGAGATGACGGTGAGGTGATGATATGGTGCCAGTTGCCACCGAGCGGAATGTGAATGTGTGTGGGTGTGCCGGGTGCACGATGGGTCGATGCCGCCAACGGCCAACATACGCTGCTTCCGGGATACACAGTCGGTCACTCATACATCGTGTGCTGTAAGGACATTTTGCAATGGGATGTGTGTGGCCCCATGGAACAAGCTTCATTTAGGCCATGTTCAATCAGACGCTTGGATAGATAGGTGCTTAGGAGCAATTTAATGATTTTTTTGCCAACATGCAGGAGTCGCTGCTTCACAAAGCATCCGGTGCTTACAGCTAAATATGAATGATTTAAGCAGTTTACAACCATTTAAGTGAATGTTTCTATTGGAGATTGGAGCTCTAGCATAGGTGCTTGAACCCAAGCATCTATTTAAGCACCTCCTCCATTATACATGGCCTTAGGACTTCTTTTATTTGGTGGAGAAATTTGGGATTACGCCATCGCTTGAAACATGATTTGGTGGCATAATGGTATTCCATCACAAAAAATTCAATTCAATTAAATGCCACTATTGATTGAGATGGTTTTCCATTTTAAGATGAAATTGCCTTTAATTCCACTTCTTCCTCCCCCCCCTCCTCAATCTCACACACACACCAGCGGCTGCCACATGCCATTCTCGCAACACACCAATCCTCCTCCTTTCGCACACCTTCCCATTAGCAACCTCTTTGACCACCTTGTCCTCCACCAATCCCGTCTCCTCTCTTGATGATTCTCCTTCGACTGCGGCATCGAGCATGTCAGTCGAAAACGGCGCAAGCGCCACCACTGGCTTAGAACAGGGCAAGCGCTGTGGATGAGACGTTGTGCTGCTTTGTGGCAGCGGGGCAAGGTTCACTCATGGAGGAGCAGACGACGTTGCCATCATTTTCTACGGGCCAAGTAGGACACACTTTAATGGACATGTGCTTGGCGGGAAAAAAAAGCGAAGCGAGAGGTGGGGCAAGGTCCTGCCGCCCCGATCTGGAGAGCTAGAGACATGCGCCTAGCTCATCACTCCCCCATCCATCTTCTCTTCCCCTCAAGCAAAGAGGCATGCTCGATTTGCCACCATCTCCTAGTCAATCACCACCAGCAGCGACAAAGAACACAAGAGGGAAAGGAGGGCCGGCAATTAGGGCCAGCGCCTCCATCACCCCTATTGTCGACATGATAAGGACCGCGATCCCAGTCAATGAGCCATGGAGAGGAGGAAACCCCTCCCCCCTCCCAAACAGCGACACGGCCATGGCGAGGACATGCAATGGCCATTGGTGGGGGTAGAGGGGCATCGGATGGAGAAAGAAGAAAAAAATCAAAGGCAATTTCATCTCAAATGGCAGGTCAGCAAAGCCATCTTGGTTAAGAGTGGCATTTCAATCCACATACAAGTAAACAGAGAGATTAGGAGGGCAGTTACGAAATGGATGTTTGTTCCAACGGATATCCTTTTTCTTCTCACGTAGCTCCTCACGAAGCAGAGACACCACATCCACACTCGTACCCATTTGACAATTTGACTACCCCTGCACCTTCAAACCGTCCCGACGCCCATCCCTTGCCATATCGAGGCATCGATGGCTGACCCCACCCACACACGCCCAATCACGGCCCCACCCTAGCTGGGAGCCACTTGCTACAGGGCTCGTGGGAGGGGCTCACCATAGGGGATGACGAGGGTAATAACAAGGCTACCTCAGTACCAGATTTGCTACCCCTCTCTACATAATGCCCAGCAACACCGCTCTTTCTCTTTGTAGCGTCGCGTGAGGAGGTATACTTGAATAGGTGCCTAGTAAAATTCAATACCCGTAGGTTAAACATGGTGCCATGAGGTACCAGCCCTGGTACCTTGTGGACCATGCCCTGGTGCCTCGCTGGAGAAGCACCCTATGAGGTACCAAGCCTGGTACTGGGGTATCGGCCCTGGCACCCTATAGGTGCTAGACATGGTATTGGTACCTTGTTAGGTTCCCCGTGCCTCGCCTGAGTTGTGTATCACATCGGAGCTGACACATCCTCGTTGTAGCCATGTTTCATGTTGTCATCTATCACAAAGTGACTGTCTCGAGCTCCTCCCCCTTATGGTATCATATTTGAGGATGCAAGCTCCGATAGTAGACGTTGATGGACATGCCAAGGTTTGACTAAACCGCCACCAACAAATCTGCCGCTTCTGAGGGCGATGGCGGTGGATCTAGCCCTACCGAGCACGTCATTGTCTACTCTCATCGTAGCCATCATCACCACCATCATCCTCACACTCTGTCCTTCCCCTGCCACTTCGGCTAGACAACCAGCGGGGAGGAGTGGTGTAGCGGCAAGCACTTGGGTGCGGGAGGCACACAAGGGGGATGCTTTGCAAGGAAAACGGATTGGGGGGAGATAGGAGGAGTAGGAGGAAGAAGAAGAAGAAGCACGGTGCGAAGATAGACCAAGGGATGTAACACTTCGCATATATAGGTTTGTTTTGGACCGTATGCCATCTTGTAGTCTTTCTAAAAAATTAGACTACAGGGACGGGACCCCTTTTGTCTACTACAAGTTTGTCCCTCCTCGCATCCCGTCTTCTTCACCCTCTTGTGTCCTCCCTGCCTTCCCTCCTTCCTCTTCCCTGCCACCTCAAGGTATCGCTTTGTCAATGATGACGACCCTTATTACCCTATCATGGGAAGCGAAGAGTTGGTTAATTGATTTTATAGAGATGAGATGACAATGATGGTGCTAGTTGCCACTAAGTGATGTGAGTGTATGCGTACCGGTACCACCGAGCATAAACTATGGCCAACATATGTTGGTTTCAGACTTCCAGGATAGAGATATACGACAAGGACAACGGAAGCCACACTGCTACATAGGATTGAACCATTCATCCAGAAAGTTTTTCTCGTAATATAAAGAGGCTTTAGGGTAGCTTAAATTTTTCATTAATTTCAGCCCATGATTTTTTTTAACTCTTCAGAGCTTTTTAATTTATATACAAATGGTAGTTGAGGAGGCTGTGGTGGGAGCAAGGAGGCCGAGAGAAGTTAATCCACGCAACGAGCTCTGGGTCCGGCAAGCAGATCCACGTGGCACGACACTCTGGATCCACTACCTGTGACGGTGTCCTCATTGCCTTCTCTTTTCCTTCCTTGGCAGCTACATAGTTAGGGGGCGTGGAGTACATGGTGGCGGAAAGTCTTCTTCCTCTTCCTGTTTTCGGCTTCCCTTTCCATCGTTGGAGCTCTTTTAAGGAGGCCACAGAGAGATGTGGTTGTCACTGAAGCTGTGCCAATGGTCGTCGAGGAGGCCGCAATGTGGTCCAGTCGAGGTCAAGGACAACGCCGCGGGGCAACAAAGCCTTCTCAACGTTGCTCCACACAAGTTTGGTGTGGCGTGCTATTGTACTTCTCTGCAAAATATACGGTCCCCCACCTCATCTCTCCTCCACGATAAAACGCCGCCGCCGTGGCTGAGCAAGACCATGACTCTACCATGTAGCGTTGGTCGTGGCCTAAGGAAATATGCAATGGGATGTCACCTCAGGGTGTGCCCTCATGAAAAAAAATGCCTCATTTATGGTGAGGTCACCCGCGAGCCAGATCTTTCAAATTAAGATGCACAACTGGGGCTTGATCGAGCTCAATATTGTTATTTTCATTACATCACTTTTTATTCTAGTCCATAAGTTATATTAGTTATTTTGTCTTGATAAAGAAATCATGCATTTGACACCTAAAATCATAAAATAATTTAAAATCATGTGTACACGACACATGTCAAAATCATAAAGTTTTAAAATTAGATTTTCTACTACCTTGTAATTCAACTTGCCCTGCCCATGATTAACCTCACTTTGTACCATTTGCGTCTCGGTAATTAATTGCTACTAGAATAGTAGAAAACACTGCATGCATGCACTATGCACTAGTTACGTGTGTTATCGTCCGGTGTGCTTCCAGCATTCCACTGTGCACATGTTTTAATTTGGACCACGATGAACAGGTAAATGTAGAAATAACAAGCTATATTGCAGTACAACAATGCATACCAATCTCTGGTTGTTTGCAAACGAAACGATGTTGTTGGCGAAGGTGAGAATGGCACGTTGTTATCGACAGCGTTTTAAATGCTCAGGGCTTCGTTTCACGAGATAGAAAAATCATAGGAATACAAACAACTTACGAAAAGAAAAGAAATATAGGTGTAAAACAGAAGATTGAAAAACAGATAAATGTAAAAATAGAATGCATTCGGATCGAAGGATAGAAAAACAACAGGAACCTAACTAATTATTGCCCAAACTCATTCTTATCTGCCGTTTTTGCCGTGAGTGCGCACGCCAAACACGCTGATTTCCTGCCAGGAAAGTTCCCATAAGGTCTTACTGGATTAAATTGTTCCTCTGTTTTTCACCTGTAGTCGGTACCAAAGGAAATAATCCTTTACATTTCCTGCTACCTAATCCTGTGAACCGAATGATAGGAATTAATCCTTTAGGAACAGTAGTCCTACGTTTCTCCCGTGAAACGAACAGGCCCTTAGCCGTTTGTCGTGCACACGTCCACGGCGTGAAAGGAGGATGGCGGCTGGGTGTGGTCCCACCTACTGACATTCAAGTCGAGAGGACCGGACAACGAATTCACCCTGCAGGCGTCAACAGTGCAAGCCAGGAGGACAAGGTGACGGTCCAAAATTGAAACTCTGCTCCTTCTAAATAACTGCTTCGATTTATTTTATTTTTAAAACTCATACAAAAGTTTCAGTCATTGACTGCATGTGTATACGTGGCGACTTCTATTCGGCCCCTCCAATTCGGTACATTTTGTATTTTAACGACTAGACAAAAATGAAGAACGTTCTGTTCTGTTATTTGCTATATATGCTGATATTAATGTTTTCAGAGTTCCCCGGAAAAAAAAAGTTATCTGAATTGTCCGAATAAGAACATGCCTTGGATTCAAAGGTCGAGGACAGATGTACCCAAATCTAAAATAACAACAAAATAAAAGCTAGCTAGCAATAAACACCATGAAACCGGGGCCGTCTCTATGTTTTTTTTTCCTAAACGAACTTTGCTAGCTATGGGTCCTTTTAGACTAAAATTATTTCATTGGTTAAACATTATGTGTAAACTACTTTTTCACTGATACAATACAAACAAGAAAGAAGAGAATGATGCAATCATTAAAAATTGAAAATGAATAGATGTGTGAAGACACCCGAAACAACGACATCACGTCACGGAGATCAGAGGCGATGTGGAAGCCGGAAGGCCCCCATACGAAGGCCGAAAGGGTTCCTCCTTCCACCATGGTCGTCAATCCGCAATCCGCTCGCCGACTTGCTCACCGTCGCTGCACGCATTCGCTAGATGCTAGGGTTTGGTCTAGCGCATGCTCCCTTCGAGTTCAACCCTTCCTCCTAATCCCTTTTGGCTCCCGCGGGGCATTTTTTTTTTGTCCTTTATCTAATGATTTGCGGTTTTGGCCGAAGCGCGAAGGCGGCAACTAGAGGCAATGTGGCAGCGGCAGTCTACTGGTCATGTCACAGCTTCGCTTCGGTTTTGGGCCATCTCGTGGTCGTGGGTGTTGGGATTGGGCGACTGGCCTTGGCTGATTGGCCATGTCTCTATGATTCACACTCTCTCATTCTTCTTACTACTGACTGAAATTTGAAGTAGTGAATAGGCCTAGGAGTGGGGTGGGGTGTTGGCGATGGGCACCTTCCTGCCATGGGCCCTAGGCGGCCGCACGCCCCGCCTACTCTCCTAAGACGGCCCTGCGTGAAACCCTAACATTGCAATGTATAATAAACCATTTGTGGTAGAAAACATACCCTACATATGCACCTAAGCTTTTTCCCGCACACAAACAAACAAATTTCACCAAAATTTTTTTAAAAAGTGCATATACTTTTAATAATGTTACATATATGTGTCTCATTTTTAAATTCATCATATTTCTGGTAGTTTATACCACCATTATCTTTCTTAGTCATGTTTTCCGTGAAATTTTCCTATCCTACCGCTCCTTGATCACTTTTGGCAGCGCCCACTGCTAGACCTGTTGTTGCCACCCTTCGTCTCCTAACCACTTCAATGAGGACTGTCCGCCCACCATCCTCCTCCTCTTCAGCTGCTCCTTTCATTTGGAGGTAGGAGACAACTCCCCCATTAGGATTGAGATTAATAGCTACTCCCTCCGTCCCAAAATAAATCAACTTCTAGAATTCAAAGTTTGTCCCAAAATAAATCAATTTCTATCTTCTTACCTGCTACTACGCACAAATCGAGAAGAATTATTTTCATATATACCCCTCACCTACCACCACCACTAGTACTTAATTTGAATTGACAAAGGACATAAGGGTCATTTTCTCTGCTCACTAAACTTGTCTTAGGAAGTTAGGAATTGCTTCTTTTTGGGACAGAGAGAGTAGGGAGCAAGATGACTAAAGTCTACCAATTCCTAAAAACTATGAAATTCCAAAAAATCATTACAATAGCATAGGCCTATTAGATTTATATATAACCGCACGGCCGGGTACTCGATACAAACTAAATAGATAGGAGTATTTATCATTTACTCCAGTACTAGTAAAAATATACTATCAGTCAGCCATGCCCATGCGTGAGCACTTACGTGTCAATCCCCATCGATCTCCGACCTCGCGCGCGCCCCACTAGAGGAGAACGTGTCCGTACCGTACGTATACGTACATAAGGGCACGCAGCTGACCGGCACACGTTATATACATACATATATATGCGTTGCATATATATATACCACCGGGCCGGCCGGGCCCCAGCCGGCATGGTCACAGCTGTGCCGCGCCGCCGATCCATCGTAGCGACAGGATCACACACACACGATGGTGTGGCTAACAAGCTAGCCCAGCATGCATGGTATGCAGTGTGTGTCCGTCTCACAAGATGTAGCGCCTCCTTCCAAAATGTTACCATCTTGATGTCTGATCGAATTGATGCCAAGTTTTATCCACACCAGTCGTAAACACTAGAGTAGTAACTACCCTTCTTACAAACAAATAAATTTGTTGGTGGCAAAATATTACTCAATATTATTGGTATCGATGTTTAATTAATAGCCAAATCATTGAGAAAAAAAATTCAAGTTAGAAATATTCAAAGTGATATTGGTGGATAAAGTTTAAATGTGCTAACTGTAAACATTTCAAAACTCACTTAGGTTGTACTACCATTGTTTTCAAATAGATATCGTTTTGGACATTGATATGATCTCCAATGTGCTCCCTCCGTTTCATATTATACTTGTCATCTAGCATTTAAATTTTGTGTCAAGTTATTAAAAATATAATTGCAAAATCCAACAATTTAATTTTTTCATGTCAGGTCATAATATTTATCTCATTAACCAATCATTTAACATTTTGAGGTTTGACTTCATGCATTTTTAAAGGAATTCTATTTGAGAACAGAATATGTATTTGCGACGAAAGAGAGGAGTATATATGTACGTGATAAAGTACTCCTAATAGCTAGTATTAACGCTAGCAATATGGAATTTAATTAGTAAGCATGCATCCTACATCCGGGGCCCGGGCGGCCGGTCCTGCATGGATAGGAGTATAATACACACGCCGATCAGGTAATCCCATCGAGCGAAATGTAACATAGCACTACCAGTAGTAACACCAGTACACCACTACCAGTACGTAGTTGTATAGTACGTACTCCCAACACGTACATTAGCATCGGGATTTGCAACAGTACGTAGTAATGCCATCTTCAACAATAGAGATGGCTCTAAGGCTTTGTTTGATCCTTCGGGCTAATAATTAGCTCTCTAAAATCTAGTTATTTTGAAGTATTAAATGTAGATTATTTACAAAACCAATTACATACCCCTGTACTAATTTACGAGACGAATCTAACGAGCAATATCAATCCATGATTAGAGAATAATTACTACAACATTACTGTAGCAAATCATAGATTAATTTACATCATTAGATTCATCTCGCAAATTAGCTCAGGGGTCATGAGATGGGTTTTGCCAGTAATCTATGTTTAGTACTCCTAAATAATAAAATTCCGAAGGGCTAATTATTAGCCCTTCAGATCCAAACAAGGCCTAAGTCATTTAAAAGATAATACCTCCAATAGTCTAGCTTTTAGTATATTAGCTCTTAATATAAATGATCCCATATGTCATATGTCATAGTAATGTAATATCAAGATTTGTGCAAGAAACTATCTCTTAATTAAGACATAGCTTTTATCTCTCTTCTATAAATATTGTAAGATATACTCTCTACATCTTCAAATGATCTTCATATTTGTTTTTTGATGTTATCTCCAAATGATCTTTATATTTGCATATAGACCGTTCGTTTTTGATGCGTGAGCCAAGGACCCGTACATACATCCGTACATGCATGTATGCATGTATGTCGTTAGAGTCTTGCTATTTACAGGATAAGGATGTTGCTTCACCTTCTTAATACATGTCCAGTCAAAAGAATAAATATAAACATAAAAAATATGTATATTGATATGGATGCATAACCCAAATACGTGGATCATTTAAAGATGGTGGTGTAGATAAGAGATGACGATTTGAGAGGCCTAATGGCCATAGTAAATTGCTACGCGCATGCTATAGCTAGCCTGGCTACCTAGCTGTACTATTCATGAACAGTAGCAGCTGGCCGGGAGAGGTAGCCACGGTCGCCGAGGATCGTATCGTCCTGCACGCGTAGCCTTCTACAGTACCTACTCTAGCTATTACTCCTACACGTACGTACTCTAGTGAGGGCAGTTGTTGCAATTGCAAAGGGTAATGGCGACAGAGCTAGCTCATGAGCCAATCAACCAGCTCTCTGTCATGGTCAACCATGGTCTCATCTGCTCGCGGACCAAAGCTTCTTCTCCGCCTCCACCTGCCCTTGCTTCCATTGCATATTTGCATTTGCAATATTGCAGCCAAGGTCTGGAACACTGGAGAATGGGAGGCTCTCTCGCGGTTCTGCAGTTCTGCTGGTCCAGTTAATTGCAATGCAGGGGTTCTGCGCGCCAGCAATTATACATGCATCTCTCTCTCTCTCTCTCTCCCCTTTATCTAACTACTCCATCTCAATGAAGTGCTTACGATCGATCAGTGTTGTGGAGATATGGTTTATGATAGCTTCAGCAGATGTCCCCTCATCATGTACTTTAATGTCTTAATTACGATATAAATTATCATGAAACGTTACTAAAATTGTCATCAATATACAGGCATATTGATAGCTAGTGGAGTATTACCGTTCTATGAAAAAACCATGTTTATACTCTCTTTTTAAAGTTCGTTCCTACTTTTTTTTTTTAACCGAAGAGAATTGATCTCATTTATAAGGAAAACTGGGCCTGAAAATCATACAACTGCACGGTTAATTAAAGAAAAACCGGCTAAAACACATATACAACTAAAACCCAACGGAGTCCAACCTAGTACATCGTTGCCAAACTTGCTGCAACAGTAACATAAAAAGCTCCAACGTTGCGAGAAAAGTGTTATGGTTATCGAGCTTGCCATCAAAACAACACAACAGCTCTGACTTCATATCAAAAGCAACGTTAGAGCCAAAGACATCGCCAAAACAAACAAGTGCGCCGACATCCCACGAAAGACCTCAGCCTAAGTTGTCGAAGCGCCACTTTGAACACCAGGTTAACACCAACCCACTTAGAAAGAGATTACAAGATGTCATCGTTGTCTGGCTTTGTCGCACCCCAAACAGTGAAGCAGCTCCAACTTCACCTGAAAAAGCAAACTGAGAAGAAAAACAATGTTTGTACTTATCCACAACACAAGACACGGTAATGAATAGTTTTGTACCGTTCAGCATATATTTGTCCTTCATTTTATTGTCTGTGTAGAATTTAGATCCCAAATCTTGGAAATCGGTAAAGATACATATTTATGGTATTTCCATCTATTCTATGCCTATTTTGTTAGTTTACTATAAATATCCTATTATTTTTTCTTTCAAAAACACTCCATTGCCCCCTCCCTCATCCCCAGGTATACTTTGTGCAAACTTTTTGATCGACATAAACTGTCACGGAGCAAATATTCCACTGGTAAAAAACGAAAAGGATATAACATTTGACACAAAAAATTACAGCAAAAAATATAGTTTTTGAAATTAAATTTAGATCAAATTTGGTGGAATTCATAGAATTTATTCACAAATATTTATACTCAATATAGTTTCAATTTTCAAATGCTTAGAGAAAATGTTTTATGAATTTCATCAAATTTGTTATGTTTATTAAAAAATTCTACTAAAATGTTTGAAAATTTAAACTTTGGTTTTAAAATGTAAGCTCAAATTATTATGACCCATTTTAGTTTTCTATAAAAAATTTGAAAAATTGCATTAAACTTTATTTAGTTTTTTTTTGCCAACATACATGACTTTAAGAATGGGATAACATGGTCATTATTGAGAAAACATATCGGCCAACTAACAGAATGGATATAAAGCGATCAATATATAAACTCGAGGCAAATACGGTACGTTTCCAGCAAATCTAAAGAACTTATGTAGAAGGGATATGGTAATTTTAGCGGTATGTGAGGATTTGCCATTTCGAATTTCTGTAAGTATTGACAATAATTTTATCCTGAAGAAACGAGGGAAGATGTACTCTGAAATGTGAATACACTTTCCCGTTAAAACAATGCTCTCTCCTGTATCTACAATCAGTGTAGAAATAAGATAACTGCCATTCTTAAAAGCTAAATGTCTAGTTGTCCTTTTTTTAATACCAAATACTATATATGTC
The DNA here is from genome assembly GCA_000325765.3 of Leersia perrieri. Lineage (NCBI taxonomy): Eukaryota > Viridiplantae > Streptophyta > Magnoliopsida > Poales > Poaceae > Leersia > Leersia perrieri. The sequence goes on from CM002481.1 coordinate 19,372,878, forward strand.
TATGTCGCTCTAAAAATATAGTAATTAAATGCCTTATGTGTTTGCTAGCTATAGATAAAGTTAAACTATATATATATAATGCCCTATCATGTCAAAACAAATTAGGGTCGTTTGGCGGTCAAAGGTAAAATAGGATATAGCTGTCCATGTTAATTGATGTATATGAAGATCTAGTTTTCTTTTTGGTTGAGAGGATATAATGATCCAGTTTTTTCTTATGAAAGGACAAAGATAGGTTTGATGGTCTAAATTTTTTGTTTGACTAGATGAAGTAGGGTGGATGAGTGGGTGCGATCACCCCTTTAATTTAGAGGTGGTGAGTATACCTTTTTATTGGATGAGAGTTTTTTTGCAAGCGTGCGTGCATGTCACTCCTATGCCATATGGATAGTGTAATGGTGTTCACACAGAGACGCAGAGAGAGAGAGAGAGATTCGTACAGAAGTGTATAGCTCGGATATGATGCATGTAATTAATTGTAGTTAAGCCTGTAACTTTGTAATAATAAGTTCCTTAATTGGGTGCTAGAGCCTTCAAGTTATTACTTGATGAGTAGTATACGTAAGTACATCACGGTGGCAATGAATATATCATGTGACTCATATCATATAATTGGTCGATCATGCATGCGTATGTTGGGTAGTCATGGAAGTTCTGTGATCTCAGATTAATTGTACGTTCGAGAGATGAGCAATATTTATATGTTCACGGTCTGGCTGGTCGTAGTAGCTATTATACTCCCTCAGTTTTTTTATATTTGACACTGTTGACTTTTAAACTCCACTTTGATCATTCATCTTATTTAAAAAATTTAATAAAATATATAAAAACAAAAGTCATCTTACAAGTTTCTTTAATAATGAAACAACTCATATCAAAATAAATGACATTTGTATAAATTTTTTAAATAAAACGAATGGTTAAAGTTTTGTTTAAAATCAACGGTGTCAAATATAAAAAAACGGAGGAAGTATATTATATATATCTATATATGGCCCGGACCAGATCGATCGAAGAAGAAGCACACGCAAGCGTGCCTGCTTATCGGACAGGACCAGTCATGCTCGTACTACTGCAATTGTTGCCAGCCTGCACGGTCAAAATTCTCTTTTAAATCGAGTGAAAATCTACGCTCTCTAGCCTCTAGCTAGGGCGTTTTGATTGTGTGAAGCACATGAATTAGTCATTTGACATGTCTTCTAGACCTTCAGATCAGACGAGGTTTTATGGATTTCTCTCAAATCTTTTGCTGTTACATTTCGCGATAAGATTTGTGTCTTAGACTCTGGTACGAGCATGCAAGTATAAGTACGTAGCTTGCATATAAATGCATTGCAAGCTGATAAATCTCATATATACAAGCCGCATTGATTGTGTAAGGCCGGCCGGTAGTAGGGCCCCGGAGAGGAGAAGAGGAGACAGCAGAATCTCGTGTCCAAATGCGGCAGTATTCAGCACACGTACGTACGTAATCCAGGGTGAAGGACAACGTATATGCAACGGTAAGCGCATGGCATGCATAAGTCGACTAATTTATGTCCCATGAAGTACCTTAATAATACCTGCGGGCGCTCAACGGGCGCATAACGCATACGCGTGCATCTATATCCACTGGCAGAGAACGGGGCGCCTATCCCGGTTTGAAAATCCCTTTTATCCCGGTTTTCCAACCGGGACTACGCTCCCGGGATTGATGGGCAGACCTTCAATCCCGGTTCAAATAACCGGGACTGAAGGTCGACTTTCAATCCCGGTTCGTAATACGGACTGGGATTAAAAGCCTGTCTAGCCCCGGCCGGGGAAGCAGACGTTTAATCGCGGTGTGTAATACGAACCGGGATTAAAGTTTGAATTTTCATTTGCTTTTATTTGCTTATTCTATTTATTTTCATTTAGTAGTAGGTTTATATATTGTACGGTATTAATGTACGTCTTTACTTACTAATATACGTCGAGCAATTAAATATACACCGATATAGAATACTTGTGGAACTATATATAATATATTAATATATACAAATTGTTTCGTACAAGACTTAGGTTTATAATACGCATATACAATGGAATGTTTTCCTCTTAATCAAAGTTTGGATCCTCGAGATCAATGTTATAATCAACACTTGCAGGCTCTAGTCTTCCATCGTAGTAGTGCTCTCCTTTCGGATCTAATACTTCGTCGTTAAGGAAGCCT
>CM002481.1:19383728-19421608 GCA_000325765.3 Leersia perrieri
TATATATATTTGATCCCCACTAATGCCAATTTCCTGCCCTCTCATGCATCCACGTCATCACTTAAATAGAGCCCTTAGATCAGTTGATATCAGCCCATACTCACCGTATGATTAGATGGCGATCCAACAGTCTATTCAGCGCATTAGATTGCTTCTTTGCACTGGCAAGCAGCCCAGCACACCGGTTGACTTCCCAGGGGAGTTAAAACGACATGTAACCTATGCAAACCATTAAGAAGCGGAGAAATGGAAAATTAATTGGTGACTTTTGTCTTCTCCGGCCACAAAATAAAATAACAGCATCACGAGGCTAATGTTTCTTCAAGGATTTGCTCCACCAGGAAACGAAATGAAAAAAACTAGACAACAACAGATGGACTTTTAGCACCTGCACTCATGGCGAGCTTCAATCTCAGAATCAAGGTTAGCGCCTGTTTGTCACACCGGCAGTCAATGGAAGCGTACATCAAGTTTGCAACACTCCCAATCATGATTCAGCATGCCGTGCCTCGGTGCGTACTCTTCTTTGTCAAGTAACGTATACATGTCACTTGCTACTATCCATCTGTGATGAGCAGATCTTCACACAAACTCCAATATCTTATACAATCTCCAAATATTTGATTTGCTTTGTCAGGTAAACCAATTTTCATGTTAAGGTAAGCATGGTGCACATTTGATATCATGGAGTGTTTAGGTCTATATATATGATTGATTTTTCAACATTGAGCCTGTATATTTGTTTCTTTATTTCACATGTGAGAATTTGAGATGATTTATCTTTCTTCCTTCCATTCGTTCTATATTCAGCTACACAAGATGACAAGAGTCAACTACGATTCATTGACCATCAAAATCCATTGATATTGAATTTTAATATTTTTCTGACATATTTTAGCATAGTCAAATTACATGAGTTCCTCCTATTTGTTAACAAGATCTCCCGCTGCAACGCGCGGGGTTTTATCTCGTTTCTATTAAATCGAGTAACCTTTGGGTAAAATAAAGAAAGGTTGAATGCCACCTGCGGATAGGTTGTGGAGGCCTGGATTAGCAGGAAACATGTCCTTTATTTGAACCGGAGAGGAGGCAATCCAGGCCACCTGATCACTCACTATGCGATGGTCCCACGTACATGCAGTAAGACTACTACAGTACTACTTGGTCGTGCAATGGGGCATGTGCGGGTGGTCGTGGCGACAGGATGGCTAAGCTGGCTGGGAGTAGTTCTGGTACTCCTAGTACTCCACTACTAGATGGTGTTCGTGTTGTGTCGATCGATCTTGTGTCGATCTGTGCGCGCGTGTGTTGTTTCTGTGTCCGGTCCGGCTCGCTCTCCGGTGTACGGACGTGGAGTAGCGCCGTCTACATCGCTAGGGAAAAGACAACAAGGCTATTTTGATTGGTCGGAACTCGGAAGCGTTCACCGCTGGACACCGCTTGATCGGGTGATCTCTACCGTCAATATAATACTTAATTAATTACTAGTAGAAATAATCTAAACCGTCCGTGTGAGAAATATCCCTCTATATTTATATTGCCATTAATTAGAGTGACGGTAGAAATCGATCCAATTCTTTGGATTAATATAGATCTACGATTTTGATTGATTTTTACTAGCAGTAAATACCACCGGAGTGAAGCTAATATATATTATACTCTCTCCATCCAACAATATAAGAATTTAGTGTGGAGTGTGACTCAGAATGCAAATTCATTATATTAAGAGGGTCACATCCCACCTAAAATGCTTATATTTTTAGAAGGAGGAAGTATCATACGAAGGTAGTAGTAGGAGGAGTTACAATTTTGTTTAATTAGTATTCCCTTTATTTTTAAATGTAAAGAATTTTCTCTATGTATTTTTATAGAAAAAATCATTTATATTCAAGAAAACAGAGAGAGTAGCAGTGTACTCCACATGATATATTTTTTCCTTTGGTCTATATATATGCATAAAGTACTTGTCATTTGTTTTTTTTACATTTGACCATTCGTCTTATTAAAAAAATATTACGAATATAAGAAAGTTAGACCTAAAGTACTTCTTATTAATAAAGCAAATCATAAATTAAATAAATAATATTTTATGATTTTTTTATTAATATGAATGGTCAAACACCTAAACAACAAATATTTTGCGATAGAGGAGTAATTAAACAAGTTGTTGAACGGATATCGAAATATGAGTGTTATACACCGGCAACATGTAATACATACTACTCCGGTACGGTTTTGTGTAATTGGGAACACGTACATACACACACATTGCAACAGTAGCCTACGTGAACTACACGACGTGCGTGCGTACGTGCATGGTGCTTCTAGCTGTAGCTACGCCAGAATAGTGTGTGCTGCGATGGATGGATGGAAATCGACGCGACGCGCGCAGACCACAAGACGACGTACGGCACATGAGCGCGCGGGGAGAGAGATTGACTGGACATTCTCAAAGCCCTTATAAATTTTCATGGAGTCCGATGCATGAATGCCAGCTTCAGCTCGGCTCGCGTAAGCACCACCCATAGCTGCTGCCTACTCAAGCTTCCTACTCCTACGTACCCCTCCTAGTTGCAATGCGGCACTAGTCACTGTGCTCACAAGCCAATCAATCGTGTCGTCGCGTTACTACGGGTCCCTCTCCTCTCAGCCGGACTGCCGGAGTAGTCGGCACCCGGCATGCATCGATCTCTCTGCTGCCTCCTCGATCGATCCTGCTTTTATAATGTTAGGATAATTATATCTTGGTTTCGGGACAGCCTGGGAATGGTTTGGACGTACCTATTCCAATTTCTATAGATGGGTTGACTTCCATTATCTGTTTGGTTATATAATATAGTTGTTTTGTTTTTTATATATAGAGAGGATTGCAGTAAGATTAAATACACTAGAATGAGGTCTCTTTACTAATCCGTTTACTCCCGGCACCCCGTCTTCTCTCTTTTATTCGTCACCGAAGGGGCATCGACAACGTAAGAGCAGTTACGGAGCATCAACCGTCGAGCAGTAATGGCACCTCGAGAAGAGCATGGGCGGTAGCGGGGGTGGAGCAGCAGATGCACCGGAGGACGGGAGGGGCGATGGACCCAAGATGAGCGAGGGTGGACTCGGTGGATGCATGGCACAGCGACGGCGTGGAGGAGCGAAGGGTCCAGGTGGTGCCGGCATCGAACCACTTTGGAAGTGCGAGCTTTTTCGAGGGATGCAGAGGCTCCAATTCAGCGGCGACGACCGCGGTGGACAGGGCGAGCTCGATCGGGAGGTAGGGACAGGGCTCGGTGCAGGCGGCGGTAGCCTCACGACAAGGAGCGGGGGTTGACAAGTGGTCGGAGTGAAGAGGAGCGACGGATGGCAGAAGAGCGGCGGCGGCGGCGCTGACGGCGTATGTCAGAGAGGCAAGCCGTGAGCGGGAGCGAGTGACGCCGTTTCCCTCTATCCGCGAGGAATGAGTTGGTCGAACCGATTTTCGGGAATGGCTTGGTTCTGGATCTTGAGGGTAATATTTCCTTTCTAAAACCGACCCAATTACACACTCATTCCAGAACTAAACACTCTAAAAAAACGGGCATGTTCCATCCCAAATCACTACATTCCATGAGACAAAACACATTATTATCGTGTCTCTGTAGGATCTTTAACTTTCCAATCTTCTTTCGAGTTAAGAATACAGTAAATGACACTAATTAATAGATATTAGCCATATTGGATCATATCATATCTTTTCTTGTTTCCAATCTCTTTTGTTATCAGGGGGTTTCAATACATGTATTGTGTACTTTCATCGTATTGAAATATAACTACCTAATAGATTTATTTTTTTCTAAAAATATAATCACTTCTACATCCACCTATCTCAACTCCACCAATTGGTTTTTCACTCTTCTCTTCTCGATAAATCACAACACTCCCTCACGATTAATCTTTAACTTTTTTTTAAGTAGATTGAGACGGAGGGGTAACTGTGTATTCATAAGAGGGTTGAGCTTTCGCACATCATCAACTACCATCTTTTAAATATGGTTTCCTGGATTAATTTGATGTGCTAATTATTTTTATTTGCCTAACATACGGAAGGTGATCCTCTAATAGAGAGACTTTTATCGTTAACATGTAGACCTTATCATCTCCGAGCACATATATATTAGTGATAAAGTCCCTCTAGCGTTACCTTAGATGATCAACACACCTCAGCCTCTTGCACTTGCAAGATCATCGAGAAAAAGTACCATATATGCGCTTCCTAGTTTCTAGCACTGCATGCAACAGTAAAGCCGACACTTCATCGCCCCACTAAAAAGTAAGGGGGGAAATGATTTTAGCAATGCTTTAGGGATAGATTCTTACATATATCATCTGATCCACTATAGCTAGAAATTATTGGAGCAGAGCTTAAGATGAAATGATCCTGAAAATTAACAACGGCGACGAGACTCAGAAATATAGAGTGATGACAGTTGGGAAGAAATGTCTGAGGTGTCACCTCTCCATTATTATTTCTTGGTGGAATTTAATTAGCCACCGATGGAGCGATGGTTATGTCTGAGCGAACAGTACTCTGTACTGCACTGCCAACTTGAAAAATACTAGTAATACAAATAGAATATTCTCTCTTTTTTGTTTTCAAACTAATGTCTTTGTAATTCATCCTTTGTATTAGTTTCTTCACATCATCAATTACTCCAAGCTATATTCTAGTGCTACCCAATATCATCACACACACACACACATATATATATATATATATATATATATATATATATATATATGCACTAGACTATTATGCCTGAATTCATAATAAGGGTAAAATACACGCGCAGTCATTAAACTTGTGTCGACGTGTCATTTAGATCCTTAAACTTTTGTAGTGAAGTATTTTATATAGGTTCAAATGGGTTCCAAACCCGTTTCACGTGTTGACATGTCAAGCCACATGGTTTGGTCCTCACACGGCCACCAGGGCGTGGGGGTGGCATTTGGGGTGAAGGATTTGAGGACAGCAGCAGGAAATGAAGAAGAGAGATGAGAGAGAGAAAAGTGAACCACCGCCTGCCTAGTCCTCACCACCTGCATCAGGAGATTAGGGGGAAAGAGGAGAAGAAAGAGAGGGTAGATGATATTGTTTTTAATTTTAATTTTTTTCCCATAAGACATGTGTGTCCACCTACCATGTGACTTACATTGTCAGCGCGTGGAACATGTTTAGAATCAATTTGAACCTATATGGCATACTATATAAATTTAGAAACCTAAAAACTCGTTTCGAGAGTTAATTTGAGGACTAAATGATATACCCACCATATAATTTAGGGACCTAAAAACATGTTTGAGAGTTCAGGGATCTATATGATATACCCATACAAGTTTAGAGACTGTTCACGCACTTCACTCTTATAATAAATATATGCATAGTACAAATATTTATATGTTTACTGAACTATTATCATTTCTAATAGGAAAGCATGCGTGAAATATTTTATGTGGTGGACCCTGGATTTAAAAATGAGAACTACCTTGATAAGTAAATGATCAGACTACTCAAGATATTTGAGATGATGGACGGTGCTTTCTTTGCCTTTGGTCTCTGCAATTAAAACAAGACAATGATAAGCAGTACATACATCACCGCCAGTAGTACAAATATAGAGAGAAAACATCCCTTCTTCCCTGCCGGTGCGTGCATCTAATTTACGCCTACGATGAATATATATACAATGATATGGCTAGACATAGATCCTCAAGAGTCAATATATTCGGTCTTTTCTCTAAACAAACATATCCGGTATATTGGTATTTTAGATCGTGTCTGATGTACAAGATGTGACTAGCTTAATTAGCTAGTTCAGCGAATCCAATATATGGAACATTAATAATAGTTTTACAGCTGTTAATTTGCAATATACATATTAGTTAGCCCCTTTCCCTGAAGTGTCACTTTAATATTTATTAGTATCAGATAATTACATTACATCCTAGCTATTTGGAGGTTTAATCAGATCTGTTAGTTGTCCTCTGTTATATGTATCTTCCTGACATATTATTAATATGGCTGCATGGTCCCATATCCAAGAGCAGTATTTTGAGATACCAATGCTATATATATTGAAAAACTTTTGGATGGTCACTGCATTAATTGGATCACATCACCCTGAATTCATCGTATACATGACACTCCTCTGTGTTTCATTATTTTGAAAAGGTGGCAAAGATCATCTATATCAATCTAAGTATCAAACACACCTATATATGCCTATAAAAACGAGCGAGATTATTATTCGTTATAACTATATAAAATCTATACACCAAGTTACACTACAACAAAACTACCTCATATGTGATGGGTGTCGAAAATATAATTAGCACATACTCCCTCTTTTTTTAAAATGACATTGGTTAGTTAAACCAACGTCATGTATACGAATCCGGATGGAGTAATAATTTAATCTATTTCACAAATAAATCATGATAATACATTACACATGAATAAACTAGCACAATTATATTATCCAAATTTAATCTAAATATGTATACAGAAAAGCTACACACAAATAAATTAAATATATTAAATACTAGATCAAACATGATTACCACGTACCGAGGGTTTTGCCGAGTAGGATTTGCTGCAGAAGAAGACTGACGTACCACACGTACAATTTATGGTGGAAGGTGTGGACAACGGCATGCCGCAACCGATCGACGAGGAAGACGAACTGTGGTGGACATATAGCAAGCTCACACAGAGCGCTTCCCAAAAACCTTATTCGCTCTCTCTCGATGCATGACTACACAAAGACGATGGTTCCGTAGATATGCTCTCCCGATCGGTGGTGCACACCGGCGGACGGGATGGACTAGACTATGGTGACAGAGGCGGCACAGTACAGAGGAGAGGCAATCAGGCAAACCTAGGTTGTTTTCGCGTACTCTACGCAGACTTAGTGCTTCAGTATGTAAAGAACATGTGAGCAGTACATGTTTCATATCTTAACCGAACTAGATAGGTCACACATAACATATCCAAAATCTATATCACCTCACACAGAGAAAGATCACGTAAGTTCCCTACTAACATCGTAAAAACCGTTGTGTGCAGCAAAATAAAACCGTAAAAGCAATGTTTCCTCAAGCATGAGGGCCAATCTTGGTGGACCATTCGTGCACATGTGTTGCGCACAACCTTGGCCCGTTCCGACCTGGCGAGGCGAGCAAGCGTGCCTATGCGCTCCTCTACTTCTTTTTTCTCAAGTGGCTAGGGAGCAATCTCCTAGTTATGATGGTATCACTGTCCTGGAACTGGCAATACAATATTAAAGGTTCACATGCGTGTTTGCGTGTTTTCCATGAGGTGAGCTTTTGTTATTTTCTAAGAATTAATCTCTATATGGGCCTTAGCCCATTATCAATTCCAACAATATGACCTATATTTGTGATGAGTAGGCTCGTCCCTGATCATTGGTCAGATGAGAGAAAACCTCATATTGAGAATGTGACAGGTTAACACCCAATACTGATTATAGTAATTAGTGACGAGTGGTAACCAACATGGTGATGACATTATCTGTGATGGGTGATAGTCACAAGCCGTCACCCTTGCAAGCAGTGGAAGTAGATGGGCCTCATTAGGGGCAGACCTAGATAGAAAAAAAAAATTGGAGGGGAGGGGGGTTTGGGGGTTGGGGTTGACAAGATCACAACAAAAACGGATTGATTGAATTAAGCCGTGGTCTTTTCAATTCCCGATACCGATAGTTCGTATGTCTGGCCCAATCGTCGATTCCAACTCCCAACCTAGCCCAGTTTGGTTGTTTCTTCAACCTCTAGCCATCTCCAGCACCCTAAACCCCTCTTCTATGCATGGCTAGAAAAACTATGGGGGCTCCATTGGTCTTGTCGGGGGTGAGGGGGTGCTCTCGCCCCTACTGCCCCCACGCTAAATCCACCCCGCCCCAAGGAAGGAGGTTATCGGTGAAGATCATGGCAATTGGATCCAGCTGCATCGATGTTGGAGGCTGCCAGATCTGATCCTCCCCTAACTTAGGGAGGGCGGGTCAAGTAGCCGTTTGACAGTATTCTTTACACAAAAATTGTTAACGCTGACCAATCCCATTCAAATCAACAATTGGATGTAATTATATCTTCTAGTATCCTTTTCTATCAAATTCAACGCAAATTGATACAAAATATTCTAATTTTTATTTACAATTTAGTTTATAGTGACATCCACCACTTTACCAAAATAAATCAAGTACAAAATCAATGTACGCATGACATGAGAGGAAAAAAACACAAACATGACTGGCACATGAATAGTAGAAGTGCTATTCATAAAATATTTTGTTTCTTTTTCTATTTCTCAATGTGGAGTATGAGTTGAGTGTAGAATAAGAATTCATGATGTAGTTCTGTATGTTGTATATATGAATATTAGTCAAATTTTTAGAAGTTTTAATAACTATTTTGAATAGAATTTGAACAAATGAGGAGACATTTTCTCAAGGATCATAATAAGCTTGGTAGAGCTCTTTTGTATAACTCCGTAGGTAGAAAGCAAACAAACAACTAGCTGAGCAATATATAGTCGCGTAGTTGCCTGAATCTGATGAGCTTTGACCATGCATTCAGCAGGTCCAATAACAACGAAAATCTTGAGGTAGGGATACTGGGAATCGAATCGATCGGTAGGCCACAGATTGTTAACGCTGCTGGGCCATGCGCTCGCGGCGTACGTGGTCATCGTCACGGGCCAGTCCAGCCAGCTGCCTGCCCGGCCGGCACAATGCCCAACAAAGGATAACGATCGACGACGACTACAACTCCTCACGGCAATAAAGCAGCTGGCTGCACTCACTGCTCAGAATTCGGTTAGTGGAGTGTATATAAAGCTAAACGCTTCAAACTGCAAAAGATAATGGCCGGATTTGATCAAAGGCAGCCTGCAGGCAGGGTGCCTGTTGACTGTTACTGCGCTGCGTACGGACTACATGGAATTTCAGAGATTGCATGCAATTCGGGATCCCGAGGCAGGGCAAAAAGCCCAAAACAGAGTGACGCCTCCACATCATCGATCATCGGCATGCGTGCCTGCCTGCATATAGTTGACGGTATGTGTTTCACTTAGAGTGATTATTGATTTCAATTTTGTTTCAAAGCTAGCTAGTATGTTCGTTAATTTCCTCCATCATGCTTATATCTTTCTCCCTATTTGGGCTGCTTGGGCATGCATCATGCATGCATGGTAGCTGCTGATCAGCTCGCACCAGGGCAAAAAGGCTTTTAGCGGGCGGCTCACCTAGTGTGCCATCCACAAAAATTGCTTTATTTTTTGGACGGCTCACTAGGATGGTCCGTCCGTAAAAATTAGATTTTTGCAGACAGGGATAAAGGGCACCGCTCGTAAAAATCTAAAATTCATTAAAAAAGTAGAGAAAAGAAAAAAAAGAAAAGAGAGAAGAAGGTATACCAGATTCTCTCTTATCCTCTCCACTCTCTCTAATCCTCTCCATCTCCCTACTCTCTCCTCTCATAGCAGCGGCTAGGCGTGCGGCGGCGGGCGCAGCGTGGAGGCGGCAGAGGGTGAGCGGGCGGCGGCGGCCGGGCAGCGTCCCTCGAGATCTAGATCTAGAGAGACAGGAAGGCTCGACGGCCCGACACGGCCGGGCGAGCGGTGGCAGCCCCGAGTCAGTTCGTGTGTTTGTCCAGCAATTGCGTGGCCCCGCCGACGACAGTGGCGGCTATGACGGGGCGACGAGCGACAATGACGGATGGCAGCGGTGCGGCCGCCCGCCGGCGGCACCGGCTTTTTCAATTTATTTATTTATTTTTATAAGCAGGTGGATTTTCTGTCTAGAAAAATCCTCGCCGTCTACAAAGATGGTTTTTTTACGGACGGGTGCCGGCCGTCCTAGGAAAATAGGGGAATACTCCAGGCGATTTCGATCGAGCGATGCTCTAACCCGCCCGCGAAAACATTTTTTGGCCTAGTGTCGACTCTGTCCATGATCAATATAATTTAAGGAGTGGCATATCAAGTCATACAACCGAAATAATCTTTCTAGCGCGCGCTCATGTTCATTCTATTATATACGTACTACTCTAATCTGTGAGCTTCCAATCTGTGATCGACTGGTCACCTAAACAATCAATAATTCAGCAATCAGACCTAGTACGGAGAGAGAGAGAGAGAGAGAGAGAGAGATTTGATTGTGGGCGCACGCATGCATCATGCATGTAATGTGGGCTGCCCGTGTGCTAACCCGTCAATCCTTGTCATTGTGCAACACAGAGAAAGACAAACCAAAAGAAAGAAAGCAACGGTTGGAGCAAGAACAAACGTTTGCGTACGAGTAATTAGCTGCTACTGCTCCTGCTGCACGCTGGTCCAATATCAGATCTGATACTAAGCCTATATATATCCAGCGCACTCTTGCTAGCTGGATATGCAACAGTAAGATGACAAAGCAGCATTCAGTTGTGGAGGCCAGCATGTTGCATGCATGAATGGTGATTATGGTGACCCTGGCCCAAGCTAGACTGTGACCTCTCAAGCTCTTGTGCGTTGAGACCCTTTTTTCAGTTCTTGTTTCTGTTCCTGTTTGAACACACGCGGCACATACTCCATTGGGAATGACTCTCACTCGCTTTGATCGTTTCGCTTTTTGAAAGAAAAAAACAGTTGACATATGATCAAAGCAATAAAAAGTAATTTATGATAAAACTTTTACGTCTGTATTATTCACGATTTAAAATCCAAAGCTTAAAAAGATTACGATGAAAAAACCTTAAAATCAACTTTAAAATTAAAGTTAAAAAATTAAATTTTGACTGCAGAAAATAAGTAAAAGCGAAACAATGGGAGCCTCTCTCATCTTCTTGTCGAAAGTTTGATTTGCATTTAGTACATTCTCCGCTGGGCTCACTTAGTACATTCAGTGAATATCCATGGGCCTCAGTCAACATGCAAAGATACTTTTTCAGCCAACCTAGGCCTTATAAGAGATAACAACACAACAATATGTACGGCCCGAAATTTAGTTTACATTTCAGGCCTACAAACGTTATATGGGACCGCATGAGGCCTCAGTATGGCCTAATAAGCAATTTTAGGCAGCAAAGCTCCGGGGAGGTCGGCCTGGTTAATTAACTGGGCTAGTCAGGCCTCTTCGATTTTCCTACAGTATGCACGATGGGGTCGATCCTTCGCTTTTAGTTTTTGGTAACAGTCAAAATGCTCATGCGTTTGCAACAGGTCGAGAAGAAGGGCCTGAAGCAAAAGCCCATCGGTTGGCATATAAATTTCAGGCAAACTAAGTGGGCTCCCAATCAACCGGATAATTCTGAGTTTCAAAAAAAAAAGGATAATTCTGTGGCAATTAAAGTTGTTACCCCCTCCCCCCAACACACACAACACATGCCAAGGTAACACACCGAAAAGCTACAAAGTAGCTAGCCACAGAAGATCAACTTACAATCCATATGAGCATAAACAGCCAACCAATGGAAATGCATTAGCTGAAATGACTTAGCCTTTTGTACGCCATATCAGCGGAAGTTCGTGCATTCCGATGAGGCCTAAATAGTGAAGAAATTTTTTTAAAGAAAATATATATTTAAGGTGCCCTGTAATTTTGTGGTTAGTTGGCACCGCTAATTATTGTGTGTCATTAGAACCCCATTATACCGTATCAGACTTGCTTGCAACAGTTAATGTGACCGTGAAATTATGCTTCGGCAACAGATAATGAATGCAGATGAACAAGAGTGATGCATTTTCTATTTTAACCATGTTGTATTAATTACAAGATTAGCAAGTTAGCTATACCTATATCAGGGGTGGACCTAGGAATTGGAGAAAGAGGTTCATCTTCTTCCTTCTCCTCCAATGGGTTCCTTTACAAAACGTTACCGGTGCCACCACTGTTGCGCGTAGGAGGAGGCAAAACCTCACTAGCGTCCTCTCACCTCATCCGACGCACCCTGGCCGTGCAGTCATCAACCCTGCGAAACATCACCGTCAAGTATGAAGGTACCGTGTCTGGTATCTATTGCACCAGATATTGGTACCCGAGGTACCGTGTCCAATATATGTAGGTACCAGATATGGTACCCAGGGTACCGTACCTAGTATCCAAGGTATCATATATACATGCTACTTCGCCGAAGCTTAGTATCTCATCGGAGTCGTCGTATACCGATAGTCATTGGGATCGCAAGTCATATTTGTTAACCTGACAAAGGTTATTAGGACACCGATAGTCCTTAAAGGTGCACATTTGTTAACTTGACAAAGGTATATTTGCACATCCAACACATATAGGACTATAGGTGCTGGTTGCACACTAATTGTCGTCAGTAATAATGTGGAGGGGCACACCTAATCGGGATTAAAGATGGCGGTTCTCATAATAAACCAGCACCTAAACTGCAATTGTAGGTGTTGGTTATACACAAGAACCGGTACCTATAATATGTGAAAATAAAAAAAATCAGAAATGCACACCAAATTACAGAACCTGCAAAAGAACGAAATAATGCACAATATATTCCAGAATCCACATTACACATCTACATCCAACATCACCTACAAATCCATAGTAACATCAACATTCACATTCACATCAAAACATTTCACATTCATATCCATCTCTAAAATCCAACTCCATATACACAACCAAAAAGTTACAAAACAGTAGTTGTAGGCATTCAATATTACAAATTTGATGGATTTCACCACATCTTGCACCTTGCGCATTGAGAAACTAACAAGTTGTTGAAGCTGACCAATCACCACTTTTTTTTAAAGACAATGGATTTATTAATCCGGCCTCTATATTCACAAAGGATATACATAGGAAGTTCTTAAACTCTAATCCTTACATGAAGTAAAACATACAATCACAAAAAAGTAGAAGCCTTAGCAACAGCTAACAACTACTGCTACCACCAAAACTATGACGTTGCCGACACAATCCTAACGCCTCTAGTGTGCCGAGAAAGCAGCAAAGTTACATCACCACCGTTATCCTTCTTGGTTGTTGCAGAAATGAACCGGCCACTGAAGCTCACCAAACGGCTGACGCCCCTAGGCCATCGGCACCGAGAACCTCTGTCGCCGCAATCTTCAACTGATGTCACCAAACACGCCGCTATGGAAGGTACTAGCCCCCACCATGCACGACGCCTCCATCCACACCACCCCAGCACCTTCAAAAACACCGCACGTGTTGTCATCCCCATACCAAACCACCTGCTAGAGCCGGATCTATGATGAAAACAACGAGCCATAGGATGTGTATCCGTGATCCACCGGTAGATCAGGATGCACCGGCAACGGCTCCATCCACGTGACAACTAGACCACATGACCACCTTCAACGAACAGCAAACCAACCTCCTCGGCAATCTCACCTTCAACTCCGGACAACCCGTATGCTCTAGCGGCTGCCACTTGCAAGCCCAACACGCACCACCGTCACGCGTGACCTCCCTGGCCGGACTGGCAGCACACCACCAGCACAGCCGTCAGGGCATCCGGGCGGCTCGACAGCTAGATCTGGCCGCTAGGGCCTGGATATGGTTGGAACCGCCACACCTCGACGCCCTGTGCCACCTCCTCCAGCTACCATCCTGCATCGCTCCCGTGCCGCCGCCTCGCGCCATCGTCGCCGCACGCCCGTCCGGCCAGCGGCCAAATCTGGTTGCCGGAGTGTCGGATCTGGTCGGAGCCGCCGCGCCACAACGGCCCAATGCGACACTGCCACCTCCGCCTTCTGACGTACGTGTCGCCCCCCACGCCGCCGCTGCCGCGCCCGGACAGCCGCAGGGGAATGATCCCCGCCGCCGTTGTCATCGCGGCTGACTGGCTTCGGTGACGGCTGCTCAGGCGGTGGCGAGACGGGAGAAGGGGAGGCGACGAGGAGACGAAAGGGAGGAGCCGAGGAGACCTACTACCAGCCGATTGTAACCTGTTTTAGATCACTAACATGCGCACATTTCGACCAGTCACCACTTGATTGCAGATGTGGGGTCCCATCAAAGGATCACAAATTCACAACATGGTGTGTTGACAACACCAGTTATTACCTTGATCATCCGATAGCCTGCATCATTTTACGTTGCATATTAGCTCCTCTCACCCATACATTATCCTAGTTATCGGCACATCTCTCCTCTCCAGCTTCTTATGAATAAGATCATGTCTTTGTCTACTTTAACAGAAAAAAAAACAACCTAGTGCATCTCAGGCTCCCATCATCATTTCGTTGTTGGCTTATAAGCCACAGCCAACAATTAAATTTTTGCATTAAAATTTTGAAATTGATTTTAAGTTTTTTCATCATGGCTTGATTGAAATTAAGAATAATACGGATGTAAAAGTTTTACTCATAAATTATTTTTCAATTGATTTTTTTATGTGGCTATGGCTTATTAAATAAGCGAAACAATTACACCCTCAAAATTTTATCAATGATGTCCTAACAGTAAATAATACACCAATGTAGTACTAGCATGTTTCTTCTTCTCTGATAACTGCTGATAAAGTTCTTGAGATGACCAACCCTGCAAGGAACCCTCCACATGTTCTCTGTACTGTAAAGTAAACAGATGTGAAGTCCTGGAGAGAAAAAAAAAAGGAAAAAAAGAAGGGCAGCTATTCTGTGCACACTGCTATTGTGTGGATGATCTGTGCAATACCCTTGCAAGCTAAGCATCAAATCGAACATCCATCAGGGAAAATTAATTGCTTGTAAGTTCCGTTGTCAAAAAAAAGTTGGTTGTAAGTTAGATGTTAGCGATATATACATAATAGAGAAAAATAAACAGGTTTTCACTATTTCTTATACTAGGTTTTCTGAGCAATTTTTTTTTGTCAAAGGTAGGGAAAATATATATTCAGCAACAGCGCCTGAAATTTAAACCCTAAAGGAGAATATTTATAGGGATTAATTAAATTGACAATTTCTAGCTAACAGCTCATTTGTAACACACATTATGCGATATTTAATTATGCAAAACCCTAACCTAGTTTATAATTAACCTAATCCTTCAGATCCAGACAGCACGTGCTCTCCAACCTATCCTGCCTTTCCTTATTTCACCTAAATCGTTTGGTCTACAGTGTTTGCAATTTTGCACCCAGTTTGATTAGCATATTTTATGTACATGTGAAGTCGGATACGAATCCCAATGGACAGTAGGGTGTGACACCTTGTCGTAGTTTCCCTCGGAAAATTACTGAAGTAAATTACCATTGACAAGAGCCAAGAGGCCAGGATTAGCTTCAGCTTATGACTTGAACTGACATCCATTTTGTGCCCTACTCGCAATGGACAGATCGACAAGTTACAAGTATACGTGCATATACATATATACCGGGAAGAACATTCAAAGTTCAAACCGGAGGGGCACTGAAATTAATTTGGATTCTGCAATCTGCTTGGATGAGCCAAACGTGTTCAAAATTGAAACCCTGAATTGTCTGATTCGGCGAGAGGATCTCATGGTCCCTCTCCTGTGCCAGCAAAACAACGTTCAAATCCTTGTGAGTTTAGCTGAACAAAATTAATTGCCCAAAATTGAATGAGTGCAGCTGCTTTCCCTCCAGTCCTGATGGACATCTGGCCCCCCTCCTGGTGCAGGTTAGCACATTGAAACCACCCTGTGCATAGGCCCCTCTCACCTGAGCCGGCACACTGTAGCGAAACCGAAACACGGTACGTGCCACGGGCGATCCTGACCGTGGGATTTATCATCGGACAGATCCCATTGCCTTGGAAATGGTTTACTGAACACTCTCTAAATTCAAAGGATCATTGTCCTTGATTAGCATTTCTGTTGAATCCAGAGTGCAATATCAAGCTATAGCAATAGTAGCAGGTTGTAGGAGTACTCTAGTGACTAGTGAACTTGTGACAACAAAGGATAGTAACCTATGGTTAGAAAAAAGGTGTGATAATTGGCATCGGATCATGTGCAAAGTAAGCTTTGCTTAGGGTTGTTAAAAAGGCAAACTTGACGCAGCTGAGTTGTGCCATGTGTGACGCCCAGTGTGCTCTGCTACTGTTAGAATATGTGCAATGTGGAATAAGAAATTGGAGCCCTTGAGCGGCATTACATCACCACATGCAGCTCTGACCAGCTAGGAATCAAACCCTTCTGTAAATTATCCAGAGTCAAACTTATCCATCATCACCGTAAATTATCGAGAGTCAAATTTATCCATCATCAGGTCATCCATGCCATGAAGTTCCGTGAGCTGATGAGTATTGCTGCTTGACATTCAGCTTTGTCATAAAACAACACAAGAATAAATTTTGGCAAAAAAAAAGCTCATACTTATTGAGTATTAACATAATTAAAGTTGGAATATTCATAATAAGGCAATTCACTGCCATCAAGAAAAAGGCAGTGCCACGACTTTACAGCCTAGAAAAAGGACCCTTTTTTTCCTTTTTCGAATGCGCAGCAACAAAAAATGGAAAACACTGAAAAGCTCGCTAAACACACCCAGGCCTTGAGCATCTCTGCATTTGCTTTCACATCAAGTTGCTGCGATCGCTTCCGCGTTACCATTTATTCTGAAACAGGCAGCAATGCGGCGCACTAATTTGCACCAAAAAACTATTCTTTCAGCTTATATCTGTTCTACGCATGTCATGCCTGAACATCAGATAAGCGCGAATAAGCACAGTTTACCAGAACCAAAAAATTCTTTTTGGATAGGATCATCAGTAGCTGCAGCGCGCGTCACCAGCACAAACAGATCGAGTCGAGCGCCAGCTTGACCAGCTAAAAAGAATTCCATTCCGTTGCGCGCGGAAAACTAAATTAAAATTAACAAAACTCTGTCCCAGATCGCGTCTCTGCCGCCATGGCGCCAGCAGCAGTTATTGCAGTCGCAGAGTGAGTAATATATTCCCCTGTAGTATTGCACTGCACTGCACGTCTCGGCCGCGATTCGCACATGGCAGCCGATCGCCGGCTGCTAATTCCGCTTGGAATTGGAGATCGTGTTGCAGCGTAGGAGAAGCAGATCATGGGCAGGGCGGGTAGGTGGCTGCGAAGCTTCTTGCCGGGGAAGAAGGCGAGATCATCGTCGGCGCCGGCGCCGGCGGCGGAGACGGAGCAGGCGGTGTTGGTGACGACGCCGGCGTCGACGCCGGGGGCGAAGGAGAAGAGAAGGTGGAGCTTCCGGCGGCCGGCGGCCAAGGATGGACATGGGCAGGTCGCGTTCCAGCTGGAGCCACGTGTTGACCCCGACCAGCACGCCGTCGCGGTGGCCATTGCCACCGCAGCGGCGGCCGAGGCGGCCGTGGCGGCCAAGCAGGCGGCCGCCGCCGTCGTCCGCTTCGCCGCCGGGTCGAGGCGTGTTCCCGCCGTCGTCGGCATCGAGGAGGCTGCGGCCATCAAGATCCAGTCCGTCTTCAGGTCCTACCTGGTGAGTCTTTGCCCGTCGTCGTGAATGAAATTTTGAAATGCGGAAGGTGTTTGATGAAATGCCTTCGTTGTTGGTGGTGCCAGGCGAGGAAGGCGTTGTGCGCGCTGAGGGGATTGGTGAAGCTGCAGGCGCTGGTGCGGGGTCACCTGGTGCGGCGCCAGGCGAGCAACACGCTCCGATGCATGCAGGCGCTCGTCGCCGCCCAGCTCCGTGCCCGCGCCGCGCGTCTCCGCCTCGGCGACGGCGACGGCGACGAACACCACAAGCCCCACCACGCCGCGCGCACGCCGAGGACGACGACGCCCACGCGCCGCAGCTCGCCGCACCACCCGCGCTACCCACGCCACGATGCCGCCGCGGAGGAGAACGTCAAGATCGTGGAGGTGGACACCGGGTTCGCCGCCGGCGCGGCGGTGTCGTCGTCGCGGCGGAGCAGCTGCTACGCGACGCCGCTGTGCAGGACGCCGTCCAAGGCGGAGATGTACAGCCAGTACCAGAAGGTGTCGCCCACGCCGTCGTCGCTCACCGACGCCAGCGCCAGCGCGCGCTCCTACAGCGGCCGCTACCGCTACGACGCCGCCGCCGTCGACTTCTCCTTCTCCACCGCCCGCAACAGCCCGTGGCACCACAATTACAACCACAACGCTGCCGCCGCCGCGGCGCCGTGCAAGCCGCCGTCGCCGCAGCCGGCCTACATGGCGAACACGGAGTCCTCGCGCGCCAAGGCGCGTTCGCAGAGCGCGCCGCGGCAGCGAGCGTCGGTGTCGTCGTCCGCCGGCGACGTGGTGGTGGTGGAGAGGCAGGCGAGCGGGCGGCGAAGGGCGTCGCTGGAGGGGCAAGGCGGCGGCGGCGGCGTTCGACGGGTGCAGCGGTGCCCGTCGCAGGCGGCGTCGTGCCCGTGGGGATCGAGGCTCGACCACGACGACAGCGAGTGCGGGTCGACGAGCACCGTGCTCACCGCCGCCACCACCACCTACTGCTGGTCCCTCGCCACCGACAACGCCGCCGCCATGGCATGAAATCAATCAATCAACGATGCTTTGTTACTGACATTGGAGTTGAACTGTTTGGATTTCTCTCTTTTCGTGTGCAATCTTTCTAGGGATCAGTTAACATTGGAGTTTGTGCTTGCCACTGAAACATATAGCTAGACTAGCCATGATAAAGGTGTGTTTTTTGTGCTCTGTGTTTCACCTGTAATCGCGGTGTGATCTCCTAGTCTGTCAGGTTCTGGTAACTGCAGATTAATCACTGGACTGATGAAAGCAACAAGAAGAACAAGTTTCAGTGTATTGTTCCTGCTGACGCTGAGTAAGCAGAGTCTGCAGCTTTTTTGTTGACACAAGTTGTGTACTTTTGATACGGGTTTCTCTAATCTGCATCACTGCATGAACAACCAGCAATTCTTTTTGGGATTGTAGTGGGGAAAACTTAAGATTGCACATTTGAGTGCGAATATTTCAGATGACAGTATTCAGAAACGTACAGCCAGAGACTCCAGAGTTCTTACTTTACTTACTCAGACGACACTTGCTTATCCACAGACGAGCGTATGAAAGCCCACAACAAGTTGCACTCTATTTTGAGAGAGAGACATTTTTCTTGGAATTGAAATAGAACATGTAAACAAAAGTAGAAGGGGGTGTGTACATCTGTTGTGTTTTAGTTATCTATAGAGGAATGCATCTTCCTAGCATAGTAGAAAGGATGATGGTTCCTTTTAGTTTTGGAGATGATTATGATCAGAAATTTTATCTTAGAATAAGCTTATGAGATTATATAAGTACTTCTTAGTAAATATACATAAATTATTGAAGAAGTACATTTTACTCCCCGAACTATTTTGCTGGTGCACTTAACCCTTGAATGGAAATTCAATGGTTCTTATCACGCCTCCTCTTTCTTTAATAAAATGTTTAACAATTAAATAATTACAAAGTTGCATGAAATAAACTTACAATACATATAAGTATAAAAACCACTTGAAAAAACTGCAGTAAAAAAAGTAAAATTGCTTATTTCATTTTGGCCTAAAAGTAAAAAAGTAAAATTTTTGGGCCTAAAATTGCTTATTTCCAGGCGAACCAAAAATGTAATAGGCCTTCGTCGGCAGCAGCAACCAACTTTTGGGCCTAAAAGTATGCAACGCCTTGCTCCCGAAATGGTAGCCCGTCCATGCAATGTATGGGCCAAAATTTTAGTTCAAATTCCAAACCTACATATACTTTCTTCTTTCTTAATCTTAGCTCGAATTTCGGGCCCATTATACACATGAATGGCCTAGATGTGAGGCCAGACACTGAGAGGATGGCATGTTGAATTAATAGCCCATTTAACTTGTTTTCTGCGATGATTTTAACCCATTTTCGTTCTAGTTGCGTGCAGTACTCCAGTAGAGGACAGCTGCTTGAGACCGCATGATTCCCGGATACCGTACCAAAACCCAAACACAACACTCTATGTAAATAATATGTAGTTCTCCCCGAGTCCCCGAGCCAAGTTAAGTATTAGGGTCGTCTGGAAGTATGATGGGGATTGTATGTTAGAATTGGGATCCTATTACATTTTTAAAACTACATGTTTTAATTTGAAAAGTAAGATCAGTATAATAAAAAAATTAAGATACTGTATAGAATCGGTATTATTTCGGCTTAATAGGATGGTAGTATCCTATGATACTACTACGATATGTGTATCGAGATAATAACAATCTGGCACTGCCAGGCAGAAAGATGGAGACATTCACCTGGTACAAGCTCCTCAAATTGTTCTTGTTGTCATTGTCTCCATCACATGACCACAGCCCGCAATCTTACTCGGGGTCTAGGGGACAATAATGGTGCATGCTAGCTTGCTCTCTTATCCTTCAAGAACTCAAGATTACATGAAGAGTGAACAACAGAAATGTTACTACTCAACAGAGGTACTAGGATCAATCAACTGGGAGATTCTTCAGCCAACCCAAGTTTCCTTTTCAAGTACAGTATGGTTCCAGAGTTACAACATGAACTACATCCTGATTGCTTCCTCTGATTGATTCCAGATTTCCATTTACCACTACTATTACTTGTTGAATGGGTAATCACTAAATCTTAATAAGCTGGGGACAACACTGAGATGGTGTTTGCACTATCTGGAACTAAACGAGAGGCTAACACATCTTATAGCCTTCCTGAGCTACATTGCACGATACAAAACTGGAAGTTCTGTTCATGACATAAGAAAGGTAATCAGCAAAATGCTTACAACCCTGTCTCCTTGAAGCTCTTGGTGAGCCAGATGGCTGTCTCCCTGGGAGAAACTTTCTCAGGACCGAATGGCTTAAGCAAGACCCCCAGCTCTTCGTACCTCTCCTGCTGCAGCAGCTGCGCGCTGAACTCAAGCAATCCCTCCAGCGCCTCTGCACGCTGCTGGTGCGATGATGTATCGAACCGACGCTGCCTGGAGTCTGATGAACCATGACTTGAGGCTGCGGTGGCAATGTGGCCTGGAGAATCGCTCCCATTTTCCCCATCTATGTGGAATGCTTCAACCATGCATTTGTCCTTAGGTATTGGCTCATCAATGAACTGTGCTGGTGTATTGTATGAGTCATTAATGGAAGAGCGTTTTTGGATTGAGAACAGTGGTTCTTCAGATGAGGCCAGTGGGAATTCAGCCATTCTGTCTATCCGAGGTGAATTCACGGACACATCAGGAGATTCCAGCTGGTCAAGGATGTCGATGTTGCGCTTGGGTGTCTCGAATGTTAGAAATGGAAGGGATGCTCTGCGGGCCACACGAGTACTTCTGTTGACTGGTGTTCTTGAAAGCAGCTAGAAAATGAAAAATACAAGGTCAATTACTGAAGCAATTTTCATTAAGAAAACTATAGTACTTAATTTAGTCTATGAAGTGGTTCAAAATGAAATGTAAGAACAATAATGCACACTCAAAAGACTGAAGAATTACATCTAGCAGTACATTGAGCAATATCTATACTCCTTTTAAAAGACAGTAGCACCATCACTGACATGTAGGCCATCATGTATTGATGTGCTTGTACTCTCTAATAGCAGCTTTTATTCTAAGTGCTCTACTCTGTTCTCCAATACATGTGAAATAGGACATGGGAATTTTGTGAGGATCTGTAGTCTGTAGGCTGCAGGTTTTAATTTTTTATTGCTTTCCTTTTTGTCATCTCTCATCACAGAAAAACTCATTAACTTTTGTGGTTTTGAATGTAACTTTAAATAAGATGCACAACACAATTTATTAAGGAGCGCATATTTCATTATCGTATGAAAAGTCATTTAGTTAACATGGTTGGAGTCATCGGCCTGTATGTAGTACAAAAAGCTACATATGTTTATATCTCTTATCAAGAACTACAGTCCTAAGCTTTACATTTTATTTGTTTTTTAAGATATTTTCCTGTTTTAACCAAATAGAAACTATTTCTTCCGATAAAGACTATTTTTTATTTGTATAATTTGTTGCAAAGCATGGGCATTTTGCTAGTTTTACTAAAATTTTCTGTACATTTACGCAAGTACTAGTATAGTAGACCAAGATTCAGTTAAAAGATGAACACCAAATGGACGTTAAGAAAAAAAAAGTGCATTGCACTGAGCAAGTAGTGTGAGTGCATTTAGAAGATGCTATAAGAAAAAATTAAGCAGTTAACAGTCTAACCGCATTCAAAACATGGTAAATGTGTCATACCTCACTCTGGTTGACTCTGTTGTAAGATGCCTTTGGAGGTTCTAGCTGAAGGATTGTGATTGTCTTGGTTGGAGTACTCTTGGGAGTCTTCACAATACTTGATGTTCTTGTGGTTAAGGTTTTAGTACTAACATCCTCAACCAAACTGCCATCAATAGATACATCTTTGACACTACAAGTAGTTGTGTAATCCTTGATTCTCTGAATAGAGCTAATAAATTCCCTTTCAGGAGAAGGTTTGCTGTAATTCACAATTCTCTCATTACCCAAAGAGCTTCTCCTGACTTTGCTTCTGGACATGGGCTCAGTGGGAAATGTCATTTTCTTAACCTTGTCAATTGGAGACTGATGGGAAGGAATCATACTGCGAGCAGGGGAAGATTTCAAATGGACTTGCAGCACATAGGGTTGGAGATGCGGATGCTTGAGTAGTTCAGCTGCCTGTAGGAAAAAAACAAAGATGCAAAATTCTTCTCAGATTAAAAGATATGTAGTTAGTAACTGCATGAATATCAGCAAGTTATTGAGAATTACACTTGGCCTGTGTTCTGGACTTTTCCTTAGCATGCTCTTAATAAGTCCCCTACTGCATGATGATAAAGTTTTCAGACATATGCTAAAGTAAATGCAAAACAAATTAAGAAGATAATCAAGTATTAACTCCTGGAAACTCACAATGCACCAGAATATTTTGTTGGCAATGGTGACACAATTGACTTTGTAATCTTATTGATAAGAGCTTGCATATCCTATAATGGAAGATAAGACTAAATCAGAAGTTCAATTAAAGGTTGCAAGGCAACTAGATGAAATAACAGGTCTAAATGTATTTCCCAAATTGATTTGATGATAAATATGTAATTAGAAGAGCCAATTAACGCAAGAACATACGTTCAACTAATTACACTAACCGCTTAAAAGGAACATAAGCGGAAAGTGAGTACAATAGGAAAAAAAGTAAAACATTAATTCATAAATCTGCTCGCATTACATGATCAGTTAATATAAACAATCTCAAAAACTTACAAAAGCTTTAAATGCAGGCCTCAGCGCAGTCATTTCATATATACAACATCCTGAAACAGAGTTAGTTAAGCATTAGTGCATTACAAACCAGTGTAGATATCTAACTGTGATTAGCCGATACAAATCCAACTGAAGCATTTACCTAGTGACCAAATATCAGATTTGGTACCATAAGGTATATCAGCAAGTAGTTCTGGGCACATATAACTTGGTGTTCCTACCACCTGAATGGGTAGAATAAGTTGACACCACCAATAAAATGGAATATGCACTAGATAAATGATAGTTTTCAGAACTAACAGAGCATGCCAGATCATCAGAGGTCAATATCTTTGCAAGCCCAAAGTCACCTGCATGTATATTGGATGGAAGTTAGATTGCACCCAGAAAGCCACAACTATGTAAACTCCTATGAAGCATGCACTTGTAAAATGGAAGGTAGCATACCTAGCCTTATACCTTGATCCCTAGTAAGAAAAATATTTGAGCACTGAAACAGAAAAAGGAACCACTTCAATAAAAATGGTAATGTTTCCAGGTTGCAAATGTGTTTCAGAATAAAACTATGCAACACAACCCACCTTCACATCACGGTGAAGAATGTGATTTGCATGCAAATAGTCAAGGGCCATGAGGAGCTGCACGAGCCACTTGCAAAGTTTCTTTGGAATGAGATAAAAGTTGGTTGACGGTTGTGAATGCTTTATACCATGGAACAAGTTAAAAATGTTTAAATGGAAACTAAAAGTTGAATTATACCTCCTCAGAGAAATAAGCGCCGTTAACTCTTTTAATAGCTTCAGCCCTGGATCAGAGAGAGTTCATATTAGAAATAAAATCAAACTACCAGGTTTGACAATGGAAAGGCAAACATCACATTGCAACTTAAAAGAGTCAAGTGCACCAGCAGCCTCTAAACTTGTATGATTGTGTCATCAAGGTCCTCGAACTCTCAAACGTATTTTCAGGTTTCTAAACTTGTAAGACCGTGTCATCTAGGTTCCCGAACTCTCAAACCGCATTTTTAGATCCCTGGACTTATGTAGTGTGTCATATAGGTCCAAACAGTTTCCAAACCTGTTTTATGTGATGACGTGGCATGCCACGTGGTGCCTACATGTCACCAAATGAAATAAAAATACAAAATGATTGTGGGACCCATATGTCTGTCACATGGACAAAATTTTTTGCTGCCATCCTCAAATCCCTCACCCCCAAATCCCACCCCTGCCGCCACCCTCACCCCCGAATCCGTCGGTAGCAGGCTAGATGACCATGGCAGAGTGAAGCCGAGGAGAGAGAGAGCTAGTTGATTTTTTCTTTTAATTTTGTCCATGTGACTGACATATGGGTCCCAAAATTATTATTTTTATTTCTTTTGCTAACTGTAAGTACACATAGATGCTATGTGGCATGCCTCATCATCACACAAAATGGTTTTGGAGCCCGCTTGGACCTATATCACACAGTACACAAGATCGGGGATCTGAAAACGTGTTTTCACAGTTAAGGGACCTAGATGACACAGCCATACAAGTTTAGGGATCTGAAAACGTGTTTTGAGAGTTTGGGGACCTAAATGACACACCCATGCACTTCACTCCAACTAAAACTAAGAGAGATACATACATGTCTCCTCCTTCACAGTACCCTATAATGATGCAAACATAGCAACCCTGAAATTGATAAAAAAACACTCCTAGTTAAACTTTTTAAAGATTTCCGCATCAGTCAATACAATGGTGTCTATAAGTAATGGTGATCCAGAACAATGTATTATCTTCCGTTTAGAAACGAAAGCTGAAATATCTACTGGTTACATTGGTCTGCAAACCTTTTCCACCCATGAATCCTTGTACTCCACGATGAATGGGTTCCTCACTGTGGCAATAAGCTGCATCTGCATTCAAATTTTGGCAAGTGCAAAAAGAACATCACAACAATAGGACATAAAATCTCTTAGTTCAGACTAGTTCACATCTCTAGCCTAGAGAAGAACATGATGACAAATAGTCCCTAAGCAATAACATCGTCAGGAGCACTGATCATTGTGTATCAAGAGTTGACCTGCACAGGCCGTTCTTGTGAACACAAGACAATGGCCGCGTTTGAAGGTGCATGGAAAGGATTTTTTTTCCCTCATTTTTCATTAGCACGCTTCCCAAAATGATTATCCGGGTGTTTTTTTGCAAACGAAGTTTATATAAAAGTTTCTTTAAAAAATCATATGAATCCATTTTTCAAGTTTTTAATAGTTAATACTTAATTAATCTTGTGTTAATGATCTTTCTCGTTTTACGTGTCCAAAATAATCCACACAGCTACCCTGTTTCAAAATAGGCCAATTGTGTATGAAATCAACTAAGTACTAGTACAAACATGATGAAAAAGGTAGCATGCAAAGGAGAAGTTGCTTACCTCCTGGTGGGCAGACCTGCGAGTGCGGTCTGTCTGCCTGGCAAGCCGGATCTTTTTCAACACATACCTGCACAGTTCACAGACTCAAAAAGATCAAAATGGGTGGCGATGCAGATACCTAAAGTTTGATAATATTTTTCATCTTGGACAAGAGCAATGTAGTTCCCCTCAAAAAAAAAAAAAAGAGCAATGTGGTTGTGATTCTAGCTAGTCTCACTTCTTCTTCTCCACCTTGTGCCTGACTAGCAGAGCAGAACCAAATGCTCCTTTACCGATCTGCTCTAGTACCTCGTACTGCTCCATGATTAAGATGTTTGCAGTTGACTGAAAAGAAATTACAAGAAGAAATTAAGATAGTGTTAGGTAGCATTTCTTCTAGATTTTTCAGATAATGAAATTAATAAACCATTTTTCTAGTTGGACTAAAGAAGAGGGAAATGAACCTAAGAGAGAAGAACTCAACATGTGGACCTGACTTTCAAAGATTTACAGTGAAACGCCGACAAATTTTCACCGGAGATAAAATCGTGGCAAAATTGCCGACAGGCAACAGTAAGGAAGGCGAGGCGGGAAAAAAAAAGAATACGAGCTCAGAAGAAAGAAAATAGCGGCAAGTGACACGAAGGCGTCATGCTTTGCGACAAAATAGCCGACCAAGACTGAAGCTTTCCCTCTTCTCCGAAATGGAGCTATGAAGTTATGAAGCTTTTCCCTCTTCTCCGAAATGGAGCTCTGAAGTCTGAACCCCAAATTGCGAAGCCAAGAACTTAAGAACACATTGCATTGCCAAAGGATAAAATCCTGAGGAAAGATAAAGTTTTTTCCTAGAGCTAAGAACCAAAAGACAGACACATCTAAAGTACAAAAGACAATTCTGAAAAAATAACAAAAAGGAGAAAAGGAATAGAACTCATGAGTCACAGGGGAGGAAAAACAGAAGCTTTACTTTGTTCATCCACAACAAAACAAAAGAGGAGAGAATGCCAAACCAGAAACGCAATGCGCACCCATTAATCCCATGAACAAAAACCAAAACCACAAATAATATCCACGAGTATGCGCACGCGATACCAAAACCCGGAAAAGAACCCAAGAAAATCCAAGATTGGGGAAAAAAATCGCCAACTGCTGCATGCAAGAACAGAGCCCACCAAAACCACCCCTCCCAAACCGCTCCCCTCAACTCCAACAAATGCATTGATGCAATCTATGGACGACGATAAGTGAGCAGATTACCAGTAATCACAAGCGTAGATCTTCCCGCATTCGATTCGTCAGAGAAATGATGGCTGCGCGCTGCGAGAAGGGAGTTCAGAACTTCAGAATTTCAAACTTGTGGTGGCCTGTTGGTTTGCTTTTGGAAACAACGAATTTTATACAGATCACCGTGGACGAAAATAGGTGAACGGCGAGACAGAAAAGGTGATACTTACCTGACGGAGAGAGAGGAACAAGAAGCAGCAGAAGCAGGAAAGGCCGAAAGGGAAGGGAGGAGTGGGTCAGAGAGTCGGAGACAGGGATGGAGAGAAGAAGAAGGTGGGGGCAGGGCGATGATGGTGAGGTCAAATCAGTGCAATGTCCTCCTTTTATTTCTGTTTGGATTAGAGGTTGGTGCAGACGTGCAGTCAATAAGCATGCAGGTGATGGAGACTTGGGGGTTTAGTAGTAGTATTGCTACCTTTAAACAACACGGGATTGGGATGAGATAACGGAATTGATACCCCGCTATTATGACTTTTCCAGTACATAGTTTAGTGAGAAAACAATGGGTTTATGGGTGAATAGTCCAAAAATGATAATCTCAGGAAAGGGCAAAATCTTGAAATTAGGTCTTATCATTCTAACATGGGTCTTGGGTATGATCCTTTGGCTTATTTAAATAAAGCATAGCCACATAAACGAAGAAAAAAAAATCTATAGATAAAACTTTCACATCCATATCATTCATTATTTAAATTCAAGGCTGAAAAAAGAGCATAATAAAAAACTTTGAAAACAAGTTCAAAATTATGTTTGAATATTCAAATTTTCGTTGCGGCTTACAAGCCAATGAGTGTTGGGGGTTTTATTTTTGCCTCGTCGAAAATGCACTGAAGGGCATTCATAAAAAAAATTGACAGTATACTAATGCCTAACACATACATGAATTGGTATCTTATGCCCCAATTGCACAACAAATTTTATTATTTTCTCAAAACCACATGTTAATTATTTCTATAAGAAGTTAGGGCGCGCTCTCTCTTTCTCAAATCAAAATTTTATGCTTTTCTTTTTTTTTCTAACCATCCAAACACATTACAAAATCGCATAAATCCTAGCATTGGCAATTGGCAAATCATCAAATCCCCTAGTGATTTCATGTAGAATTCGATAGCACAAGATATTTTAATCCAATGTTTTTCTTGTTATTATAATTTTATAGTCCTGCACCCAAAGACCAAAGTAGCCCTAAACTTTTTCATGCAAAATGAGTCATCATTTTTATCATCTGCCTGCTAGCTAATAACAGACGCATGGATCTCTTGAAGTTGTATTTGCTGGGACGTAAGCATATACTAGGAGTCACATGCTTGCATTGCAGGAGACTCCAAGGTTGACGGCAGAAGTTGATCGAGGTACACTAACCAGTACCGGAAGCATAGTTGTTGCTTTCTGTTTGGCTACAATCTCGTGTTTTCTCCGAAAAATTACTGTCCAGCAGCACACAACAGCAGAGGCAACCAGGCTATCAATATAAAAATAAAAGATAATAAAGCATAGCATAGCACGTGTGAGATCGGTCACCATTTGCTGCATTGGTGTTTGTATTAGGCTCTTTAGAATTTTGTTACCACAGTCTCACCGTTGCCACTGCTGCTACTATACTGGTACTACTAACTCCGTCTCAATATATAAATAACTATTCCGTTTTTTTTATAAAATTAAGATTGAGATGAGGGAGTATTGTGATTGGTTGAGAGGAAAAGGTAGGTAGAAAAAATTAATGGAGGATTGTTATGATTGGTGGAGATGTAGTAGGTGGGTGTAGAATTAGTTATATTTTAAGACGAACTTGAATACTTCTGGTAATTGTATTTTGAGACGGACGGAGTATTACACTGGAATAGTGTATTTCACAACGGACAAAGTACGTGCGAATCGCCAAATTTATAAATGTCACCTGAACTTTATTGTGTATACACCTTAGCGCCTCGAGGTATCTTTAATTAGAGTTAGCTTGTCTCGTTTGGAGTCCATAGTGACTAGTGACTACATTATATGGGGTTCAGTTTGAACCTTGAACCAATCAACGAAACGAGTATAAATTTTGCATCTGATAAGAGTATAAATTTAAAACCATGTATCTACGCTTTGAAAAAACCGTGTCGTTTATGATTCTATAAATAGACTATTGTTACGAGTAGTGTACTCCTGCTCCGTCTATGCTCTAAAATTTGAATCTTGTACTCATTTATACTGCACACATACAGATCGAAAAGAATGCTACTGTTTGTCCTCTTATGATTTGTCAAGAGAAAGGGGGAGACGACCTGCGTTGCATTGCAGTTGCAGGCCTATGTGTGGCTCTGTGGTCTGTGCACATCTTCCTTCTATCAGCTCCACTTCCACCAATACATCTTCCTTCTATTACCTCTCGAATGGTGCTTGAATAGTGTTTTTTCCTCTGAAGAGAAACCTTGAATAGTGTTTTTTTTTCTCTGAAGAGATCGATGGGACTATAGTAGTAGTAGTATACTAGTAGTATGTTGTTTTCTAAAGCTGCTTCGTCCTACTTCGTGTTGTGTTTGTCTCTTTTTCTTTACCTGCGAAGAAAATGATTGATTTCTATACTTTGAAATCCTCGAGCATCTTTGCATTGGAAGGCAGCAATGAAAAACATATCAATAGTAAAAAAGTATAAACAAAATAGAATTACGCGTGTATAGATGAAAAATGTATGAAAAACAAAACAATAGTTGTTTGTATGGTGATTAGGAGAAAACGGGAATGCTTAGTACTAAACTCATAGTAAATTATGTTTCAATGCCTTAATACGTGCAACTTAAAACCAAATAAACATAACAATGATAATGATGACGTGCTTTGCCTCGATCATAGCATATGAAAGAAAATAGAAGCTCTTGCTAGATGCATATTTTAAAAAAAATCCCTCTCAAATGATGTTCAAGAATTTTTCCTACACTACCTTTGCCTTATTCCTACCGGCCAAATGAATAAATAGTGACCAATCCTACAGGACTGGTTTTCTTTTTACTTTTACTTTTTCAACAAAACAAAGGAGCCCTAAATTCCTATAGAATGAAGTAGTTGTTGTAGATGAATTATAGAGAAAATAAGCTTAAGATCTCAAATCATTTTTTCTTCCTGTGCCTTAGTGTTCATTTGTTCTTCTTGTTTGTGAATCAAGCAAACGTTTTATAACATTTATGTGTTTTGAAATTCCACAGAAATTTAATATGTTCGGTATTCTATTCAACCTATGTTTTTCTTATTCCATCATTCAAGGAAGCCCTTTGGATTTTTATTTAGTATTTCTTCAAGTTATTAAGGGCCTTTTTAGTTTAGTGCCCTAACAAAACATTGGTAGTACCAAAGTTTGGGCAAATTTTGGCACTACCAATATTTTGGTAGGGTAGTATTGAAAGAGGATGTGTTTGGATTGATGTCAATTAGTTGCCAAATTTTACAATGTAGTGAAGAAAGTTTTAGAAAAATGCGAAATTAAATATATATGGGCATCACCAACTATTTGGCTCCAAACCAAATAAGCAAATTTACTATTTAAGCTACTCAATAATTGGTAGGGCACGTTTTGGCATCAAACCAAAATGGCCCTGATTGCTAATCAAAATGATCCCAAGCTTTTAAGAGCAAAGGTGAACGGTTAAATGACCTTAATTTCCTATTCTGTCCCCGTCATTAATATGCGTCAAGTTGGAGGGAGTATGTTTTTTATTTAGAATTTATTTCCGGTGTTTTAGATATGAATGTTCATGAGTGTTCACCATATATTGCTATTCTTGCATTTTTCTTGTAGTTATTTGTTTTTCCTTTCTTTTTGGTATTCCAAAGATGTTTTAAAATTATTTAAGTTATTTCAATAGGTTCATTTGTGTGAAAATAAGCAAACACTGTTCAAGAAAAGCACTTAGAAACATCTACATATCCAAGACGCATCAACTCGCCATACAAATGTGGTACCATCAAGGTTGCAGATATAACTCAAACCAATCCTAGGGACCCTCACGTCGTCCTTCCCTAGGGACGACACGGTCGCCCGAGCAGCCACCCCTCATCCTCACCTCACCACCACAACGACAACGGCAGGGGGGGGTCTTCTTCCTTGTTCTAGGTCACAGCGGCTAGGGCGCCGATGGAAACTAGAGTGCCATGGAGAGCAGCAGGCGGCATCAGCCTCTGTTTTGGCACCGTCGTGGCCAGATCCGGTGTCCCCATGGTCGGATTGGCACCAAGAAGATCGGGACATGACGAGGAAAACGGCATCAAGTCGATGCCATGGATGGATGAGGGCGCGGACCAAATCCGTTAGCCACGGTTTGTTGCGTGGTTTGGAATTTGTGCAACCCCTAGGAGAGGATTGGAGAAGACCTGGCTCGCAAGAGTTCCTCAATGAAGTGTAAAAGTCCCCTCAAGGATCTGATCAGGAATACATCTTCGTGCCAGAAACTCGGTGATATCACTCTTCCTCCTTGTTCTAGACTTGCTTGTGTACCACTATAGCTTTAGTCATTGTTTATGCTTCCTGATCTACTTTCTAGCAACTAGTATGTTTAGTGTTGAATTTCTTAGATGTTCTATGGTACCCATAGAACATCCAAAAATCTTAGCTTCCGCTTTGCGCATTAAATTTTATAATTCTCCTATTGACCCCTCCTCTAGGTCGTGTCATTCTCTTTCATTATGCAGGTAGCAGTGGCATGGGGGAGTAGAGGCGAGGCAGTGCTACGACTGTAGTGGCGGTGCGGGGGTGCTTAGGAGTGGCAAAACTGGCACGACGACGAGGCCATGTTGGAGGTCATGGTGGCGGTGATGGTGGCGGCAGTACGGACAGTGGTGTAGGCCCGGGCTATCGTGGACGGCACCGAAGGTGGTGACATGGACGAGCCATGTGGGCACTGAGAAGGTGGCATTGTGGCATCATTGAGCAGGTGGACGGTGCATCGGCATTTGCGTCGGCGACGTTCGTTCATGTGGGTTGGCCCGTGTTCAGGGGCATTCGTGATGGTGAAGGACATACAATGAGGAGGCAGTGGCCTGGGTTGGTATGGTGAGGATGCGGCCGTAATTAGAGGCCAGTGCGAAGCAATCCACAGGGGCGGTGACGTGACGACGATGTGGCGAGGCAACCCGAGGTAGCGGTGTCACAGGTCGCCCGGGCGAGGTGGAAACGGTGGTAGTGCCCTTATATGGGTGTTGCAGTCCTACGGCGTTCCTCGGTCTAGATGTTTATCCTCTTGCACAATCTCTTTGCCATCACAAGATGACCACCTCGGACGAGCTAGTGTGGAAGAGGGGAATCTATTCTTCCCTCTCACCTTCTTCCTATCCAACCCTTCTGCGTGGAAGGATCTGAAGTGTCAAGCTCTTACTTGATGGCTGGTCGGCGGCAAGGCGTCATCATGGTGGCTGTACGTTGAAGGTTTGTGAGTGGTGTTGGCCTCTCGGCCTGACAATCACTTCTTGCCATCGGAGAATGAAATAATTAATCTTTTACCACTCTTATGGATAGGATGGCATATGAAATGTCATCCGGACCTGCTCTCAGTGGCTTAGCCAGCCCCGCTTGTCATAGACATAGTTAAAGTGTCATCCGTAAAAGTGGCAAAAAGTTAAATGCCCCAGGACCGGTGGCGGTGGCGTGATCGTTTACTTTCTAGAGGTGTTGTTTCGAAAATCGTTTACTTTGGTGGTATCATGTGCCTGTTTGTGCTTTAGCGGCTTCAGATCTGTCTGTAAACGCATGGCGTGGAGCGTGTTTTTTTTAAAACACAGTAAGTACAAATTAACGCAGGCACCCATACATGTGCACATACTCACCTCTATGAACAGACATGTACACCCTATTTCTATGAGTACCTCCAAAGACTAGGTCAATATATCTTGAGATTGACGAAGTCACCATAGGTGCCTCGCTGTCAACGGATAGGTCATCTACCACTGGAAGAATATTAGTCGTAAATACGAGCACCCGTGTCAAATCTAGGATTTAAATCCGGGTGAGCAGGTTCCCCCGCTAGGTACCTAACCAGCAGTGCTAGGCTCACTTGTGCGGAGCGTGTTTTTCTTTTACTAATTACAATCCTTCTTTGGATTGTAATCTTGTATTATTTTCTTTTTTTCTACCAATACATATACGTGCCAAAGCTTTTGTCCGTCTTTCAAAAATTTGTTGCATCGTATTTGACAACTCTGATGATTGCTTTATTCTCACTACGTATTTTTTCCAGGCTTTAGAAAATTTTTGGACTGGCCGCAGCTGACTTAAAAGCCTCGTGCAGAAAGAAGAGCTTCCATTTAGGCCTTGTTTAGTTTTCAAAATATTTTAGGATTAGGTGTCACATCAACGTTTGACTGGATGTCGGAACGTGTTTTCGAACATGAATGAGAAAACTAATTTTATGGCTAGCCTGAAAATCGCGATACGAAACTTTTGAGCCTAATTAAACCGTAATTAGCACATGTGTGTTATTGTATCACTTATGGTTAATCATGATCTAGTTAGGCTTAAAAGATCCGTCTCGTGATTTTCATCCAAATTGTGCAATTAGTTTTTTTATCTATATTTAATGCTCTATATATGTGTCCAAAAATTCGATGCGATGTTTTTAGAAAAAAAAATTGGGACATGTGTTACCTGTTATGCATGAAACCGAATAGTTTCGTCTTCTCGATCCACCATCAGTAAGCATGAAACCGAATAGTTTCATCTTCTCGATCCACCATCAGTAAGCAGTAAGGGTGCGTTTAGTTCCTAAAAAGTTTTTGCAAGAACATCATATCAAATGTTTGACCGAATGCCAGACGTGTTTTTGAACACAAATAAAAAAACTAATTTCATAGCTAGCGTGTAAACTACAAGACGAATCTTTTGACCCTAATTAATCTGTCATTAGTACATATTGGTTATTGTAGCACTTATGTCTAATCATGATCTAATTATATTTAAAAGATTCGTCTCGTCGTTTACAACATAACTGTGTAATTAGTTTTATTTTTATCTATATTTAATACTCTATACATGAGTTTAAAGTTTTGATGTGACGTTTTTGGAGAAAAAAGTTTTGGAACCAAACTAGGCCTAAGCATGCAATTCATCTTTAAAAAGAAATAAAAATAGAGTAAGCATGCATGCAGTTTGCACGGCGACTAGTACTGCTGCCCGTCGGTTGATGGCCCGTGGGCAGGCCTACCGCCTACTACTTTGACAAATTCGCGAGAGGCCCGTGGGAAACGGCTTAAGATGTTGAGCACACGCACGGTTGGTGTGGGTTCAGCTGATCTTAATTAATTCAGGCACATTCAGATATATGCAGATGGCTGACCATACTGATACAGAAAATGCGCGCAGTACCAGTAGTCCAGTACGTAGTACGGGATGATTGCACGTAGGACCGATCATTGTTATGTGCTTTAAATTACCAGTGTTACTGATGTTTCCTGTTCATCAAGACAAAATGTTAGAACATGTTCTTTCTTCTCCGTATGGAATTTATATAAGTTTTATCAATTTTTATTAAATAAACTTAAATTTAGGCTGTGTTCCTTTTGGCTTGTATGCTGAAATTTTGAGTGCCACGACAAAAAGGAGACATAACATTACATATAATTCATGAAGTATTGACTATTGCAAACTTTTCAACCGGAGGCCTCTGAATGCATTTTGTCAAATTAACTCAACAGCAACATCAAATACAAATAATAGACGAAAGTACCAACTGCACAAGCACAGTTTACCCCATAGAAAATAAAGGAAGAGACACCAAAGCACCACAAACGCCCCAGAAGAGCACCAAGCTCTATCTGTCACAATTAGCCGTTTTGTTTTGATGTCAAAACGTGCCCTGCCAATTATTTAGTAGCTTAAATAGTAAATTTGCTTATTTCGTTTGGAGCCAAATGGTTGGTAATGCCCATATTTAATTTCATATTTTTCTAGAACTTTCTTTACTATATTATAAAATTTGGCAACTAATCGACATCAATCCAAACACATCCTCTTTAAATACTATCTTACCAAAATATTGGTAGGGCCAAAATTTGTCCAAACTTTGATACTACCATTGTTTTGGTAGGACACTGAACCAAAAAGACCCAATATTTGATGGTCATTACAAAAGAAAGCACTCATGTTTCATATGGAGTTCCGGACATATATATCGGACTGAATCCACAATATGGAAGATAAAGGGAGGGAACAAATCGAAGGTTCTGAAGATTTGTTTCCGACACTGACAGGGCATTATAATTAAGCATTGGCCTCACATTGAAGGAATAGCTGAAAGGAATCCAATGCATGAAAATTTAAGGCAGCAAGTACTACTGATCGGTACTCCTGTCCTAAAACATAGAATGTTTGTCCTATTTTAAAAGGTTAATATTTAAAAATTTTGTTGATAATAAAAATCAATAATATGTGTTTTTATTGTTACACAAGTGATATTATTATATTTTTTATTTAAAGAAGTTTCATACTTGTATTATATTAATTTTGTTGTTGTTCATGATATTAAGAAATAAATTAATATTCATATAATACTAAAGATCATGTAAAAATATGTGTGCTCTATAATTTAAATTCAAAAGTTAAAGGCCGGCCTGCACCTCGATGTATAAAGTTTGTACTTCTATTTTATATATGGACTATACCATAGTCTAATTCTTCTTCCGCCCGTAAACATATATTTACGTTGGGAGTAAGCATAATACGCTTGTTAGTGATGACATTAGCACTTCTAGTTGATGTTGACGTTGAATGCTGATCATTTATTCCACTGTGCTATCTGTCCCTTTATTGACCGTACGTAGTACGGCATACACCATATGTCTCCTGCCGACCATGATCAAATGAGAGCACGCTTAATGTCTACTGTACCATAATGAACAGTCGTTGTGCTCTTTTTGATCGCTTTCACATGGTGCTTGACGAAAACGGAAATTACTGGGACAATGTCGCGTGGGCCCTACCAGGACTTATTCCTCCTCAAGAACACACGCCGCTGGTAAACATTGGTCGGTGCACGTCGGCTGCCTTTACTCATTGAGGAGCGCTGGTAATTAAAGCAGCTTGTTACCCTGTTTCACATGATCACATGAGTTTGAGCACGACTCACCTATAAATTCTATACTTAGGGCTTCTGCTTTTAAGTTGATGGATGATTAATGATTAACGAGACTGATACTGTTATTATTATTTTTGGTATAAACAAATCTATTTTAGCTACTCAATGACGAAAACTTATGGCAAAGTCTCTTGCGAAACAAATAGGGAAAACCACTACCCTATATGTCACACAAACCGAATACATCTTAATTTTAATCTTAGACCGGTTTAACAAAGTAGATATTTCAATATGAGTCTTTTAGACAAGATAATAGGACAGAAATAAGATTTTGGGATAATACTTGGTTATACCATAACCACCGCAAAGAGCAATACCTTTCCCTTACATTGTGGATCAAAAGAAACAATCATTTAGCAGAGTTTATGAGTATAACACATTTGAATATTTTGTTTAGGCAAACAATTGCTAGACGCAAAGTCCCAAACTGGTAATAATCTAGTTCATCGTCTAGCAAATGCAATCATGTAGAATGAAAATGATTGCTTTATTTGGCTAATACATAAAAATATCCATTTTTCGGTTAAATCGATGTACCATTAATACAACCATAAACATCAATGTAAGAATTCATAACATAATTTAATTATGGGATTTGATTTCCTTTAAAATTTAGTCTTTACGTGATTATTACACCAAAAATAATCCTAATAAAATATAGTCATGCAAAGAAAAATTGGGGTGGAAAAAAGCAAGGTTGTTTTTTTAACGATTTTCTTTGATTCATGATGCATCTAGCGTTGTGTCTTCTTTGCTTTTAATGTCTTCTCTCACAAAAATGCTATTTTTTTTTGATAATTGGATTAGGGAGTGCCTAGATCAATGAAAATAATATTTTTAAGCTAGTGCTTTCTATTGGTCAATTTGGCGTTGCCATAATGATGTAGTTTTTAACAATAAAAAATTATCAAAACTTATAGGTTTTCATCGTGTCTTTCAGTTGGCTATATTCTTAGTCTTTGATGCTATCACAGAGAAATCAAAATACTATATATAATGGTGCCACACTCTTGAAATTTGTAGCCATTGTCTTTTTTTTTTTACTTTAGATGGCGTAGTTCATTCAATTTTGTTATATACTATATGATTTTTTTCGATTAGTTCAACTCGTTAGCATTTAGAGAGAAAGATTTGTGTTTGTCCCGTAACGTTCTAACTTTTTTCTACTTTAGAATCTAAATTTATTGGCTGTGTCGCTAAATGCAGATGCAGAAACCATTTTTATAAGAAAAGGTATGAACAAATGAATTAAACAATAAAATGATTTTGATTTTCTAAGAAATACTGAAAGAATTTTTCTTTTGAAACTGTGCTTTCTTAGGAACTTGAAATCTGAAAAGCTTGCCAATGACAATCCGCCGTTCGTTGGTTGGAAAGAATAGGACCAACTCCTTGGAAGTATAGGAATTTTTTTTAAAAAAAATTGTATTTTTTTATAAATTCCTAATTCGAACTAAATGATTAACCAAATGTGCTATGTGTGTCATCAAAAGCATAATAAAAAGAAACACCGAGCTAATGTGAACAAAACATGATGCTTTCTATAATCCGGAATTGAATTTTGACCTAATTTGCCACACAGTTTTGATGCAGTTATTGAAGCAGTCAAAGCAGCATGAGCTAGCAATAAATCTTTGTAGAGCATCGTCTCAGCTGGGAGCAGCAGTCCCCACTTCTGAAGTTCATCTTCCCACTCAACCACCACAGTGAATTATGGAGTAAGATTAGATTATTTGCCACCTGTAAAACAAGATAAGCTATTACTAACATATGATTAATGAAACATTAAATGTTGCTAACATGAAAAATGTATTTATTTTATTTTTTAAAGTATATTGCTTAACGGCTTAGGCAACATGCACATTATAATCCAGAGAGTAATAATCTCATATAGACTTAAAAGAAAGGGCTTCTCTCTGCCTCCCACGAACTGAAAATATA
>CM002481.1:19421708-19489942 GCA_000325765.3 Leersia perrieri
TATATACACACACACACTAATAGGACACTTTCTACGAACATCCATGTTAGTTAGAGAGATCTGGCCGGCTATTGATTAAACTGCTCATATAATCATGATTGTTGATCTAAGATGACGGGGCATACTTTCTGTTATGTGTGGCCTATATATACGTATCAATCTCCATCTCTCTGATACTACCATACATACCCCTCGGTCCTTTAATAATTGACACCGTTAATTTTTTTTGACAAATGTTTGATCGTTAGTCTTATTAAAAAAATTATGAAATACGTAAAATTACATATATGCATAAAATATATTTAACAATGAAACAAATGATAGGAAAATAATTAATTACTATGTAAATATTTTTAAATGGTTAAATATGTATAAAAAAATCAATGACGTCAAATATTTAAGTACAGATGTATTATTTATATTAACTATCAAATCTCAGGCATCTCCCTCACGGGAGCCACGGCAATGCCGCAGAGGTCGATCGAATTATGAGTTTATGACTACTTTGGTTGGCTTCCCGACTTCTTTTTCTTAAATAAAAAAAAATGAGGCCGGAACGCGACACTCCATGCTCAGGCTCTGCTCCAGACCGCAGTTGAGACGGCATTGTATGTCTTCAGGCTAGGACGCCCACGACACTGCGACCTGATTACTCTCGATTTCCCTTATAGAAGATTCAATTAGGAACTTTTTTCCAGTTTGTTGTTTCTTGCTGCGTTTGTCATATGAGAAGAGATTAATTAACCAAGACTCATAATGTGCCATCAAAAATAAATTCATTTGCTGCAACATTTTGGAAACGACGTTTCAGTCGATAAATTAAGTTCAGGTCACTAAGACCGGAGGGATTTGACAATAATATTTTCAAGTTGACAACCAATGCAATTAATTTAGTAATGTGTTTGTTACGAATTACTAAATTCAACTTTCAACTGTAGCAAACACTAACACGAGGCTTCAAGATGAGTATAGTAAAACCAATACTTATTAGAGCTTTTTTTACGGTACCCAATACTGCTAGTATATACTATTAGTATATTCGATCTAATAGTGTACATTAATACATAAGTGCAAAATTTAAAAAGATAAATGTGTCCTTTTGATGAGTGCTGAACCATTAGTTTGAGAGCGATGAGAGATGGATTGCATTACCGACTGAATCCCCACGCTAGATGTATCCGATTACGAATTTTCTAAAATATCCTTTTCTACCCATATAAAATTCTTTTTTTACCTTTTCATATACTGCTGGTATATACTAGCAATATTGGGTACCGTAAAAGTGCTCTACTTATTAATATTAAAAATTAAAATTATTAAATTTAGAAAACAGATTGTAATAGAACAATATTACAATGGACTTTATGTGTGACTACTGATTTTTTGGAATGAAAAGAATAAAATCGTCATGCATTTAGCACTGTAATAAGAAAGTTTACAGATAACTTAGTTTAAAACAATGTTTACTTAGTTTTTCTAAAAATATACCAATAGTAGTGTATGAGTAGAATTTTAATATTTATAATATGAATATCAATAACCCATGCAATGCACGGTTGGCGGCTAGTTTATATAATTAGGCTGCGTTATTTTGAGAAGTTTAACTCCGATTAGTATATGCACGCAAAATGAGAAACATCGTTAGCGTATGATTAATTATGTATTAGCTATTTTAAACTTCAAAATGGATTAATTTGATTTTTTAAACAACTTTCGTGTTGAAAATTTTTCAAAAAAACAGATTTTGACGCACATTGGGAAGAGTGCAATGGAAAAAAGAGTGTCCAGTTGCCCATTTGGTAGAAACGAACGCAGCCTTAAGCAACTTTACTTTTTCATGTTTGGCATGCATGTTTGGCTCTTCCGAACAGTGTTTTTTTTTCATATTTTTCTCATGAGCACATTTACCGATGAGAAAATTTTTCTACTCAAAAGTTGTTTAAACTTAAATTAATCAATTTTTAAATTTAAAATAAGTAATACTTAATTAATTACATGCTAATGATGTTTTTCATGTTGCTTATTCATTTTAGCCATTGGGCAAATACACAACCGAATAGGCGCACATTGTTACATTTTTACGTACCCACACAACATTCATGTATCTGATTGATTTGGTACAATGTACCAGTATATATAACACGGCAATAGACATGATACGGTGAGAATTGAATAATGTGAGATCGAGAGCCTCCTCTAACGGTTAACTAATCTGCAGGTAGAAAGCAAGGACAGGTTGTTAGCTACTTACTGCCCTTTGACTTCTGAGTAATTCATGTCGTCTCGTTCGTACGTTACCTATACGGTACGCATGTTAGATCGATTATGTTAGCGGCCTGGTGGACTAGCCACTATGGTTGCTAATAACACATCGTTGCAGCCCTGCTATGGGAGCTGTGGAAATCCAGAAATGATGCCTGTTTCAGAAAGAATCTATTAAAAGACCCATCTGAAATTATTCGCAGAACTTGTAATTTGCTTCAAAACTGGACTGTGTTGCAAATATCGCAGGGACAAGAAGTTTGCATGAAGTGGCCACGCTGTTAGGACATGTTGCAAATGAAGTCTACAGTTCGCGTTTCGGTTGGAGGATCTGTGTACCCAGCCAGGCCGGAAGTAATATGAAGAATGACGACTAAATAATCAAGAAGCAGGACTTACCACAAAACTGGAGGCTTACAACATTTTGCAGTTGGTAGTTTGCTCGCCTTCGCCCTGGAAGAAAGATTAGGGGAGCTGTCGTTGGGGGTCTATTACCTGCGTGTGATGGGTCTTCTGTTGATCTGCTTAGTGTAGTTGTCCCTTGTTTTTTTTTTTTTTTTTTGGCTGCGAATGTATGCATGTCTAAAATGGTGTGGAGCAGCGGATTTGGCAAATCCTTGCACAGTTAGCCAGCTCTTTTTTTTTTTTGTCACAGGATTCTGTCACGTTGTTGGCTGCTTCATTTCTTTAAT
This sequence comes from Leersia perrieri, assembly GCA_000325765.3. Taxonomy (NCBI): domain Eukaryota; kingdom Viridiplantae; phylum Streptophyta; class Magnoliopsida; order Poales; family Poaceae; genus Leersia; species Leersia perrieri. The sequence goes on from CM002481.1 coordinate 19,424,663, forward strand.
GGAAATGGGGGGTCTCAACTTTCTTTTATATAAAAAAAACTAGCTAATAACACATCAAGGGTACATTATGTATTTGTGTTTAGGAAGATGGTTGTTTGTTTGTATGATGTCACGTGAAGAAGCATTAATGAGAGCAGCAAACTGTTACAAAAACGCCTCTGCTTTGAGGTCTGCACATAACTTGTGTTGTGGCCCGCTCCTAGTCTCAAAACCGAAACAGGCCGATTAGTTATGTAGATTGCTCAATCTAGCCTAACAGCCTTTTTTTCTGCATGCCATCAGGCTCAGTTATCTCCCTTTCCAGGCCTCTATTTTCATGCTATATGCCTTAACTGACTTGTCCAGGGCCTGTAAAGTGTAAACAATTAAACATGCATGGTTTTAGAGACAACCCCGTTTGCATCCTCGTTTACGCTTTGACATATCACACTTTTAAGGCATAGGATATTAGCATGAAAACCTTGTCTTAGCCTGCTTTATGACACCATGGGAGATTTGCTGGAATTGTTAAGTGGGCTAAGGCCCATTTGAAGAATAATTTCAAGAAAATCATAAAAACCCACATCCTGGGAAGCACATATGTAAACCCCTTTAGTATCACTTTGGTAATTCTAGAAGGGTGAGACCTCCTTTCCTTAAATTAGAGAGTGCTCTCTAGTCCCTTTAGAAAGAGAGAAGTAGAGGAACACTCACGCGCTCGCTTGCCTTGCCGGACCGGGGGTGAACACGCACGCACGCGACATGCGCGTGAATGGTCTGCCAAAATTGGCTCCTCATGCTTGCACAAATGTGGCTTCTTTTTGCAGTTTTGCTCGTGGCTCATGAATGGATTTTCAACGGAATGGCTGGATAAGTTTCCAGGCAGTTTCTAGTTTTTCACTGTTTAGTTTGCGTAGTTTGATTTAGTTTATTGCCACAAATTATATATTTATTATAGAGATAAATTAAATGAACTTAATAAATAGTTTTATATAAGTGTGATCCAAAAGACTTTTTTAGTAAACACATTTTTTAATCATGGAATAGATAAAGCTTAAAAGAACATAACAGAGCCGGTCTCTCGACAAGCATGAATGACTTCTCACGGTTGTGCCAAGCAGCCGTACAACATGCATGGGCCAATAAGCACACGTACTCTTTTTTCTTCCTCTTCTTTTTAATCTTGCGTTTTACTAATATATATTTCTTTACTTACCAATAGGCCTTCTCTCATTTGATGTTGTATTATTGGGTGTAAAACACAGTATTATGTTTATAAGTCCAATCCAATTCGATATCTAATGGTTTCTTTTGAAACCTCAAATTTAAAATTTCCAATCCTCTCTTGAGTTTCACAGTTTTTTTATAGAAAAACTCGCAATCATTTGAGTGACTTTTTTTAATCCTCAAGAGAAAGTTTAAAAGGTTTTTGTCAGGAAGTTTTTACTCTTTGGCTGATTTTTTTTCTCCTGTATTTCAAAGCTTTACATATTATAAAGTAATTTACACATGTGAAAGTTTTCATTTAAGACGAGGTGCAAATTAAGCAGGAAATAATAATCACATGGATGAGCGCAAAATGAGTTTTTGTTTTTCTGCACCGTGCACGACTTGAGCTTTCCTCACACACCTATAAATTTGCATTGCTACTCATGCAATTGAGGTAAACTTTGTGACTTGTTGCTGGCTTGCTTTTTAAGTACTATATTGATGCAACAGCACAGGGGCACATAAAACATTGGTTTTATTGCTACCTTACTCTTTGTTTTTCCCTTTTCTTAGTAACCATTTGATTTCTCTTTTTTTTTCATCCAACTAACCGGTCAGATTAACAATGTCTTCTTTTCCGTTTTTCTCGTATTTTATCTACTACTATCCTCTGTTTCAGATTGTAAGACGTCCTACTAGACAGACAGGTAGGACGCCTTATAATCTAAAACGGAGGGAGTATTAGATGTTCCAAGAGGCTGATCATAGTATTTTTTTATGGGAGTATCAAAATGTTTCACTGTTTTAGAGAAATTTATTGCATATCTGGATAAATAATGCAACTTTAAAGTGCAAACAGAGTGAGTACTCACGGTCAATCATGTTCACAAAACCAAGTTTTTTTTTTTTGAGACAACTCACAAAACCAAGATTGGTAGGTGAGTATTTGACCCTGACGAATCACAGATTCACCGGTGACCGTTCAGTTATTGCTTGAATTTTGTCGCATTCCACGTAATTCTATCGAAATTGTCGGTTTGTGTCTTGCCGATTCGTTCAGTAACCTTTAAAAACCATCGGGTAAATGTCGGTTTTGAAATCCCTGCCGCCAATCAACCGCTAATCGTGACAGAATGATCACGTATTCACGTACGAAATATTGTGAAATGGAGAAAATGTTTACTGTCAAGTACTCTCTCCGTCCTAAAATATAACAAGTTTTAGAAAAGTCAAATTCAAACATTTTAAACTTTGACTATTATTAGTGAAAAACTCAAATGAACTATCACGTAAAAATGATGCCATTAGATTCATCAAACAAACTATTATAATATAACTATTTTAATTTGAAATAACATATTTTGATAAATATTATTGATCAAAGTAGCATTTCGAAAACCATGAAAAGTCTAAAACTGTTTATATTTTGGTATTTTGGGACGGAGGTAGTAGCAACTGGTCCATCCATCTCACAATGTCGCGACGTTCGCCGCTACTGTACTACTTACTTGACAGGAGCGGATCTGCCATGGGGTTGTGGGGTCTCTAGCCCCCACTACTCTGCTGGAACATGGGAGCCCCCACTAAATTTTCATTACATATTTTTATTAGAATAGAAACTGAAAGCTTTATCTGAAGGTTAAAAATAAACTGTTGAGCCCCACTATTTTTTTTGTTCTGGCTCCGCCACTGCTATTTGAGATTGTGTTGAGGCGATGCAGAGAAACGAGACTGACGGGTGGATACAAGAAAAAAGGCTGATGATATATCTCTCGCGATTGCTTTAATATGACTTGGTGACCGGGACGTGCAACCAGAAAGGCTGCAACACATTGTCGCGCCGCGACTGTGACCGCCTAATTTAGTAAATTCATTAACCTGTTCATAATCACAATTTTTACAACTTATTCCGTTTATTTATTTGTCATTTCCTTTTTTCAAACTGGTCAATAGACGTCACTGTCACAGCAGGAGCAGCATCCGTAGTTAGGGTGTGATGGTTTTTTTGCAAAATCCCCCCGGTTTGGCGAGGCGACGGGAGCCCCGTCACGTCGCGAGGCGACGCTGCTGGACCGTGCTCCGAGGCGGAGCAGACGACCGCGCCTCCAGCTGTACGCCCTCGTCTTCGCGAGGCGACGGCGCTCGGATCCCGCGTGGGGGCGCGCCTGCGGGAGTTCTTCGCGCCAAAACCAGCTCCGCCCGCGCCAAATCGAGCCCGACGGCGAGGTCCCCCGCTGCCTGTGAAGGGAGGGAGGGGAGAGACTACACCGGCGGCCTCGAATCCGCCGCGGGAAGGAGGAGGCGGACGCCGACGAGAGGTCGGGGATGGCGAGCTGCTCGCGCCGGATCTCAACACCAACAGGCGGTAGCCGGTCCTCCTCACTTGGTGGCTTAGATCCGTTGCCGGGCCGCTAGGTGGAGGTGGATCCATCGGCGATGAGCTCGAGAGGAGTGAGGTCGTGCTGCCCTCCCGCGCGAGTCCTCATCGGCGCCGTCCACCCACGCGCACGACGATGGGCTTTGCGGCTGCGCCGCCGCCTCTCTCTGGCTGCCCGCGCGAGTCCTCGTCAGTGTTGCTGTTTCAGTTGCTGATAATACTAAAAACACAAAGTAGTCGCTTTGAGTTTTCTAAAATTTCTGCAGTTTCAGTCATATGTGCCTTTAGTTATCAATTGCAGTTTCAATGTTCATAAATATTTTCAGTTTCAGTTTCAAATAAGTTTCAACAATTTACATCCCCCTGGCTGTTTCCTGGAAAACTGAAAACTGAGGAATTTTACCTGGATATACAAAACTGAATATACAAAACTGAAAACTGAATATACAAACTGAAAACTGAATGTTTCCTGGAAAGTAAAATCTGGTTAGCTAATATTGGTTAACTGCTTGGTTAATAATAGTAAGCTGTTAATTGGTTGTTGTTGAACATTGACATTTCTGTTCACAGATAGCTTTCCCCCAAAATACAGTCGAATTTGGGTTGCTGCTGTATTCATTGTCCGAAGGCTTGTATCCTCTTGCTTGGTTAATAATTTACTCTAAGCAAAGTATTGCTAATTTGGTTAATGAAAGACTGTTAGTCTGGTGCAGAATAGCAGAATAATGCCTGAAGTTTTTGCTTGCTTGTAGACTGGCAAGAATAGTAAACACATTAGCTTTGGCAACCAGCAATCCTGTTGAATCTGTCCAATTTCCTTCAGTTTCTTTAGTTTCTGTGAATGTGAATAGATGGCTCCTTCAGTTTCTTCAGTTTCTGTTAATGTGAATGCGGCTCCTTCATTTTCTTTGAATGTGAATAGATGGTCGTTGCAGTTGCAGTTTCAGTTTCAGTTTATTGGTTCCTTCAGTTTCAGTTTCTATTTCCTCTGTAAATGGAGCATGATCTTACAAACCTGTAGTAAACCTGAACTATAACCTGTGCTAGCAAATGGTAAAGGAGCATGATCTTACACTATGATTATTTTTTTTTTTGCTAAATGTCAAAATTGCTATCAAACCTGTACTGATTTGCCTTTTTTTTCCTTTGTATGAATCTTGATGATGAACAGGTCGTGTACTTGAAACTGAACAGGTCCTAAGTGTCATGATCAGGAGTTAGGCGTGTGAAAGTTCAGTTTCAGTATGCAGTATGCCTTTGACTGTGAAACAAGAGGGCCTTTTTCTTGGGGTATATTCAGTTAGGCTACTTGAATGGTTGCAGTATGCCTCTGTCTGTGAAATTTAGCAAGTTAAATGTGAGCTATCCTGTTGTCACTTATAATTGAGCAAGTTAACTACATTCTATATGTTGTTGTCTTTGTTCAATGCAATTTTCTGTCACCATGGCAAACTGCAAGTTAACAAGAGAGCCTTTCTATACTATCCTTCGGGTATTCACCATGGCAAACTACAAGTTAACAAGACCTGGGAGAAACTTCACCTTGTCATATTTCATATTTTGTCCCGTACCAGCTTAAGTAAAGCCTCCATCTTTATGTTATTTCTCTCCTTTTGTCTTGTTAATTGAAAAATGTTACACTTTGTGTCCCTGTGAGTAATTCTATATCATAGCGTGCCTCCTTTTATTGCTTAATGTGAAAATACAATCTAGCAGCACTTTTTTCTTGGGGTATACTTAACTGTATATTCCTTGATTGATCTATTAGATATCATGTCATGGATATTACTTACCCAGCTTAAAAGGCTGTTTTAGTAGTGTTTTGTTACAGCTGTTTGAACGTTACTGCTGCTGCCCATATCTGAATGAGAGCGAAACTGAATGTTCTATCAAATAGCCACACAATGGTATACACAAATGCATTTATAGTTGATCCTAGATACATGCAAAGCATTAAACAGCTTATAGACGGACCCTCTGTCTGTGGGTTGTATGGGCTGTCTGTACATCTGTTTGCATGATAGCTTCGAGGTGCTTGGAGACGCAACCCCGTCTATGGGTTGTACATGCCCTTAATATGTATTACATGATATTTCTAACACTAATAAAACGTTAAAAACATCGTATATTGATGGAGAAGGAAGTGTGGTATTGTCGTATATGGTACGTATAAAGGTCAATTGTGCATACTTTCTTATATATGAACTAAGTATTTGTGAACTTGTTATTGTTGGTCAAAAGTTTTAAAATTTGATGGAATCTTATCGTAACTATTGAATATATTAACTGTAGGTGGTATAATATATATTTTGAGTAAATTGCATGTTGGACCGTGTTTTCTTGTCTAAGTTGCACAATGGACTAGGCCTTAATTAACACATATTTTCACTTTTGGCTAGACTTTATTACCAAATTTTGTACTTTGGACTTTAGGTCCACATGTCAGTCAAACAAAGACTCCATGAGCCACCACCGTCTTCCTCTCCTGTCTTCTTGCTCTAGGTTGGCCATCCATTGATCCAGATTGGTCTTCCTCTCTTGTCATCCACCGATCCCCTCCATCGCACATAGCAGTAGCTGTTGCATCAACCAAAGCACCTCGTATAACAACGCCCTGTGCAGGCCAAAGCAGCCAGGCTAAGGCTCCAAGAACGCCACCTCCGATGCACTCCCGTGATCCCGTCGCATGACTCAAGCCCTGCCAACGTCGGCACAGAAGCTGAGCTCGAGCTTGACCGGTCGCCGGTCGGCGCCATGCTCCACCTCGACTCCTCGAGGTCTGTTAGTGTCGACACGACGCTTGAGCTCAATTTCTTCTTCTCTTTTCTGGTTTCTTTATGATCAAATGTCAATCTAGGTGGTGATATGCATGATATCAAACTCAGGGGCGATGCGTGTGTCGCATTGTTGCACCGGCGGTGGTTACTCGACCTGCTCACCGGTAGCCTGCATGGAACAGAGAGCACCAGGAGAGGAGAGCAAAGTCGATATTGAAGAACAGGTCCATTGCAAACCATTAGGCAAATTTATCTGGTCCAATGTGGACATATTGATTTGCCCCTAGTCCAAACTGCATAGTGGTTAAAAAAGGTGGCCCTTTATGCAATTTACTCTATATATTTCATCCATCCAAAACATAAGTATTTCAAGGATTTGTAATTTATCATACAATATAAGGGTGTGATCGTCTCGCTTATTCTAATAAGCCATAGCCACATAAACAAAACAATAATATATAATTTATGTAAAATTTTTACACATGTACTGTTCATGACTTGAAATCAAGGCTAAACAAAGACCATGATAAAAAAACCCACAAAATCAACTTTAAAAAATTAAATGTGAAAATTCAAATTTTGGCCACAGCTTATAAACCAATAGCAAAAAGCCTAAACATTTCTAGAAGTATCTGCAGTACTGCTATCCCGTAGATAACTTCTTGTTCAGATTTCCTTCAATCTTACACCCACCATCTTTCACATTGACTCATTTATTGAGGGGCAACAGGTATTGCCCCCCTTAATCTTATGTTTTCCAAAAAAAAATGTTTATATTTTTGAACAATCACAAGGACAACCACATAATATAGATAGTCGTCCAATAATTATTTATGATTAAATGATCATATTAGATGTGTTTTTATATTCACTAGTACGTAGAGTCAACCTACATTGTTTATCTTTTTATAATATAATGGGCCATATCTACTTATATGGGTAAAATATGTTTTCTATTAGTTGTAGAACATATATCAACGATTGAGATCACTTCCCCATTGCAAATAATCCTAACTGTAGAATACTGACAGTAGAGCACCGTAAATATACTCTATTAATTAGTTAGAATTGTCAGCTGATGAACTGTCTAAAAAGAGTGGCCATCACTGACGGTTTTGTTTGAGATTATACAGATAACCACTATTAATGTCTTTTCTTATTTAAAATCGTTTGAAAATAATTTTAGATTTACGATAATCACATTAAATGTTTGGCCTCCAACTTTTACTGAAATGACAACTTGGCAGGGATCAAATTTGAGATGTTAGAATTTTGAGATAATCACGCATTTCTTTCATTTCCTTTTACCTCCCAGAGGGTCAAATCTGCGATAAATTAGTTAGAACAGTAACCTAAACTTGGACAACCACATGCCTGTTTGGAAGAGCTTCTGCAAGCTGCAGCTTCTCCCAAAAGCAGCAATTGTCAGAGGCTACCTCCAAATGATTTACAGATTATGAGAATTTACAGTTACATATTATGCAAATAAAGCTTTTTCAGATTCTTACCGGCTGAATACCAACTAGCTAAATCTAAAACCCCCACAAATAGGCTAGCTAACCTTAGGATTCAAGGCCGACCATCTTGATCCTACTGTTTTACAGGCAATAAAAAAACGAGCACAACTTAATTCTCTCCTCTTCTTCAAAAGGAAGCATGATCGACAGTTTGACACAGCACAAAACCGCGCACACATGTATGCTTCATCAGAGCATTAGGAGAGTAATAAGAACGAGACAACCCCTCACATGCATGTATGCCTTTTAGTCACCTTCCCTTTAACACCACGAATTTTATAAAACAATATATATAAGTCATTATCGCCTGGCTAATGATCTGTTGACGTTTGTTACTGTGCCAAGTAAAGTACTTATTTGTTATTTAAGAGTAATGACCAGTCATTACCATCGATCCCATTATATATCCTGGGTTCCTGACGAAGATTAGATATGTGGCTTCACGATAACACATGACGTTGTAAGTGCGACGCTTCATCATTGGCTCACTTTTTGTCACCATCAAGTTATGCGCCTTATAATTAGCTTTTACATTATGCTCGGTTAGCCCTGCAATTGGAATATGTATACATTAAAAGCAAAGGCAAGAAAGATTTATGGGAAAATATTATTGGCCTAACAAACTTTTTGACCTTTGATCTTTTAGTCAAGCAAAAGCACACGCACACATCACATATGCACCATAGAGAATGAAATGTACGTAGGTCGTAAAGCAGACCTTGGACAATCTTGAGAATGGCACGAGAATATTTGGTTGTTATATTTCCCTTGTCATTGTGTTTCTTTTGTCCATATGGACCATTGTGTTGACGTTCTCTACAGGTAATTAATTTTAAAAAAAGTAAATACAAAGTTCTTGCTATTTGATAAGAATATGCTGATCAATTAATAGAAACAAACCAAACCCCGTGCTAATTAGTTTCCACAACTCGAGTTTTGCACGTCAATTCTATGCATCAGATTAATTACCCAGTTTAAAGATGTACAATGCCATTTTTTTGCGGCTAGCCTTTCCAATGGTCATGCATTTCCATGTCCATTTTCCACTTCTTTTAAACTTTTCTAGTTGAGACATACGCATCAAAAAGGACAGAAAGTTTTGATGGAAAGGCAGTAGGTAGTTTGTGTATTACATATTACATTCAGATAAGGTGGGGTTGCTAGCTAGAGCTCGAGTTAATGCTAAGCTTTTGATATTATAAAATATGCATGAAAGTGAAAATTAGATAATAGTAACTCGGACTGAATGTAACATGGCAACGCTATGAGCGGTGGTCTCTACTACCAATATTATACTACTAGTAGAAATAATCTAAACCGTCCATATGAGAATATTCTTATATTTTTCTACTACCATTAACTGATGTGACAGTAGAAATCAATCTAATCCTGAGGATAAGAATGGGATGACTACTAGATATTCACGCAATAATTTGCTTGTGCAAGTTCTTCATGTTCAAAATATACATGCTGAAAAGTACATGATTTTTTTTTGGCATGTTTGACCATGTGACCCCCGTAAAAGATTAAACAATCTCAAAATCATTCTATTCAAGTAATGTAAATTAATTAAGAGCATGGAGGTAGCTAGCCCCTAACTTCAACTAAGCTGAAGCTGTCGGATTGTGATGTCCTTGGAGGAAATTTAATTTCCCTTCAAAGTTCAAACTTGTTTCTGCCCGGAGAGATTTTCAAGAGACTAATCATTTCCCCTCCCAACGAAAACTGCATCATGTTCCACTAATTGACTATGCCGTCATCATTAATTAGATTCTTAGCAGAAAAAGCATTCCAAAAATAAAGTTGTGTAGAACAATCACAACTGATATATAGTCATGAAAGGACATGAAACATAAGTGTCTACGAGTTTTTTCTGATCATGCAGTTAATGTCATAGACGTTAAGGTAATGTTTTTTTTTTTTTGCTCAAGTAATGTGCACCGTACATAGTTCCATAAAAATCAAAATGTACATTTTATCCTACTCATTAAAAAAAACTCCACAGTTAAGGAGCAAATGGAAGTTCCAAATAAAGAATAAAATATTGTGTGTGTGTGTGTGTGTGTATTAAAATTTAGAAAATTAGTGCAAGTAAATTAATCTTTGTTCTAAAAAAATATTAATAAGAACTTCAGGTACGGTCCTCGTTAATATTAGCAGCTGTCCAAGCTAGAAACTTGAAATTAGATCATAATACTTCGATGTGTCCAAGTAAATGCTGAGAAATTTTTATTACATGCATACGCATGATCACACTAATTTTATTTTGTAAAACAAAAACAATGGGCGCACTTGGAGAGAATTTTTTTTTAAGATAATGGATTAACCGGTCTTGACTTTAGTCGGAGAGAAACTTAAATCCAATTTCTTATTTTAGCCAGAGTTACATGTCACAATTGTTCTGAGTTACATTATTAGCTGCATTTCTGTGCAGGTAACGAAAGGCTAAGAAAAACAGCAAAATAAGACAAAACCTTCTTATGCAAAAAATGAGCCAAAACCTAATGTACCACTAACCAGTAATTAATTAACTACACCAAGCACACATATGTATGAATCGAGACGGCGACGTCACAACTTTAATTAATAACAATCCAAAGTGTTTTAGCAACCGTTTAATTTGGGTGATAGAATATTAATTGCTAGCCCCTCCTAGAAAACCAAATATTGGAGACCGACCGATCGATTTGCATGCTTGCAGTCTCTGTCTCTACCAACCGACCAAACTACGTCACCAACGACGACGACGACGACCGAGTACGTACGTATACGTGACACACGGATCGATCGATCACGGCGTCGAGAGGTGGGCGGCGATGCATCCGTCGGCGGCACAGTGAGCCGGCGGGCGGTGGGCGAAGGCGATGCACTCCTCCGGCGATCGCTGGTGGGGCCAGTCGGGGATGCAGTTCATCCGGTCGTCACGGAGCGGCACGTGGAGGCACGAGACCGGCTCGTCGCAGAAGAAGTTGCCGGCGACGGTGAGGTTCCTCAGCCTCGGCAGTTCGCAGATCGCCTCCGGCACCTCGCCGGCGAGCTCGTTGTACCCCACGTTCAGCACCTCAAGGCTCTCCATGTCGCCGATCGTCTCGGGGAGCTCGCCGGCGAGCTGGTTGTGGCTGAGGTCGAGCACCCTCAGCTTCCTCAGCCTCCCGATCTCCGGCGGGATGCAGGAGGCGATGCTGGTGTTGAGGAGGATCAGCTCCACCAGCGTCTCCGCCATGTCGCCGATCGACGCCGGGATGCAGCCGGCGAGGCGCGTGTTGGCCAGCACGATCACCGACGCCGTCGAGTTCGTGAGGCTCGCCGCCGACAGCGAGAATTTGAATTTATTGTCGTTGGCGAAGAGGGCGTCGAGGGAGAGGCCGCGGCCGAAGACGGCAGAGGGGAGGTCGCCGGAGAAGTTGTTGAAGCGGAGGTCGAGGAATTTGAGGTTGGGGAGGGAGGTGAGGAAGGAGGGGAACTCGCCGGAGAGGAGGTTGTTGCTGACGTCGAGCTCGAAGAGGAGACGCATGTGGTGCATCGAGGGAGGGAGCGTGCCGTGGAAGCGGTTGGAGTTGAGGTGGAGGAGAGCGAGGTCGGCGAGGAGGCCGAGGTGGTCGGGGAGGCATCCGGCGATGTCGCCGTGGTTGAGGTCGACGCCGGCGACGGTGAGGGTGTGCGGGTCGTCGGGCGCCGCCGCGCAGTAGACGCCCGTGTAGTTGCACACCAAGGGCCCGCACCAGTCGGCCGTCAGGTTCTTGGGGTCCTCGGTGATGGCGTGCTTCCACGCCTGGAACGCCACGTACGCCGCCTCCAGCCGCTCGTTGAACGGCGACAGCGGCGGCGACGGCGGCGCCGGCGCCGGAGAAGGGGAAGGGGAAGGGAGAGGCTGGGGGAGACATGGGAGGATGAGGAGGCAGAGGAAGAGAGCTCTTGTTTGCTTTGGGATCATGAGCTGCATTTTGCTTATAGTTTGTTGATTCAATTAATGCTTAACTATAGGGAATTAAGGAGAGGTAATTGGGGGGAGAGAGGAAGGAATAGAGATGGTTTTCAGTACTGTGGTATAGGTCTTGGAATTTGAGGTGGTTATATATATGGAGTTTTTTTGGTGGAGGGGGGCTATGTTATGATGCTTGGTCATGGATGGATGCTGACATAAACTATCTTCATATCTAGGTGTAAATTTTTTTAGCTGATCTTTGGAGCCGGTTCAGACTTCGGAAGCATCAAGAAAGTTGGTTAAATTTTCAGTTCAAGGTACATCACCATGCATGATACATATGGTCATGAGCTAGTATTACTTCTTGTTTACATAGCATTTTAGCATTTACTAACATAATAATCATGATTGTGATGCTCGCATTTATGTTATAACTTTACATTATTGATACTTCAACAAAATCATTGAATCGTATATTTGTTGATATTTATATATATACTATAATAGAAAAATATAGTAAAAGTTGTTTTTAGACCATCTCATTATCCAAAGCATCAATTATTTTAGAACTGGAGTGAGTAAATACTCTATTTATCTTATGTATGCATGAACTATGCACTGTTGTTGGATCTGTTTTTTTCTCAAGTGTACATCAAATTTAGCTTTTGCGTGATGGTGTATAATCGTGGCATCTATTCTACCAACTTTTTCTACAAGTTTGTAAGTTGCATTCAAGCAATGAGTGCATATGCACCTAGGTGTGTAATCCTTAGTGCCACTCTTTTATACGGGGCATAATGGCTCTGCACGGCTCATTCTGAATCTGGTAACTTCCCTATCTAGGATGGCGTTTATGCTGATGATCATTGTGATGCCTGACTGACTAAGTGCATGTACACTAGGACAAAGAAATTTTTATGGCAGCTTATGTACATAGGGATACAGGTGAGAGGTCCATATCAATATTCATCTCCAGTCTCGATCCCTGTCTTGTAGGACGAGGGAGAAAGAGATGCTAAAAAAAATCAATTAAGATCAGCGTGAGGTCAGAGTCTTCAGTCGTCAGGCATCACACTGGTCTTCAGTGGTAGGGCAGTCTCTCATGCCCACCTTCATCTTAAATCTAAATTCGTTGGCTTAGCATGCAAGTTAAATTTGTTCACATATCTCTCTCTCCATGTGTTAGGACCAGAAGTAGTGCACACATGTCGTTGTAAGAACTTTAGAGAGAGAGAGGGGAGCTAGCACAAATGGAAGCATCAGAGGAGCTGAGGAGAAGCATGGCTGGTTCAGTTTCAGGCGTTCAGCTTTGTAACATGACCTCCTTACCTCTCTCTCGTTGGCACATCTTTGCCACTCTCTCTCTCTCTCTCTCTCTCTCTCTCTCTCTCTCTCCAAGAAATCAATGTGTTTTTTCTGCAGACATCTGCATCCACTAGACCACTACATCTCTCTCTCTCTCTCCCTCTCCCTCTCTCTCTCAAGATTCACTGTCAGGTTCCAGCCTAACCCAATCCGGTAGGTGAGGGAAAATGGTAGCTGGTGAGATTGCATTTCCCTGCACCGAATCTTCTTGAAACAATTGCGGCTTTAGGTTAATGTTTTACTCATTCCTTTTTGCATGTACCTTGAAGTATTATTATTATTAACCACAAAGAAGGTTTAGTCTTCACATTTGTTGCCGACAGGTTGCCTGAACAACCTTCTCTCTTAACTTAATGACTCTCTTTCTGACGAAGTAAAATGTTCAGTGCTACTGATTGCTTGAACTTGATAAATGATCTTTTTTTTTTTCCTCTTCGTAATGGAATAGACTTTGATCAATGCCTTTTGGAACACGAGGTGCATGCAGCAGATAGCAGAACTGTAGTTGATCAGACTGAATTTTCATCTTCCTCTCTGAATTGCAGACAAAGAAACCCAAATGGGAGAATATTTGCTGCCTTCAGTTTCTCTTTTGGTTACATGGTAACATCCAATGCCATCTGTCAACATGGCCAGCAGACAAGAAGGCTCACCATATGATCACTGCATAAGATATATGTGTTCTTGCACGAGTCAATAATTTGATCGTCTCATGAGAATCAATTTCTTAGAGTTTAGAGCAAGTGACCTGATCAACATATCGCCTTGATTTGGCTAGGTTCAGAGGTTGTGCATGCAGCAGGATCTAATATGGTCAAGCAGGTAATCTATAGCCGTCAGAGCAACAGTCACTGCACCATATAGAAAGTCCAAAATGAACATCAGCAAACCAATCAGCAGTTACGAGGCTACATCAGTGTGTTAATTATCTGAAACTCTATTGGTAGTCCAAGATCCATGTCAGCTCAGGAACAACTGTAACATCCAATTGGCCATTGCTAATTGTAGTCTTGTAGCTGAGATCAAGAAATTATGATTGTTATAAAATACATACCAAAAGATTGACAGAAGTAGGCAGAGAACAATAAGAAAAATTTAGAAGTAAACAAGTCCGCATTGCATGTCTTTCACTATCAGCTTACCACTTTCAGAGTGAATCAGTGAAATGTTCCATACGTAAAATTATAATAAAATAAAAAAAATGTGAGATTGCTAGAATGCGGAATGATTTGTCCAAATGATGTGAGCGAGGGTGTAAAAAATGCCCATCAGACACCCACCGATTTGAGTTGGAAGGATTCGCTGTGGATTCAAAGAAGTGACCTTTGTCTAGGACTCTAGCCTCTCTCTCACCCTGCTAGCCCAAGTTGCAAATTGCAATGACTTAAAAGCTTGTTCTGTTTATCTGTTCTCCTTTTGACAGGTTAACTATAGAATAGAATACTCAAAATAATAAGACAACCGAATCCTTATTACAGAGTCTGTAGGAATAGGGAATTTAGTGAAAATTACAACAAGCTGTGAGAGGTCTGGTTTACAGAAGTTTGGCACAGTTTGGATATAGAAAGACTAGCAGTTAATCAATATATGAAAGGGTAGGAAAAGAATTTCATACAAATAGAAAAGGAAAATGGGTCTTTAATGAAAAGGCTGAATAAAAATCTGATGCGCGAATTTACTAGATTGTCCTCACGTACATAAAGTAAAAGACAGATTTGCCTTCTGTATTTTATAATATAAGTAGATACACAAATCAATGTACACCACTAGATCATATATACTGTTAGTACTAACATTATTGCGTACTGTAGAAAGTCCTCGTTAATCAAATCCCTTGGAGTACTAGGTGGCATTGTATTTTTTATAAAATTTAGAAAGTTTGGGAATATAGAGTTCTGCGTAGAGACCCTGTTCTGAATCAATATACAGCATGTGCACCTAATAGTAAGTGCTATATATGTGCAAGTGATAGTCCAGAGCCTAGCTACAGATCATTAACAACCGAAAATCTAGAGTAAATCACCATGCCGATACGATACTCGTGAGAAAAATAAAACTGAAATTAAAAATCCTAGAACATAACGTTACGTACATGCAGATTTTAAACCTGAGAATTCTGAAGAGACCTCTCCATATACATTGGTCATTTTAACAGTCTTTGTTTATATAGGCCATACTATCTTAATATTACGGGCTTATTCGTTTCACAGGATTTTTAAAACATAGGAATAGAAAAAACGTAGGAATATTACAGGAATGCATGTGCAATCCTATGAATTGAAAACCACAGGAAATTTTCCTATGGTTATTGTGCAAACCAAACAAAGGATTGCAAACATGAGGTTGGAGTGGATTATTTTTTCCTATGCTTTTCCTTCAAAAATAGAGGAATAGGAAATTTTCCTATGGTTTTCCTTTGGTGCATTCCTATAAAACGAATAGAAATTTAGCATCGATTTCTGTTCCTATGCTTTTCCTTTGCAATTCCTTTGAAACGAATAGGCTCTGCATGTGGTAAAGCCACTTGCATATAGTTATGCGAATAATAATAAAACTAGTTGCTCTGTTCAAGTAGAAATTGATGAGAGGAGAATGGCCCAATAGTGCATGGGCTCACGGCTGGGCTAGAAAACTCACTACACGATAGTTGGACATTAGGCAAAGCTAATTCTATTGACGCAGACAAGGACACAATACTTCCTGTCCGTGTCTCTCCTCCACCTCAGCTCAAGACATCGGTAGGATGTGGTTTTCACAGTGAGAGATACTTTAGTGGGACCCACTAAAATATTTCACATTGCTCCTGTCAGTTGCTATTATCTATCCTTATGATTCTATTGATTTATATAGAAGTCCAACATTTACATTATATACCCTTAGAAAATATAGAGAAATATAAAATATGCCCCTGTCTCTAATATCATCTCCCCCAATCCCCTCACTCCACCGGCGTCTCCACTCCCGACGAGAGCAGGCAATGGGGAGACAACGAGCCGGCGACCTGCCGGCGGGGTGAGGACGATGAACCGGCGACCAGCGCGCGACCAAATCCTCGAATATCCCCAATCGGGAGCCCTCCGATCCATGCCTCCAACTTTCATCGCCGACGCCGCGCCATCAAAGCTCCTGGACGAGGCGAGGAGAAGCCGAGGTGGAGAGGCAAAGCAGCGGCTTCGAGGCTTTGTCCGGTGAGACGGAGGCGACCAGCAGGGCGCCACCACGATCAGCGCACAGGCAGGAGAAGGATGACGCTGGCGCCGCAAACTGCCTCCTTGCTGTCACCCGCCCGGTGGCTACAGCTCAGCATCGCTACCTGGTCACTGCAGCTCGCCGTTGCCGCCAACTGCCTCCAACGCCTGGTGAGAGAAACTCTTGTCGCCGTCCAACTAGCTGATTTTTCTTCCTCTCTCTACTGCCTTTTCCCCTCTCTCTCCTCCTTTTTCCTCTCTTCAGACGAAGTAACCGGTAACCTCTGAAGGACACGAACTCCTCTGCAGAAGGTGGCGTATGAGTGGTGGAATTTTGCTGACATGGTGCACTAGGGGCACAAGCCAGCTCACCCGACTGTGAGAGGCCTCATAACCCTGACACAGAAAGTCTGCCTTAAAGTTGTTGAAGCTTGCTAGAGGCCGGAAGACAAGGTGGCCTCAAAAAAATGATTTGTGGAAGGCTAAAGAATCCACTCCCGTCCAAACGGGTCTACCTGTGGCCCCATTCGCTCTCTCCCAATCTTGCCTCCACTTTCTGCTCTCCCATCCAGCCATCCTTCTCTTCACTCCCTACTTGCTCCCCTCCACCTATCAAGCCAGGAATTACGAAAGAAGCTTCGGACTCATATTGTTCATGGGTTGAGAGCGGGAACCATGTCCTCCTCCCTCCTCCTCTGCATGGCTCCGGCGAGGGATGGGCTGCAGCTAAGACAAGAGATGTGGTGGCTATGGTGGGGTCCTAGCAAGAATACGGCTTTGAGCGAGGAAGCAAGGTAGATCCAACAAGGATGCTGCTTCGGCAAGGCTTTTCTTAGGGCCGACTCTACCTTTGTGAGGGCCTTAGGCAAACTTAACGATATGGGCTCTTTAGGCTAAAATTTTTTTCGCTTGCAAAATATACTTTATAAACTATACGGCTCTAAAGTGGCATAGTTGTAATATGGTATTCAATTCTCAATAAATAATGTCGATTGTATAGTATAGAAACTAATAGAGAAAAAGAAAACAATATAGTATAAAGATCTCAGTTAGAAGACAACAAATATCCGATGTCTCTCGTAAAAAGAACTTTTTCAGTTATTTCTTGATGCATCCTAGACCCAATGCTTCTTGAGCAACATTCTAAGTTGTAACACCCAAAATTACAGGCTAAATTAAATAACAAGACAAAGGAAAACTAAACCTTAATTTTAGACTATCTAAACCCTAGATCTAAGTTCCAAAGTCCTAACCTAATTACTAATGTCCTAATTATACCCTAATCCTCACTTGGTTCGCTGGTTGTCTTCTGTGGGCATTGCCGGTCGTGGGCATAGGGAAGTAATAAAATACCTACATACTCCTACTTTGTTGGCTCCTCATGCCTTGGTTGCTGCTTGCTGGTGTCCTATTGCCTGCGATGTATGTTCAAGCGACAATCAGGCCACACAAACAGTGCTACGCGATCTGGTGGGTGATGTGCGGTCAGGCCATCACAGAAGAAAGCAACAGACGCCCATGCAGACACATAGATGATCGAGAAGATGTGTGAATCACAAAATCATTGTCACGCGTATTGTGCGGCATGGACACATTCTTGCCATGTGCTCGCAACATTTTGCTTGTTTGTCTACTTGATTCACCTTCGCTAATAGAGTTCTAACTTAGACGGATGGAAAGGAAGGAGGATTTGGGGATGGGCCCCCTCGTGGCCTGGGCCCTAGGCAGACACACATCTCGCCTATACTCAGAACCGAGCCTAGCTTTTCTATCGAAAGATGTGCCTCCGGCGAGGTGCGATCTGGATAAGCAGTGGCTTTGTTGAGGCGAGGCACGATGAGCATTGGAGAAAAGCTGAGAATGGAACACGCTTCGTTTGAGGTGAGGTTGCAGTGGTTTTGGCGAGGTACCGGGCTAGTACCAATGGTTGGTACCCAAGATACCAGACCTAGTACCTTTGTGTGGCAAGGGCGATCAGGAGGTACCAAGGTTGGTAGTTTGGTACATTCACGCGGGCTAGGGAGATGAGGAGGTATTGTAGGATCGTATCACAAGAACTACACTAACCAGAGGGGTGAATGGTTGTAATACACAAAAACCAAATCTTTTGATGAAGAATGAGTTGAGTTTCCTTGGTGCCGCCAGTTGAACCACGATCCCAATGGTCGACCACGAGCCACCTGGTCTTACCATAGTGATGCCGGTCTGACCACGCGCCCCGTCGGTTTGACCGCCACCTTCGTAGGTTTGACCATTGGTACATAAAGTCACAAATTCAATTTGTACTAGGACTCCTACTCTTAAGAAACTCACTCGTACAAGCAACCAACTCAAACTTAACATATTTGCACTCAAACTCTTCCAAACTTGGACTCTTTCCAAATTTAACTCCTTCCATACATATAGGAGGTACTATAGGACCGTATCAGGAGAACCAAACCAACTAGAGGGAGTGAATGGTTATAACACCCAAAAACTAATTCTTTTGATGAAGAACAGATCGAGTTTCCTTGGTGCCGCTAGTCGAACCATGATCCAATCGTTCTGGCCGTGAGCCGACCGGTCTGACCACAGTGATGTCATTTTGACTGCGCGCGCCATTGGGCTAATCACCGGTACACAGAAAAACACACTCCAAAGAACACAATTAATGTAGATCAACTTTATTGCTACAAGTTGTGTTTACAAAGTACAACTACAAGACTCTTTCTAAATTCAAACTAAATCGAAAATCTAGGATTAAACCCTAATTTCTCTCAAGTCTAATCTCCAAAAAAAACATTTCAAAGAGAGATACAACCCCTCTCATAGTTATTTATACCCATGATGTGGCTGCACAAAGCCACAAATTCAACTTGCACTAGGACTCCTACTCCCTTAAGAAACCCACTCATACAAGTAACCAACTCAAACTTAACATATTTGCACTCAAACTCTTCCAAACTTGGACTCCTTCCATACACAATCCCTCTTGTATAACCTATGGATTTTCACCTCCATGTGTGTTGTTCTCCCGCTTTAGCATCCTGCGTGATCACCCGATCATCTGGACATCAACTTTTCCCAAGTTGATTCCTGGTCCATCAGCGGCAATACTCTCCAAGTCTCAAGCAAAACTACACATGACAAACCAAGAAAACCATATTCGAGCACAATTTCTTTCCCAACTTGACTCAACATTTGTACACAACGGTATTATCCACACATAGAAAGAAACCAATCAGAAGCCTTAACCACTAAGAAATCTTGGAATCCAATAAAAACAACTCAAAACCAACTCATCCTAGGAGTCTACCGGTTATCCCGTGGGAAGGCCAGTATGACCGCCCTGTAGGCTAGTTTGACCACCCCTTGGCTAGTCTGATCGCCCACTGCAAGAAACAACACTACTTTCCAATTTATTCCAAAACTGAATAAATCAACTTATATGCCACTTGTTCATCATCAAAAACATGCAATCAACACCTTGATTTCACATGTACTTGTGCTGGTACTTTCGCGTCGCGTGGGCTTGGGCGATGACAAGGTTGTGCTGGTACTTTCGCGTCGTGTGGGCTTGGGCGATGACAAGGTACTAATGTTGGTACCCAGGGTACCAGATCTGGTACCTTTGCACGACCAAAATGATGATGAGGTACTAGTGTTGGTACCTAGGGTACCGAATCTGTTACCTCCATGTGCGACGGATCGATAGCGGTGCCGATAAATAGGGAGACGGTGGGAGGATGGGGAGCAGGTGTACACTAGCGGAAGACGGCGGAGCCGGCTAGGCTTAGTAATAGTGTAGGGCATGTCAAGGTTGGACAGGAATGCTCTCGTCCCCGACCCCAAACTGAAGAATGGGATGGATTCTTCCCTAGCCCAGCACGGAAGCACCCTGACCGAGCCCTGAGGGAGTTAGATCCAGTGTGACGGTGAGGATAGTGATGAGGGAAAACACCGGCAAGCTCTAGCTGGCGATGACAATGGCATGGAGGCAAAGAATTCATATGCCATACAAGAGGGAATAAAGTTTTGAACCATACAGTAGAAAATAGGGTAATTAGATCAATTTCAAGAAAATTACATGAGGTACGGATGTGATTTATATTTTTTTCATTGTCTGTGTGCTTGCTTTTGGTGATTTAATTCATTGTTTTCAATACAAAAATATTAGTCAGTTGCACAATATAAGACGTCCTGTATGAGATGTAGGACGACTTATAATATGTATCGGAGGTAGTATGACTTTCATTGTCATATGTGCTACATCTTGCAGCTGTCTACTCTTTGTGTTGTTGATTAATTTTGTGTTTGAAATTTGGAGCAATTCGGTGTTAGGATTGCGCTCTCAATAAATTAATTGGAATGTTCCTTCCTCAGCAGACATTGTTGGTTTCAAATAAAAAGGTCTCATATTGGGTCCTACATGGCAATTATGCTTATAAGCACCTTTATCAAGGTGACATTAATGAAAAGAGGACTATACATATGTATATCATAAAAAGGATTTGATCAACCCATAAATATTCTTTTAGAACTATTGCCGAGGGCGTGAACAAATAGACTATACATGTGCTATCCGGCTGCATAAGTTTTCATGTCTTTTTTCGATAATGGCACAAATAGCTCGAACAAATAGGTTGTATACATATTTTTAGTGGGACCCAAATAATTAATAGTTTGATTCTATGAAAAACTAAAAAACAACATAGATAAATACAAAGTTGCTTATAACACCATATGATAATTGACCGAAATTATCATTTTCATTTACCCTGGGTCATCCCAAATCCTACATGGAGAATTCCTTGAATGGCCAACATCATACCGATGTTCATGCCCTTCAACCATACTAATGCTCTTGCTGTAGTTTAGTTTTGCAGTATTACTGTAAGTGCACACACAAATTGACCGTTGTTATCCTTGCCCTTTTACCATTGCAATGTATAAATTCCTTAGAAAATATTATTACTAGAAATGCCAAAACTAGAGTACTGTACATAATAAAGGTAGAAAGCCCAAATTTCACATTTTCTGGAACTCAATGCTTTTCTTTAAAATATCTCTCTCTCTCTCTCACTTTCTCTCTCTGTGTGAGAGAGCGTGTATATTTTAGATTTTGTGTGTGCTTTGCTTCATGCTGAGGTAGAGTGGAGTGAGCTTTAATCTCCAATAAGACACTAATCCCTCCGCATGTTTTGGTAGTTTAATTTTAAATTAACCAACTCTAAGTATTAAAAAGATGAAGGGAGTACTACAGTATCTTAAAAAACATGGTTTAAATAAAAAAGTATATGAGATTTCCTTCACTATCTTACATTCTTATCTTATATTCTAGCGGTAATTTAGCGTTGGATTAGTTTGTGCCGCTTAAAAAACAACGGATTTCATAGTAGCAGCTTTGTAAGATTTCAGAAAAACTGTGATTGAATTTGCCATGAATATATAAAAAAGCTTCCTTCACCTTCTTGTATGCTAGTACGTTGGCTACTTTTCCAGCTTAAATAAACGAGAGATTTTACCACAATCTCGTAAAAACTAAAATAAACCACGGTTGAATTCGCCATGAACATATAAAAAATGCTTCCTTTGAAAAAGAGAAGCAGGCCGCGGTGTGAACCAGTGGCCAAGTTGTGATGGTGGTAACTCCTTCCTTCCCTCCCTATACAAGGAAACAATCACGCAGTGAAAAACAATTTTTTTTAGAAAAATCCAAATACCCTTTACAAATCACTCCTCCTTTTTTCTTCCCCCTACAACTCAATCTTGTCCAAATACCCTCCTATAAGTCAATATCTCTTTTAATTTTCTACCCTGCAAAGGTACAGACAATTTCTCCTTGTACTCTCGTTTTCTTGTGCTCGTAAATTTCTTCTTGACGGATAGGAACTATGAATTTCATCGTTTTGGAGCAAGGCATTGCTTCCACATGAATATCAAGGAGATGGTGTATGCTAGTTGAAGCCTAGCTATGTCCCTCCCAAATGTAATGTATTGATTATAAATGATAAATAGATCAGGGTTATGTTGGATGATCATAACGAAAACAGAGTGTTCAATATAAATTTTCACAAGGCTATAGGGACTGTTAACTAATAATTTATAGTCCTTGTTGGCAAGTAGAAATTCACCAGCACATGAAAACTAGAGTACAAGTAGAAATTGCCTATAATTGAGTAGGGGCGAAAAATTAAAAGAGGTATTTGGACATGATTGGGTGGTAGAGAGAAAAGTAAAAGGACCAGTGACTTTGTAGGAGGAGGTATTTGAATTTTTTCTAATTTTTTATTCAAACACCAGCCCAGCGGTGAAGCAGCGAAGGGGATCGGAGGACCGAACACCGATGATGCAGGAGAGGGAAGAGAGAGAGAGCAGAGGCGCATTGAATTCGCATTTACCATCGCCACCTACACTGCCTTCCCTTCCCATCCCAGGAGAGCATTCAATGCCCCTCTTCTCCCCCCTCCCATCCCCTCTCCTCTCTCTACCGTCACCAAGCAAAGAGAGCAAAGAAAGCCTTCTCTTCTCTGCCGCCGCCGACGCAAGCGGCCGCCGGCGCCGTGCAATGCGAGCGGCGCCGCTCCGAGAGATCGAGGGGAATCGACGCTTCATCGCTTGCGTTTCTTGGCATCGTGGCGCCGGAATCCCGACTTGGAGTTGGGCCGCCGCAAGCAGAGCAGAGCAGGGGCGCACTTGTCCTGCTGTTTTCTGCTCCGCAACATAATCAGTGAGCATCCATCCTTTCCGCAACCGCAAACTCTTTTTCATCTCTCTCTATCCATAGAGAGACCAACTATTTTTCTTGTGGAATTTGCATTAACCCTAGCTAGAGTAGGTTCTTTTCCAGATCTGGCTTAATTTGCCTTAACAACCAATCTTAAGGAAGGGAGACTAATAACAGTTTTTTTTTGTTCTGAAAAAGTTAGATCCGCCGGTGACCTCCATGCGCCACGTTAGCCGCATATCTGCTGATTGCTTTCTTGGTATGTACTGCACCCAGAATAAAATAAAAAGGTTCGGTTCCAACTCTTTTTTTTCAGTTAGTTATAATAAGACTGGCCTGATTTTTCTGCTGGTTCTTAGCCCAAAAAGTTGCAACTTTTTGCAGGAACAAGACTTAATTTTGTGTAGACCCCCCTCCAAGATTCAAGAAATGGACAATGTGCTTGTTGTTATTACATCATTGTGCTGCCTGCTCTTGCGGCCAAGTTGGACCTATGGCCTTGGTTCAATGGCATCCATTGCCGTGTCTTACGGCGAGGACGGCCCGGTGTTCTGCGGCCTCGACTCCGACGGCTCTCACTTGGTCACCTGCTTCGGTGCAGATGCCTCCGTTGTGTATGGTGCCCCTAGCAGGATCCCATTTGTAGGCCTTACCGCCGGGGACGGCTTTGCCTGTGGCCTATTGCTTGACACCAATCAGCCTTACTGCTGGGGGAGTAATTCCTATGTCAAGATTGGGGTGCCACAGCCGATGGTCGAGGGTGCCATGTATTCTGAGCTCAGTGCCGGGGACAATCACCTTTGTGCCCTACGGACATCCGTCAAGGGGATTCATAGTGCTAATGCTGATAATTCGGTGATTGATTGCTGGGGTTACAACATGACTGCCACACATACTGTCACTGGAGCTGTATCGGCCATTTCAGCTGGTTCAGTGTTCAATTGTGGCTTGTTTGCACACAACAGGACGGTTTTCTGCTGGGGCGATGAATCGACCAGTGGTGTCATTGGGCTAGCTCCAAGGAATGTGCGGTTCCAGTCTATAGGAGCAGGTGGTTACCATGTCTGCGGGGTGCTGGAGAATGCACAGGTGTTCTGTTGGGGCAAGAGCTTGGAAATACAGCAGCTGTCAACAATGTCCACTATTGCCGCTGATGCAGGTGATGTGAACATAGTGCCAATGGATGCGATGGTGTCTGTGGTTGGTGGTCGGTTCCATGCTTGTGGCATCAGGAGTCTTGATCATCAAGTGGCTTGCTGGGGTTTCACACTTCAGAACAGTACAATGGCACCAAAAGGGCTAAGGGTGTATGCAATTGTGGCTGGCGATTACTTTACTTGTGGGGTGCCTGCTGAGACATCGCTGAAGCCGATGTGCTGGGGGCATAGTGGGCCATTGGCACTACCAATGGCGGTATCCCCTGGGATTTGTGCAACTGATTCATGCAGCCGTGGCTACTACGAATATGCAAACCATGGTGAAGTCGGCAGCGGTAGCAAGACATGTAAGCCTGCAAATTCTAGACTCTGCCTTCCCTGCAGTGTTGGTTGCCCAGATGATTCATACGAGTTATCACCCTGCAATGCCACAGCTGACCGTGTTTGCCAGTTTGATTGCTCAAAATGTGCCTCAGATGAGTGCGTGTCATTTTGTTTGTCTCAGAAACGGACCAAGAACCGCAAGTTCATGGCTTTCCAGCTGCGTATTTTTGTGGCAGAGATTGCATTTGCCATCATCTTGGTGCTCAGTGTGACCGCTATTGCTTGCCTTTATGTCCGGCACAAGCTTCGACGTTGCCAATGTGCAAAGAACGAGATGAGGCTGGCAAAGAATACAGCGTATTCTTTCCGGAAGGACAACATGAAGATCCAGCCAGATGTAGAGGACCTGAAGATCAGGAGAGCCCAGGAATTTTCATATGAAGAGTTAGAGCAAGCAACGGCGGGCTTCTCAGAGGATTCACAAGTTGGCAAAGGCAGCTTTTCATGTGTGTTCAAGGGTATCCTGAGAGATGGTACAGTTGTTGCTGTGAAGCGTGCTATTAAAGCGTCAGATCTGAAGAAGAGCTCAAAGGAGTTCCATAATGAACTTGACCTCCTCTCAAGGCTCAACCATGCACACTTGCTGAACCTGCTTGGTTACTGTGAGGATGGCAGTGAGAGGCTCTTGGTTTATGAGTTCATGGCTCATGGATCCCTCTACCAGCATCTTCATGGCAAGGATTCAAACTTGAAGAAGAGACTGAATTGGGCCAGACGGGTCACTATTGCTGTCCAGGCTGCTCGGGGGATCGAGTACTTGCATGGCTATGCTTGCCCTCCGGTAATTCACCGAGACATCAAGTCCTCGAACATATTGATTGACGAGGATCACAATGCGCGTGTCGCTGACTTTGGTCTATCTATATTGGGCCCTGCAGATAGTGGTACCCCACTATCAGAGCTGCCTGCAGGAACACTTGGCTACCTTGATCCCGAGTACTACCGTCTGCATTACTTGACAACAAAATCTGATGTGTATAGCTTCGGAGTTGTTCTTCTAGAGATCCTAAGTGGCAGGAAAGCTATTGACATGCAGTTTGAGGAAGGAAATATTGTTGAATGGGCAGTCCCATTGATCAAAGCTGGGGACATTTCTGCCATTCTTGATCCAGTCTTATCTCCTCCCTCTGATCTTGAGGCTCTCAAGAAGATTGCTGCTGTAGCTTGCAAGTGCGTCAGAATGCGAGCAAAAGATCGCCCTTCTATGGATAAGGTGACAACAGCTCTGGAGCGTGCCCTTGCGCTGCTGATGGGTAGCCCATGCATTGAGCAACCTATTCTTCCAACTGAGGTTGTTCTTGGGAGTAGCAGGATGCACAAGAAGGTATCACAGAGGTCCTCTAACCAGTCATGCTCAGAAAATGAGCTTGCTGATGGGGATGATCAGCGGATTGAGTACAGAGCACCATCCTGGATAACATTTCCTAGTGTGACCTCATCACAGAGGAGGAAATCGTCAGCATCTGAAGCTGACATGGATGGCCGAACAACCACAGATGGAAGGAACGTTGGGAGCAGCATAGGGGACGGGCTGCGATCTCTGGAAGAAGAGATTAGTCCGGCCTCACCGCAGGAAAACCTGTACTTGCAGCACAACTTCTGATGAAATGTCAAGAGCAGTGTAAAATGCAGTGACTGACTGCAGCTTATGGTCAGCATTGTGAGTGCAGCCATTGTGACCTGTTGCTGTATTGATAATGCATTGCAATGTCTGTAAATCGAATAGTACCAAAGGGAGAGAGAACTAGTTATAGAGCACTGGAAGAATTTTCAGCAGCTGGAGGCATTTCTTTGTAGATTGTTTTATTCCTTTTCTTCTCTTTCCTAATGCTATTTATATGTGGATGGTAACATTTGATGGATGCTCATCTGTTGTAGCTTACAGATCTCTGCCCTAAACATCGTTGCACCTCTGCGTTGCTTTGCCTGCAAATTTCAATGCTGTATACCAATTGAAATGCAGCTTTGAGGTTCCGATTCACCTCCCTGGATTACTTATCAGGCATTCTTTCAGCTGTAGTGTTTTTTATTGGCAAGAAGTTGGCTTAATTGTTTTTGGTGACACATCATTGTTCGTTGCCAATTGCCCCAGAAGTCCAGGACCTCGAAATATTCAATAAGAGGTGCCATGCAATTCTCAGTGATCTGGCTTAGTAGCTGGTAGTTATGAATGTCATGGTCCATGATCTGTTTAGGTTGTTGCTTTCGACATAATCAAGGCAGGTCGTTATAAATCAATCAATGTTGCGGCGACCTAACAAGGACACGCCCATTACACTTGTTACGGATACTTTAGAAGCAATCATGTAGACCCACATTGGCTTTTTCTGCAGATTATAAACGGTTTTACATTGGCTTTTACTGCATATTCTAAACGCTTTTAAATTTTAAACTAGTGATTTTCAAAAATCAATGTAGGATTTTTTAATCTTTTACTACCATCATAAAGATAGAGCCACAAAACGAAAGTGACGAACTAAGACACTAAAATTAATCATGACATCAGACTCCAAAAAAAATTAAATCAGCTCTGCATTGTACTCCGAAGATTTGCCAGGTAGGGTTTATAAACATACGAAATGGATTACGTGTTTTTGTTGCTTTCTGACTGAAACTAGTCATCAGTATTAACGTCTGTTACCTTGCATTTGGGTTCATAGCTTGTTTCATTTTGCAAACTGATTCACCGGCTATTTGCAATTTAGAGATGTTCTTATTTTTCGGTGAAGGCTGCATCAAGTCTCCAGTTGGGCTTTTCTTTGGGTGGTGGGCGATTTTTCGATACTTGTGTTCTTCAGTTGCTTTTTTCCCTTTACTTTAATCAAGTTTGAAACAATATTTTTATGTCTGGAACAGGAAATGTGACAGGGCGACCCTTAGAAAAAACCGTGGAAAGAAAACATTTTGTCTGACTTTGTTTTGATTATTGAAACGAACATACTGTTTATTTCCGGGTTCCAAAATAGATGAGATTTTATAGTTTATGTAGTCAAACAAATATCAAAATCTTAACTCACTGGTAAATGTAAAAGGAAGTGCCTAGATTTTAGGAACCTGATTTCTTTTTAAAAAAAATCCAATCAGCTTTTCTCATCCTATAGATGATAATCATATGATTCTTACCACTTATTAATTACTACCTCCGTCCCAAAATACAAGTATTTTTATCTAGTTGTTAGGTTCAGAGCATCTTAAATAAACCTAGACAAAAGGTTGTTTAGATTTATTGCACATGCTATGAATTTAGACACCTACAGACATAGCTAGGAATACTTATATTTCGGGGAGGGGGAGTAATTATTACTTTATCACTAGTAGAAACGATCAAACCAATACAGCAAAGGTTAGCTCTGCAGCTTCCCAATGGTGAGTGATAAACTGTTCCAACATAAAGACACCTACAGAAAACATGAAATGCATTTTTAATCCATAAAGCTTACAAAACTACAAGAAATAAACTTATAACCCATAAAAATTTACAAAATTGCATGCAAACAAATTCAAACTTTAGACAAAACATAAAATAAAACCACATATAAGAACAAAATAAACCCGCATATAAGATTACACATAACATATAGCATTGTAACTTTTAGGCTTAGCAACATACAATTATTATGTGACTTAATAATAAATTTTCCGGTGCTTGAAATCTGATAAAATTCTAATGTGAAAATGTTAAGAACTGATATGTCATAAATGTTGTCATGAAAACTTCCATGTATTTATATTATTACTAACTTTTATGAATATATAACAATGATAAAACGTAAAACTTTGACAATATCCTAAACAGCACTTAAAAGCAATAAAGGCAGTAACAATTTAAACTTTTTCACCACAACCCCAAAATCAGTGCAATAACAAGTGCCAATCAAGCTTAATAAAGCTGCCATCATTGTTTGGTATAATACCACAACGTACAAAATGTCAGCAAAGCCAGAATTTCGGTAAGGTTGCTGCGAGGAGCGCGACTATGCAATCAACCACAGAGAAGGGCTTGTGTCTGTAGTGTTTCTGAATAAAAGCAGCCCTCATTTTTACGCTATTGTAATTGCAATCAACCATAGAGAAGGTTAAGTATTCACATTTGTCAGTGACAGGCTATTCTTTTCCTTTCTTTTGGCCATATCTGACTCACTTGCTCTTCTTGGAGCTCTTCTGCTCTTGTTTACCCTCTGAGACAAAATTACCGCTGTTAATTTGCTTGAACGAGACTGCTAGAAACCCTTTGCTTTGAAGGCTTTCAGCTGCAGCACAAGGAGTGCAAGCAGCAGCTGGTAGAACTTCAGTTTACCAGACTGAGTTCCCTTGCTCTCTGAATCGCAGGCAAAGAAACCAATCCAATGGAGAATATTCGCTGCCTTTAACTTCTTTGTTAGAAGGTGTCATCCAGTCCCACCCATCTCTATGGCATGAAGATAAGAAAGCTCAACATATGGTTTTTCAAATTCAGCAGCATTTGTTCGTCTCAGGGATTTGTCAGAGTTCATAGCCAGAATTTTGGTCCATTGAATAAACTGGAATGAGGATGGTATCAATTGGGATCAAGTCCTTATCAGATCTCTCACCCTGCTCTGTTATTGTCTCCTTTTGACACAGGTTAACTGTATGCATCGAGGGAATGAAGACAACTGAGAATTGACTCTTGAGAGGAAGCGATCCAGGAGCACAAGAATGCTGGTGAATGCAAATGTGATGCATCCATGAACTGGAGAACCTCCTGATATAACTTTTTGTTACTGAACCAGCTGATATAACTTTTACTATTCAACATTGACGACGAAGGTTTGGGCTGTGTACATCAGTGTTGAATGTAGAGGCCGGGTTTTAATCCAATATCTACAACAATTGAAGATAGAAGGTTATCTACCATCCCCACTTTCCCAGGAGCTGGAGAAAACCAAGCAAAAAGGTGAAAACTGTCAAAAAGCAAACCACCAGTTGCTGCCTTCTGACAACACCAATATACACACCTAACTGGAACCTTGAATCACAACATTCGCTAATGGTTCACCAGTTCTGTTTACTTGTGCAAAATCCACATAATATGTAATTCAAATAATTAACTATAACCCCCTCTTTCTCACAGAAGAAAAAAAAGCATTGATCATGTTTTTTTACACAAATCATGGAACATGATCAGAAACTACAAGCAATATATGTTGGCCTTAATTTTACAAGTCAAGAAATAAAACTATAACAGATGGTTACTGTCAATGACTTTGTTCGAAAAAGAAGAACTGTCAATGACTACCATTTACAATCCTTACATGGAGTACCCACTTATTTACCTACAAAAGCATGAGCAGCAGGTGGTTTCCTACACTTCTGAAGCTGAAAAGCTTGGCCTTCCATTTTGCCTTAAAAAAGAAGCGGCATGAAGGCGAGTTAGTCATCCATGGTTTTTGCTCTCATGCAACCACACGGGGAACATCGCTGTTGCTTCCGACTGTCCCGCCTTCTACCATAGAGAAAATCTACCAGCTGCACTTTTGACCGCCTTTGTGTTGTTTTTGATGTTCTTGTGCTAATCTGCTCCTCCTCATATTTCAGTAGAGCTTCTTGGACCTTCTGCATTTCTACCTCCAGCCTCCCAATTTTCTCTGCCATCTTCCTTGCACGCTCCATGATCTTGCGCTGGTGTCTGCTCCTCAAGTCAATGTTGTCCCCATCAAGAACATCTTCAGATGTGAACTCCTCGGCCTTCTTGGACAGTTTACTGTTGCTATCGATCAGCTGCATGATGAAACCCTCAGCTTCTCTTATTTGGTACCTAACACTCTCGAGCTCAAGCCCTTCTGATGCCTCTGTGTTTGTTTTGAGTTCCTGGATGCTGGATTGGAGTGCATTGAGTCTCTGTGCATCAGAAGCCAATCTTTCAACGACCTTGTTCTTCCACTCTTTGTGCGGCTCCGTGCTAGTTGACCTTGGTAACTCTTGCTTATCAATGCTGAGTTCTTTCACAACCATCAGCTCAGAGGGAGGCCTTTTGCAGTTGTTTCTCTCAAATGACTCACTTTGTGGTGGTCTCATATCGTCGTGTATATGGCTACTGCTCGCTCCGATGATGCCATGATAATCAAGCATCTTGTTATCTACCTGTGCTACGGTTTTATCGGCCTGACCATGGGAACCAGTTTTACCACCTGAAGAAATTTGGATGAGGTCATGCTGTATCTCTTTCAGCATCTGCTCGTAATTCATTTCAATCAAATCATCATCTAAAATCTCCTTGAGCTTCAGCACCTCAATCTGCTTCCTTGCTTCTTGTAGATTGGCATTGAAATCAAGCCTCTCTTGTTCAAGAAGGACAGCCGTATCTGTGACCACCTTTTGGAGTGCTTTGATGGTCCCATGCAATTTCTGCAGCTCCATGTCTTTCACTGTCCTTACTGCATTCTGGTCATCACTGGATCTCATATTGGTCTTCAAAACCTGAGTCGATGATGCATTTTCCTTCAAGAGAAGAATCGCCAAATAAGTTCCCCAAAGAAAATTCTACTTTGCAATAAATCTTTCAGAATAAACTTATTAGGGAAAACATGTGGATATCTAATGCTGATCCTTAGTAGTTACTACGTAGAAATGTTAGATTGAGAAACTGCATATTAATTGTAAGAGGATTTGATTACTTGTCCAACTGAATATTAAGGAAAAAAGGTAGTTTGATTTCTTAAAGCTCAACATAGTGGTAGGATAATAGCAGGAGCAGCCAAGCAGGTAACTATTAGGTCCTGAATAGGAAATGGGACAGGGAACTATACCTCCATCCTGAGCTTATTTGATTGCAAACATTCATTGGCAAGGGATAAGGTTTGTTTCTCTAGGGCACTGACTTCATTCTGCAATGACCCCAACGCTGAAAAATCTCCATTCAAATCAACTTTCAGTCTTCTGTTCTCAATCTCAACAGCATTCAGCTTGTCCTTCAGCTCATCAACATATGAGTTCCTACGGGTGATCTCTTCCTTGAGCACCTCCTTCTGTACCATAGTGCTTATCTCAAAACTCTCACATGTTATGATGAGATCAAGGACCTTCTCCTTGAACAGAGCCGCATTCATGATGGCCATTTGCATGTTAGCCAGCAATCTTTTGATGTCTTCATCACAAGATTTGATATCAGTCGCAGAGTTGTCCTTGCTCCTAAGAAATTCCATTTCACTCTGCAATTTATGTACTTCCTCTTGTAACATTTCATTTGATTTCTCAAGGCCAGCCATGTCAACCTCTATGTGGTCCATTTCCATGTTTACATGGTACCCTTCTTGGCTTCTCCTTCCAGAATTCAGGAGATTGGTGTCTCTTCGTACTGAATGTCCTCTTCCTAAAGCATTTTCTGAACTAGACCAGTTACAGATACTGATGGTTCTACTGAGTTCTTTGTTGCACTGGTTACTTTCTATTTCTAAGTCCCCAAGCTTCATATTCATCATCTTGATGTCCTGATAAAGCACACTGCCTGCTGCTTGGAGTTGTGCAAAATCACTATGCAAGGACTCGAATTGCAATGTCCTCTCTTCATGAAGGCTTCTAAAGACCACGGCAAGAATATCTTTGCTGACTACTTCACTGATTAGAATGCTGAAGTCATCTTCAAAAGCCTTCTCTTTCTCTCTGGAATCATATAGTTCATTGGACAGCAACGAGTTTTCTTGAATGAGCTTGATAATCTCACTTTGCAATGATCTCCGAGACTCTTGCAGTTCTGACAACTGCCCAACTAAGAACTTTGCTTCTGCCCTTAGCTCATCCACTTTACGATTACGAGTCTCTACTTCTTCCCAGAACTCATCAGTGACACTTACAAGTTCCTGGTTTTCTCTCTGAAGCTGGAGCAATTCCTCGCTCTTTGCTTGCTGCTCTTGCTTCAGGATGTTCCTCTCTGACCTCAGATCGGCCACCTCTTGTCCAAAGTGTTCCAAGAGTGTAACAACGAGGGACTTCTCAACAAGTTCATTCTGTTTCACATCCTGAGCATCAGATATAGTGTTCAGAAGGCAATTGATCTCATGCAAGATGAGATGCACAACACTATCAAGCTTCATTTGGTCTAAGGACTCATACTTGTCCTCCAAATGCAAGACTTTCAGCACCGAACCAATCCATTTAGTTAGCTTCTGATTATTCTCTGTCAAGAACTCCATTTTCTTCTCCAGAACCTGACATACTTCTTGCTTCATTTGTAGCTGTGCTGAGAAATTCGAATTTGCTTCTGCAATGTCTTCCAAACACTGCTTCCAGATGAAGATTTCTATTTGAGCTTTCACAATGTTTTGCTCCTCCTCTTCAAGCTGTTCCTCT
Organism: Leersia perrieri; assembly: GCA_000325765.3. Classification (NCBI taxonomy): domain Eukaryota; kingdom Viridiplantae; phylum Streptophyta; class Magnoliopsida; order Poales; family Poaceae; genus Leersia; species Leersia perrieri. The sequence continues at coordinate 19,457,554 of CM002481.1, forward strand.
CTATTCCTGCCTTCTTGCGACAGTAGGTTGATTTTCTTGTGTAGAGCATCGAACTGAGAATTCCTATAGTGTTCAAGATCATTGTGCTCCTTCCTCTCATGCCTTATCTGTTCCTGTAACTTGATCACCTCGTCAAGCACTGAGTCTTTCTCTTGTTGTAGATCAGAGTGTCGCCTTTCTAGCTCTGTGTAGTGTACTTCCAAATTGAGCAGGGTATCACTGATCCTATCAACCTGAAACAACAATAAGAAAAGCAGATAACCAACAGATTAAAACCACTGTTTAATTTCTGATGACTACTGCTAGAAATAACAAAGTTTGCCGCATACTATACCTGACAGGAAAGACTACTCTTCTCATTTTGAAGTGCAGTATTCTGACTGTGCAATGCCTCTGAAGATTCTTCCAGCTCTTTTAATTTCACTCTCAAGCTTTCGAGTTCAGCATTAGCATCAGACAATGAATTCTCCAGGAATACATTCTTCTCAAATAGCTCTGCCATGGTCTGAGAAATTGCCTCAATTTGAGCAACAATCACAGCTCGCTCAGACTGATGGCTAGAAATCTTGGAACTAAGGTGATAGCATGACTCTTCTAATTCTGCTTTCTTTTCCCTCAATACTTCGAGCTCAGTAGTTGCAACTGACAAAGACTTCTCCAAATATGCATTCTTTTCTGACATCCTCTCCATACGCCTCAGGTTCTCGATATGCAGAAGTTCGGTGCTCTCATGGTTTCCTATAATCCCTTTCAACTCAGCATTGCCATCCTTCAATTCGTGTACAAGTGCTTGTAGCGATTCTACATTCAAGTCCACAGCTTGTATTTGCTCCTTGATTGAAAGGTGTTTCTTCTCAAAGTCACTCCTATCCTCCTTAATGTGATAAAGTTCATTTTGAAGTGTCTTCTTTTCATCAATGTGTCGGCAAACATCTTCCTCAAGTCTCCGTTGTGCATTCTTCATTGTGATAATCTCATCCTGCAAACGGATTATCACGGATGAGGAAGAGTGAATTTGATCATTCAAACTTGTGTTTTCTTTTTGAATTTTCTCCAATTCTTTCTCAAAAATAACCTTTTCGGTTTCAATGTCCTTTGCCTTGCTTACTTCAATCTGCTTCTCAAGAGCTAGAAGCCTCAGTTTATCCTGAGTAAATATCAGCTGCTTCTCCAAAGAGAGCTGAGCCATTTCTGCTTGCATGCACTTGAGATGCTCCTCCTCCGTAGAAATGTTAAGCTTTTCTAACTCAGTTTGCTTCTCGTTTAGCTCTTCATGCTTATGTTTTAATATATGTTTCATCTTATTCAGCTCCAAATGCATCTCCTGATTTGCTTTTTCAAGAAGAATGGAACGTTCGTCAGCTGTGGTTAAAGGCTGCAGTCCACTTTGCATATCCTCTTTCAGTCTGTTGAACTTCTCTTGTGTACGCAATATTTCAGATTTGAGATTCTGTAATCTAGCAGTTGATTGTTGGCATTGCAGAACTGCAGCTTCCTTCTCTTCCTTTTGTTGTGCAAGTGCCTCCTGGAGGCAAACAACCTCTGACTCGGCCTTGTTAGTCTGCTCTAACATTGACGAAATTCTGCTCTTGAGGTCTTGGTTTTCCTCTAACAAACTTGCTAGTTCCTTCTGCAGCTGCTCATTATACTGGTTGTCTGCACAAGAACATTTATCGGAAATTATTTCATATTTTCAGAGTCATTATATAAAGTTTTTCTGAAGTGTTTTATGGGGGATTACCTTTCGCTTGATTTTTTGAATCACTAGCATTGATGAAAGAAAGAAAATATGGAGCCATGTCTGGATTGTCCATCTCAGTTTCGATAGAAGCAGTTTCAGCTGGGAGATCATCATCCAAGTCCACCAGAACCTGCTCAGGAAATACTTCTGCTATCTTACGATGGGCCTGTCGGAGTTCGCCAGCTGCATGATCATATCTTTCTGCTAAAGCTCGGTATGCACGGTACAACTCCTCAAGCAAGGCCATCAGCTCAGGACGCCTTCGGTAGTACATTTCTGCTCTTTTTGCAAATGATTCAGCGTCTTCTTCAATGATCTTGATCATCATCTTGATTTTGCTATCCATATCTGTATTAATCAAAGCATTCAGAAAAGATAAGTACAAACTTGAATGAAAAGTTGGCAAAACTGGAAAGCGAATTACAGCAATATACTATGCACAGACATGATAGTCAAACACTAAATAACTCATGGTATTCCTTTTTTATACATCTGGATTAGAAACTCAGCTGATATGCTAACATGGTCTTCACTTATGAAGTCAGATTATCTACAGAATGGAAGATTCTCATATCCATGAATGAATATAAAAACGAATTGCTGGTAGCAACATATAAGTTCAAATGATACAGTAGATCATTTCATAGGTATACCCATTCAGGAGTTGTATTCTTGTGTTAGCAGAGTGATCGAGTACTGCAGTCTGCAGGCTATAGTAGGAGAATAGGAGTTCTTTTAACTTTCAGTATATTTCCTACCTTAAACAGTTGTAACAAATTGCTCATCAATGTAGACTGTAGTTGTGCATTGTTCTGCAGCTGAAGTTCACGTTCTCTCTATCATAGAGCTAAACTGCTAAACTAATTCAGTTCAACTGTAATATAAATCACAATTACAAATGATACCACATTAGCATTTGGTCATTCAGTACAGAGGTCACCTACCCGAGACCAATGTGCCTGCATAAGACCTAAACTGCAGTGTTATATGCCAGCATTAAAGTTGCCCATGTGCTTCCTCAATTTCTCATGACTTTTAAACAGGTACCACTACATAGTGCAAGTCATTTTCTGATACAATACTGTTTTCAAATTCTCATGACTTTTACAGGTATCAGCATTATAAGGCACATAACATAGTTTTACTCAATATTGTTTTAGAGTATTTTATCAAGACAATAAAATCTCTACTACATAAAGCCCTGAGATCACACAAAGCAAAGAAAAACCGCTAATAAGGATATTATGTCAAGGACATATATATCCACTTAATCGAACAAGGCATACAGCATAAGATTTTCCAGGTTTCAAATTTTGTAACATTTGTTTTTCCTATCCTTCCAATTTCCAAGGTCAGTCTTATATCACCAATAATATGCTACAAGCCTACAACCAATGTCCAGAACAGAGATAAGTAAGTTTGCCTTAAAAAACCCTCAAAATTTAAACTTTGTGGTTTACCTTTTATTAAAAACCCATTTAATTGTCCATGAAAATTTGAATTCAACGTTACTGTTAAATCTGATTATTATTTTTGCATCATCATTGCAATTCTAATGGCAAAACACCATGCTCTTGGTCTGTAGAATCCAAAGAGCTCCCTATCCAGTATCCAAGAAAATGCTTGTAGATAGCTTTAGATTGTTTACCTGTAAGATTTTCTTGAAGCCATTTCGAATTCTTCGGGCAGATATGACTGTTCCACCACCATGAATACTTACGCCTTGTATTGGTCGGTGATGTTTCTGCCATTATGCCAACAAGCTAAACAGCAGAGCTACTTTCTGACTAGGAAGAAACTTCGATCTTATAAACCACAGCCAGAGGGGTATGAGTTACAGTAACCAATCACGATCTATCGCAGCCACCTTCACAATAATAAAAATTATCAGGCTGGGGACACAAGATATAAAGTACTGTAAGTCTGTAACTCATAGCAGAAAATCCTTCACAATAATAAAGTACTGAACCTATCTCTGGGAATTAGTAGGATAGTACTTTTAACAATTGACACTGAAACTACTGCTGAAGCAACGAAAGAGTCACTTTCTGTTCCTATTTTCAAATTAATAGCAGATATAGATACTGCAACTATAGCATTTCTTCCTTGTGATGCTCAACACACCTAAGACAGTTAATAGCAGAATGAAAACTGGCAACCAAATCTCCGAGTAATATTCAGTTTTGTGGACACTTGACTCAATTCCCAAACATGGTCTTTTCTTACTGCCTTTCTTACAAAACGAAGCATATAATATAAGACGGCCGGGGCAATATTAAATATGCAGCAGAGAAACCTTTTCCCCAAAAGATCGTTTCGTAATTATATCAGAATATGAAGCATAAAAACACAAACTCAGTAGAGAATTACTCCAGCATCAATCACTTGAATAGTAATCAATTGTTTGATCGAAACAACATAAAAGAAGAGAAACAAGAATTTTGTTCTGAGAGAAAGGAGAGATATGATTTCATATAAACAACAAATAAGAAGCGAACAATACCAACAGTTGAGGAAATCAAAAGCTGTCATCAATGTCTCAAAATTGCACTTAGCTATCCTGGTTTGGAACAAACAGGAGGTTGCTTGTAGAGTTACGAAATGTACAATCAAGCAATAATAATGGAATGATAGAGAAAAGTGTGGGCAATGACAAGAAAACACAACAACCCAAATAAAAAGATAAGCCCCAACCACTTCCCATCTCTCAAATGAGTAATGACCCACATGTGTATCAAGATTTCCAAACCGAACAAGAAGGAAACCGCATTAATTACTTGTTCCTTCATCGCTTACATGTAAGTGTGATCAAACAAAAAAAAAACAGAAATAGAAACGAGCATCCTTTAATGAACCAAAAGAAGAAAAGAAACTGCTTTCCAGACAGTACCGCATGCATAATAAAAGCAAAGAACAATATAATTCCCGATCTTTGAAGAGCATTTCGCAAACAGAAGATAAAGACATCAAAACTTGAAAAAGAAAAAAGAGAAAAGGATCATCCTTTGATGAACCACAGTAGGAGGAAAAAAAGGTATATTAATAAATGCATTAATAAACTGAAAACCTAAAACCACGCGGAGCAAACATTAACGAAAAACCATCCTACCAATTCCCAGAGGTGGGTTCACCAGTCCTTGATGATCATTGAAGAAATAGATAAAAATTGGGGAGAATGTTACCAAAAGAAAAGATGCAAAAATCTCAGAAATTCATAAAGGTTGAACTGATGATGAAGAGACAGGCCCCGAAAGAAACCTGCAAAAAGACAATCTGGCAGCAAAGAAAGAGCAATACAATCATACGAGACTAGAGAGAACACAAGGACATGGCTACAACAAACAGGACAAGGGAAAAGGAATCACAGCTAAAGCTGATACACATATCTATCATCAGGAAAAAAGAAAGAAAGAAAGAAAGAAAGAAAGAAAGAAAGAAAGAAAGAAAGAAAGAAAGAAAGGAGAGAGATGACCTTGCAGTGGAACTTTTACTTGCTTTCCTATCTCCGCGCCTGCAGCTGCAACCCAATGGAGATCCAGCTGCGCCCCATCCTGCCTCTAGGCCATCTTCCACCGCCGCCACATCAAAGATCGAATGCGTATGTGCTGAATGTATCAGCAGAGTACAAGAAAGAAAGAAACACACCAGATTGAGGGAATCAGATCAGTCGGAGAGGGAGGGGGGAGCCGGGAGCGGCGGTGATGGGGATTTAATTGTCAGATTGTTTCTCGTGTACTGATGAGCAAAAGGACGGATTTTGCGGCACAAACGAGTTCAATGCGATCCCGGGTTTAGGCGGAAGAAAAAATTCTTCCTTTTGGTGGTGGTACGAACCAAATTCCTGGCTGGAGGATGGATGGATTGGTTGGTAGAGGAGCAGTGTTGTTGTCTCTTCCTGCTGCGACGGTGAAGGAGTGATGAGTTGTGACAGTGGGGACTCACTCACTGACTGGCTTGGACGGCGCAACGAAGGAAAAGCTCTGAATGATTTCTTGGCTTTTCTTCCCAAATGTCCAAATTTTCTTCCAGGGAGATTTGCGATTTTGCATATGCATCCTTGGAAACGTTGGGAATTTTCCTTGGGAGAATAAGTGGGTGATCATTAGCAGCTTCTTTTTTGTCAGAATCTTTAGCTCCTTGGCGTTGTTTAAAGAGGATTAGTTGGTTAATTAGTGATTCCTGTGGGCGATACATGCCAAGAACGGGGCCATTTGTATAATGCAGAATGATTAGGAGTATGATTGTGATTTTGTGAATCTGTGATTGTGTTCCACAGTGAAAGCTCTTTTTGTAAGCACGAGTTCTTTTTTGTCACTTGTACAGTTTGTATGCATGTTTTGTCATCATGCACTACAGCACTAGCTTACAGTAATTACTGGCCTGTACAACGATGTAAACGTAGATAAGCACTAGTGTTCCAGAAGGCAGAAGCACAATTTCAGATTGAGAGTATACTTTAGTGACCAACCAACCATCATCTTAGCTGTCGGCAGTTGGCCCCACCTATCACCAGTCAGCAGTACAGCATTGCAGCTGACAGAAAACGACGCTAAGCTCAGCTGGATCGCTAATTGCGGAGCTAATCCTCTATTCGGACCATCCGATCAAGTTATAACGGCTCAGATCGAATTGCTAAACTCCAAAGATTATTCTAAATTATAAATACTACGGAGTAATCCAGCACCCTACCGAAACGAAATTCGACAGCTCTGAAAGAATACAGCTGTTTCAGACTTTCAGTTAATCCGCATGTGGTTGTTTACTAGTAGTATCTGCAAGTGTTTAACACTTAACACCAGTGTACTACTGCTGCTACCCGTAATCGACCTGAATTATTATTTCGTCGATCGTCATGAGGTAGTTGCAGCTACCTGCTTCCTCTTTGCTGGAACATGTACTGATTTTTCCATGATCAAGGGACACTGAACTGAATAAAATTAACAAGGTTGCTTTGTCTGTAATTCAGAGCAACATCCATTTTCCTTTTTTTACTTACACCACATTTTTCTACCTTTAACTTTTCACTACAAAGACGTTGCTCCTCTGATGTTAACGTTTCAACCTGCGATCTTTTTCAGTTGGCCCCATTTTGATCTCTTTGCTACTCCAACATGAAAACTACTAGCTAGCCAAAACACAATCCTACCTAAGAAAGCTTCCTCTACTTGTATGTCAAGCTGTTTCTTTTCTGAAGAAGAAGAACAAGAACATGCCAATTTTTCTAAAATACAGTGTATAGTAGCTAGCTAGGCAAGATCGGTGTTCTTGTCGATCAAACTTGTTAAGTACGGATTAAGCACAGGATGCTAATGTCATTAGTTTGTAGAAAATACATGCACATCTTTGTCAAACTCACCTGCCAATGCCATCACTAATTAATTAATTAGCTCTCTAACAAAGTACTACAACTGCACCGACAGGGGAGCTCGGAATGGCGAATTAAATCTATAGCTTGAAGAACGATAATTCTTTGCTGCGAATCAAGACTAGCACAAACCGAATGGTTGGTTCATGGCTAAAGAGGAATCCATGCATTTCATTCATCAATAGTGCAATTAAATTAAATCTACTCGATTGTTGCCGTTCTTTCTAGTGTTAAAATAAGAAAGGGAACATGTTCTTTCAGACTGTTGGAGAGAAATCCAGAGAAATGGATGTGGGAGTGGCTTAATTGATTAGATGCAAGTGCCTTTAGAGGTGGCTGTCCTAATTAATTAATTGATTAAATTAGCGCATTTTGTGATCGACGTGTTCGTCCATGCTTTTTTTTTTCTAATTTAGGTAGAAACCATGCAAAGCTTAGAAGATTGTTTTGCTTGGGGGCTGAGACCTGTATGACCATTAATCTTCACTCTTCAGGACACTAATGTTTGGGTATCTTTTCTCCTTTTGGTTTTAAAATGAAAAAACTAAAGAAAAAGATAATGGACATGTACACTTCAAATATTTAGGTCCCCTTTGATTCAAAAGAATTTTGGAGGAAATATGGAGGATTCAAATCCTATAGAATTTTTTTCCTATATAGCCCTTTGAAACAAGGGATTTGAGATTTCCAAATCCTATGAAATTCGTATGGAATGAATGTTTGCATGCACATATTGGAGGAATTTTTCCAAGAGCTCCAACCCTTTGAAACTAGTTCTCTTTTTTCCTTTCAAATACCAGCACGATATATCATCTGATGACCTGATCTTGGTCTTAAACAAAGCTAAGGATAATATAACTACTGCCATTCTGTACGTCAGTACGTGCACATGTAAATTACCAGTTCTCTCGTTTACACTTGCCTTGGTCTATATATGTCATTGTTCACGTTCCCATTCTACTGTTGTTTATTAGACCATCGATCTTTGCCGCTGCTGTTTTGTTGTGTCGGTGCACTGCTCCTATACATCTTATTGTGCTTTATACTATCTTTATTCATGGTCAAAGGTTTGCACCTGTCCAAATGGATCTAAATGATCAATTATTTGCTTGTTGTAAAGGACCACATATAACATGCTAGCTGAGTAGTGGAGTACTACATGCATCCGTTCAACAATACCCGTATAGTTTTGTGAATTGATCATGAATGAGAGGTAAATCTAAAGAATAAACAATATGAAAAGACCAATGCATATGTGACATACATACAGTAAGTAATTGGCTCAATAGAATCATTTCACTTCCTTCAACGTACACATTTAATTGGAGGTAATACTATGAAGCGAAAACATTGTTGTTACATCATTTTTTGAATTACTTCTATCTTGAACACGCCCACCTCTAGAGGCAATAGAATTTATTTTATTTTACAAATAAAATGACAATATAATTTAGTGTTTAAAGTTGAATTCTAAAGTCTGCATGACGAGTAGTATCTACCTGACAATATGCACTAATTATATCTGTTAGGAAGGCGATCGATATGCCTGTTTTTGTTTTTCTTTTCGCTGCTTATGGTGCAGCTTGCCCGATTGTTGTAGTTTTGTATCTGCCAAATATATTATATGTAAGCTTGTGAATCACAAATTGTCGATTGAGTTTTTAGATATATGTTCACTGAGGCCTCATTGGAAATGGGCCAAAACCCGGTCCTTAATTCCCTGGATGGTCCAAGATCATTTTGGCCCATACCAATCAAGGCCTGGATGTTAAGACTGAAGTAAGTCCAAACTATGTCCCTCTAGAGGTTGAGTTCCAATCTCATCTAGAAGACTTGAACCAACAAAATTGCACCATCTTACAACGAAGTCATAAGATTGATTGGGTGTGTGGGGGCGTAAGGGGGCAGTTGTTTTTTGCGAAGTGAGTGTACCTCAACTGGTTAGATATCTAATGGGGAATCAACCCATTCAGGCTCAAATTCTATATTTGATATTTGACACATGTGTTTTGTATTTATGACTAATATTCATTTACCAATATGCGACGTATCCAACAATAGTGAGACGTCTATAGTGACTTCGTTAATATTAAATATACCATCCTAATCTTCATATATGCTCATAGGGGTAGGGTGTGTGTTCATGGGATACGCGCGTTTGTATACATCTACATGTGTACGATGTTTCTAAATAAGGTCGAAGGGTTGTTTATGCCGGCGTGGCATGTTGTTTAGGTCCAAATTGTTGAGTCAAACAGTAGATCTGCATGTCATAATCCTTTTCTCCCCCACACCATCTCTGTGTTTCCAGTCAACAAATAATGACCTACCCCATTAGCGAACAATGACGCTTGCCGCAGGCGGTGAGTGCAATCTCTGCCCGCCTCCAGCTCCCACATAGACCGCGAGAACTGTGGAGGTAACATCTTTAATGATAATAAAGCAACTTATGAAAAATAAATAACATTTTACTTAAAGTTTTGAATAAGATAAATGTCAAAAATATTTTTAAAAGTCAACGACGTTATACGTAAACCAAAGGGAGTAGGAGCGACAGTGCTTTAATTTGACCCATTTTCTACTTTACTCGACCCTACCTTATTAAATAAAATAAAATGAAGCCATCATCTGACCATATTCCGTGAGTCTAAGTCGACGATGTTAAACTTAGGGTTTGTTTATGTCCTTACTTAATTTACTACAATCTCATTTTGAAATGTGTGATGAAAATTTTGATTTAGCTTTAACAGATTTACGATCAATTTGAGAATGCATGTCAATAAGTAAGGATATAAACAACATTTTGAACCCTGAATATACCGAGTTTAATTTGTCTCCACGAAATAGTGTCAAATGTCTGTTTTATTAAGAAAAAAAAGTTCAAAAGAGCAAAGGGTAGAAAATAGGGTCAAATTGATAATAGGATCAATAGTAAGAGGGAAAAAGTTATTTGTACTATACATATTTATACAATTGAACAGAAGACGGTAGTAAGGAAGAGATATAATAACAAGGTCTACTGCATGTTAGCTAGCCTGACATAATTAAACTTATTACTACCTCCAATATAAGGGATTCTAACTATTTACTTCCAATGTTTCACCATTTGTTTTATTTGAAAATTTTATGCAAATATAAAAAAGAGCAAATTGCACTTTGCATCACGTGCAGGTAGAACGTACCTTGTTTTACTTTACGCCAGATTTAGCACATACTTTCAATTTGCACTGGGGTGCCACAAAATAAGTTTTACTTTGTGTCGGGCTATACCATATAATTCTAAGAAAATCTTGTAAAATATATGAATAAAAATTAGAAAATAATTTAAATTTAAGCTAGGCTTCACAAAGTTTGATTCATATTTTAAAAAGTTCATAAAAATTTTATAGATTTAATATTTAATGACCTTTCTCTATGTTAAACCGGTGCAAATTAAAACTTTTTTATGTACCACGATGTAAATGAAAGTATGCGCTAAACCCACTATAAAGTGAAACTACGTACATTTTATTCTGTAAAAATAATAAGTCATATTTAAAGTATTTTTTATAATAAAATAAATTAGAAACAAAATAAATAATATGTTAAAATTTTTAATAAAATAAATGATTAAACGTTACAGGAGGTCAACCTCCCTTATATAAGACAGAGTGAGTATAACGGAAACACTCTAGGTACAACAGGCCAGGTTGGACCGGCGACAAATTTTGTAGCACGCCACTCGAGAGGAAAGCCATCGGTGAGTATGGGAGGCAGCAGTACCGGGCATGAGCTATGCGACGTAGCACCACCGTCACCGTGGCCGCGGGCGAGCTCGGCAGACAGCCATATATGGCCGGTGCACGCACGAACTTGTAGGTCAGTAACGGGGCTGGCCAGAGGGCGCGAGCTCGGGATAACCGCGCTGTGGCCGGGGGAGCGGCAGCGAGCTTGAGAGGCAGCGCTGCTGAGTGACGAACGAGCAATTATAAACAAGTTAATTCCAAAAGCCTTCCTATAAAATCCTATCTGCTCCTCCTCTTCGGGAGAAGCCATGCGTGTCTCTGATTTGGTTTTGTCCAGGAGTTTGGTTTGGGCACTGCAACTCTGCAAGCGATCGATAGTCACGGCCTCACGGTAGAACAGAGGTTAAATTAAAAATATTAGTGCTATTAAAGGTGTACAGTGTATTATACAGTAGGCTTTTAGATTGGCTCTAGATGACATAGAAATAATTGCCGCCAGCAGTGGACGGTACTGTTGGACTTGCTCTAAGAGCAAGTGCATGTGTGTACTTTTCCTATGTCTATGATCACCCGGCCAGGTTATTTTCTTTAGATAATGGTCAAATGCGATTTAGTTGGTAAGCAGTTTGTCCTGAATTTAAACTTAGCACGATACAAAGGCAGATTTTGAATTACATTATCCAACATGTAAGCTCAATTGTAATAACCTCGTCGATTTCTTCGGGAGTATGATGTGTGTCAGCAATACTGCTTTATATCTTTACATACTATAAAAAGAAAAGACGATTTCTTGCATGTTTTTTCGTACGTCGTCTACAAGGACACATCCAAGCCCTCCCTAATTTTCTATGCGGGCCCATTGCGTACACTTAGGTGGCGGTATGATTGAAACTAGAAGTAAAGCATGCAGGTCGATTAAGCAAGTCTCATTTAAGTTAAACAAACATGAAAGTTTACAATAAATTGCTATGAGAAGGATTTGCCGAACCTAGGATTTATTTTTGCATCAACTAAAATGGTGGTGAGAATTAAATCGGTTATTACACTAACTATATATAGTTAGGCTGTAGAAACCTCTATGAAATGACCTATGGGTAATTAAAATGAGCATGTCAAGTTAACCAAATTTGAATTCAAATTCCAAAACATCCATCATGAGTGTGTGCTTATTCATTTTCATTGTTTTTGGATCTTTTGCATTACATGTTAAGGCATGTACATATAGGACTTAGATTAGCAAACAATTAGTAGGGGAAAAACTAAAGGCCCAAAAATATTAGGAAAATTCTCATAGATACTTTACATGGAAGGTAGACCACCTGCAGAACTTGGTAATTTTATCACTTCATTTGATGCCTTGATGATCTACTTCAAAATTCACTAGATTCTGAAATTTCAGAAACCCTGAACCAACTTTAGGCATTCGCCAAAACCCAACCAAACCTGCTATATAAAAATCGAGGAAGAGCACCGTCTTCCTCAGCTCCGGCGAGCACCCTGCCGTCGCGCCCGCGCTCCGGTTAGTTCCGCTGGCGCTGCTCTACTCCATCATGATCGTCTCACCATGCCTAACTCGTGCGTACCCCTTTTGGCCCGAGATCCATAGGTCGAGCACCTGGTGACGCCATCGATCTCGCCGCCGTGGTTCTGGACCGCTGCCACTAGAGCTTCCCTATTCTTCCTCCTTCATCCACCTCTGGCCATGAAACTTCGCTGACAGCTTCTACTACATCGTGATAATCTCTCCGGCCGCTGGCGTCGCTGTGGTTGATCTCCGCGTCCAGTGAGTGATAAGTCGATTCCCCTTAGAGAACCATCCTCAGGCCCTAACTAACCTTGTGTGCCTCTTGATTTGAGCGCTGATGACCATGGGGTGTTGTCACTGGTCACCGACGTCGATTCGCCACCGCCGCCGTCGATCCCTTTCACTCCGGTGAGATCTGGCCAAATTGGACGTTTTGCTAGCATCCTAGGGACCTAATGATCACATCCTGACCTATCTCTATGCAGGACGAAGCCTGGATCGAGCCGTCGTCGTCGATCGTCGGATCTTGCCGCCGGTCGTCGTCCATCGTCGCCACCGCTCCACGGACCCCGCCGAAGCACATAGATCGCTTGGTGAGCATCGTTGAACATCCAGCAAGCTGATACGTGCATCATTTGGACCAAAACGAGCCTGGAACCTACACTTCACCGTCAACCCGAATGCCCCGCCACCCGCGCTTGCCGCCGACGAGATTCCAGCCACCACAGTCCACACCACCACCACCACTAGACTCGTAGAAGCCTCAAGAACGGTTTTTATTTTGGACGTGACCCTTGATTCGCCACCGTTCGCCGCCGGCGAGCTCGAGATCGAGCTCGGCCATGGCTGCTCACTGCGAGGGACGAGAGGGACTTCATCCGTGAATTCAATTAGTTCCAGGATTCACTTTGCAAAAACGACCAAGACTCATTTCCTTATGCGCTGGACTTGTAGGGCTTGTTTGGTTCTCTACCCTACCAACATTTTAGTAGTGCCAATATTTTGGTAAACTTTGGCACTATAACAAATTGGTAGGATAGAGTTAATATTGATAATGTTTGGATTGCTACCAATATGATGCTAAAATTTATAATAGAGTGAAGAAGATTCTAGAATCGTACTAAATAAAACATAGGCATTACCAACAATTAGGTATCAAACCAAACAAGCAAAATTACTATTTAAACTACCAAATATTGGTAGGGCACATTTTGGCATCAATCCAAAATGGCCCGTAAATACGAACAAATTTGAGGACTCTTTAGAAATTCCACCGCCCACGTGCCATGTACAGCAGGTTGATACCAAAAGTCTTCCAGGGGCTTTTCTGCAAAAGTGTCTCACTGACGTGCTGACCCCACTTGAATTTGAAATTCGAATTTAAATGAAAAGGATTTAAAATGGGATCTATCAAACTGAAAATTTGCCTAAATTGTAAAATTCATATAAAATCCATCTTAACTCCAAATAATCTCAAACCAATTTTATTAGGTTTCTAAAATCTTGCTCAATCTTACCGTGGGGTTAAACCTGACCACTTTTGTATAGGAAATGTTCCTAAAATTTTGTGCAACAAATGAGTAGTATAAATATGGCTGAAGTTTGTAAAATGCATAGGAAATTCATCCTACCTCCAAAAATTGTGAAACCACTTTTGTTCTACTCCTGGAAACATCCTCTGTAGGTTAGAGAAACTTAAAACTGATACTTTTCTGTATGAAACACCATTTAGGAATTAATAGCTTGATTCTATTGCACCACCTTGTAAAATGAATATAAATCTATGACAGCTCTAAAAATTGTGAAACCAATTTTGTTAGACTTCTGGGACTCTCCTTTGTACTGGAATAATATTGAACTCACTTCTTTTCCATATGAATTACCACTTCAAAAATTTAAGAGTAAATTTCACTTTAGCCCACCTTTATTAGCCAAAGTTTCACAATAGACTAGGGTAAGTCCATCTTTTCACTTAACACCACATATAGTTACTATTTGGTGTACTTTGGACCTGGGTTTACAACAATGAAATATTAGCACAAAGAACAACAAATTTAATTGGTAATATTACATCTTACTAAATAAATAGAACTCCATTAGTACACATCAGGTTTCCCTGATTAATGATTGAAGGCACTTAACTTGATTAGTTTGTGACTGATCTCCCACCGTTGTTATATTCTGTTGAACGAAGTTAGCTATAGAACTAGAATAACTAAAATATTCTATTAAGGTTCAAGCAAATTGAATAGAAAAAATGGTCTTAGCTAGAACTAAAACCCATAACCTAAGCCGCAACCATTAACCAATACATCAAATTATGATTAGTGAATGCAAAGTGAACCCCTAGTCCAATGTGCAAAAGATTGTAACTAAATATGGTGTTATGTGAAAAGATGGGCCTACTCCTAGCCCATTGTGAAACTATGGTTATAAAAGGTGGTTCAAAATGAAATTTACTCAGAATTTAATAACCCTATTTAGGCCATGCAACTTGTAAAATTTTTATAAAATCATTAGAAGCTCCAAAAATTGCAAAACCAAATTTGTAGGTCCTGTACAGCAGTATTCTACCATCCTGTAACCTGGAACTTGCTGGAACACTTCCCCTATGCACACTAAAATTTGGTACACTTATAGGTATGAATTCCAATAGTGGACTTATTATGCTCTAACCACAAGTAAATGGAGTAGGAGTCAATCCACCTCAAAACCCTATCAAAACCATAGGATCCCCTGCATTCATTTCATTTCATTTGGTTCTTATGTATTGCAAATATTTATCGTGCACGCGTATGAATTGCATTAGGTGACAATAGGGACGAAGGTGGAGCAAACGACGCTATGATTGATCTTGCCGTGCTGTGTGATATTTCGCGGAGCCTGTTGACGGTCGTTATCGCAAGATTTAACCATCAACTTAACTATAATAAATGGGAATAAGTTATGCTTGCAATGCATTTTATATTTCAGATTAATCTATTTCCACTTGTACTTGGAGAATATTTGCTTGTAGGGAATATTATATGAAAATAAAGAAGAAATGGAGAAAACCTCACTCCTAAGCAAGCCCAAGGGATGAGGGACTCACCTGACAGGGATAACGTCCAAGATAACCGTCTTCACAACCATAACCGTCATAAGGCCCCACCTATCAAAGATCCAACCAAAGGAGAAGTTGGTGGGCTGCACCCCTGGTTCGGCTAAACCAAGGGGTTCGGCTGAACCAGGATTTCCTCAATTGGCACCGCCCTTCCACGTGTCGACTCCTGGTGGCTTCCTAATGGCGGTTGCGATGGGCAATAATGCCAATTCCAACGGGAACAACCATCATTAGTAGCGTATATAAGGACGGGTTCACCCACTCTTCAACACATACACCAAGGCAAAGCTACAAGCTACTTACAAGTTTAGTATTAGTCTAGTGCTAGTGGAGTAGTTCTAGAATAGTTCCAATTCCACGGGAGCTTCAGAGGAATTCCGGTGAAATTCTTACTTTGCTTTAATTCTTTTGTAAGACTTCTAATATTTAATATAGTACATTCTTCTTTATACATTTCCGGTATTAGTATTCCAATCATAGAGTATGAATATCGTTGTTATGACTCTAGTTAGCTTGGGTTGCGCGAAGATGCTTGCTAGGATTTGCGTTGATACGGGTATAGTGTCTAACTACTGGATTACTTTAGTGATTAGGTATTTAGACCAAGGGTGGGTAATTCGGGACTTAGTTACTTTGTATAACAAGCTATTATATGAAGTAGTTGCTAATATCTTAGTCAATGAGTTTAGGTGTTTAGTTACCATTATTTGGTGGTATTTACACTGGGTGTGTTTGCAGGCCGCCAATGGTGTCGGCTTGGTATGGGTGTCTTCCCCACTGTAGATAGCACTACACACAATTTCCTAGGACTAGGTGATCCTCCGTATCTAGTCCTGGTTGGATGGTTAGGACAGACTTACATGGTTAGGACAGACTGTCGTAAGGAACTCGACAATTTGAAGTAACTATGCGATGTACCAAGGGGTTGCTGAGTCTGTATGGACTCACTGCATCGTAAGGGGGTTAGTGTAAACCTGAGGGACAACTGTATCATACTAGATAATGTATACTATAAGAATACTAGAGTGTGAACTAGTCTAACTACTTTCACTTAGCCAAATTAGGATTAGGACTTGTTAGCAATGCCTGTGTGTCAAATCTACCCTGTTATTATCACTTACCCCTTCATAGACTATATCTTATTACAAGTACATATAAGTTATCGGTCTAGTTTACTCTCTCACATAATCTTCCCCTGGGATTAAATACGATACCTGGGATACTTCCGAGTGAAATGCTACAATGGTATATCCGTGCGCTTACGGATTCATTTCTGTGAACCATAGATATCTATATATTTCTGGCGTCATTGTTGGAGACTATGTTTCTTGTAATGACGTTAGTAAATATCAACAGAGCCATGCAAGTATAGCCCCTCCTTTGAACACTTTGATCCAATGTTTTCTGGGCAAAGTATTTTGTTTGTAAATTACATGCGTTATCTAGTTATCTGCTTAAACCTATATGAAATGTGGTACTAAATTGTTGCATGCACCTTGTTAATCCAACACCCCCTACTAAAAATGAAACCCTAGAATAAATTAGAGTACACTAACACTACTAGTGCTCCCATGGGTAAGAAATGTTATGCCACTTATTGCTATGCTATAAACTTGAAAACTCTACTATTATACTTTGATTATGAACTTGTGATTTTGAAAACGAATGGTCAAAGGAGTGCCCATTTGATTATTTGTGAACCAAAGTGATAAACATATAAGTTTTTAGACTTGGGCGGCGAGTGGTGTATATATGGTAGTAGTTGTGCACCGATAGGGGGAGCGTTCGCTTGAGTCGATTAAGGACTGAACTTCACTTCATGGACTAAGTATACAGTACTGCCACATGTGCTAGTATGGGATGGCCTTAGCCAATTAAGTTGTTTCTCGTCTGTCCTTGCATTGGGAGGCCGTAGTAGTAACTTTTGATATGCAACCACCGTACTGTGGGGCTAGTATAGATTTTAAGGGCCATCGTACTAATCCAAATGTGGGGAAATCACATTATCATTCCGCCACCTATATAGCTAAAATGGGGCAACAATACTGCTC
Source organism: Leersia perrieri (assembly GCA_000325765.3). NCBI lineage: Eukaryota > Viridiplantae > Streptophyta > Magnoliopsida > Poales > Poaceae > Leersia > Leersia perrieri. The sequence goes on from CM002481.1 coordinate 19,475,064, forward strand.
TCATGAGGAAAACCACTATTCTGTTTTTCCTCATGTACAACGGTGTAGTGCCTCGTGGGGAGGGACCGTCTCATCTTGCACGATGTTAGGGTCGGTTGGCCACTTATCAAGATGGCGCTAAGCTCTAGGCTTACGGCCATAAGTTCTAGACTTAGTGTGTGGACTCCCACTCATCGTGTGCTCATGCAAGGACTAGACAACAGGCAATGTAAAGTCTACGTTGTGACCTCTAGGCCGCACTCAATGTGTAGAGTGTGGGAGATGCTTTGGCTGGCACCGAACCACCTAGGGTGTATCCTTCAGGCTTCTATCACATTATGTGGTCTTGTACGAACTCTGCAAAATCAAAACTAACTGGTTAGCCGTGGTCACAGTCATGAGTGACTTAGGGACTTGTCGTGAGTATAGTCTTATGCTTTCTTTTAAATACCTATGAAATTGATATGATTGTATTTGAAATTGTGGCAACTCGAGATGGATATATGCTCTACTATCGAATATGCATGTTTGGTAAATGCTTTACAAATTACGATTGCAACTTCGTATACTTGTATTGTGAAACAAATTTGGCTTTACGCAATTAAACCTAAACACAACCATTCCCTTGGTAATCAGCTAGCATGTAGCATATTAGGTTTGCTTCTACCTTGCCAGTATATTAACTCGTTTAATGTACTGAGTCTTGCTTTGTATTTGTATTTGTTTTCCAGCCCTGCTCCAGGTACTAAGTGTTGATTGGAGATCTCTGCAGCTTGTGTGCCGAATCTTCTAGGACCGATGGATCACTAGGGTCTACCCTAGTCGGCTTGCCTGTGGATTTGGGTAGCCCGCTTGCCGTTGAGCCATCATACTACAACGTAAGCCAATGTAATTCTTGTAGTTCTATTAGGACATATTATACTTATGACTAGTTCCATTTTAATTTGATGTCATGCCTTGAGATGAATTGTGTGGGCTATTTGCATTCGTGGGCAGCTAGCACATACAAGGATGGGCTTTGAAATAACTGCCGCAACCGGGAAATAGCCTTTGTTGAGATCGAGTCCCTTGGGTATTGTTGGCAGTCGTTATCGACCACTTTTGACCATCAATATTACTAAAATAAAGGAGAACTAGCTATGCTTGCAATGCATATTTATTTTAGAATAAACTATTTCCACTTGTACTTGCCAATATATGCTTGTAGGGAAAATAATATAAAATAGAGGAGATAATGTGAAGAAACCTCACTCTCAAGCAAGCTTGTGGATGAGAGGGCCACCTGGCAAGGATAACTGTCGAAGTAACTATCATTGCACCTCAAACTATCAAGGGGACCCACCTGTCAGAGACCTGGAGGAAGATGGAGTCGGTGGGAGGCAACCCTGGGTTCGGCCGAACCAGTCTAGTGGCCGATCCCACCGACCTTCCACGCGGATGCTCTGGATTGCTTCCTGAAGTCGGTTTCGAGGGGCATGATGGTCATTTCCTGTTCCAGCTGCCGCCATTGAGAGCCTATTTAAGGAGCACCTCACTTACTCTCCAACACATACCAAAGCAAAGCTTCAAGCTACTCTCTCAAGTTTAGTATTAGTACAGTTTTAGTGGAATAGAATTAGTATAATTCCAAGTCCAGCGGAGGCTTCAGGAATTCGGTAAAGTTTAATAACTTTTCCTTCTTTCTGTAAGACATTCCGTATTCAATATAATAGTCTTTTTTATACAAGTCTAGTATTTTATCCCAATCATAGAATATGAATGCCATGCTTAATTTATGCTTAATTAGTATAAGTCATGTGGATACATCTTGTTGGATTTGCATTGATGCTAGTATAGTGTCTAATTACTGGGTTCATAATCTCCTTAGGCTAGTCCAAGAGACATTACAAAAGCTTAGTAGTAGAGTAGTGAGTAGTAGCATAAGCATGGGGCTTAGGCTACGACTTACCGCTATTTGGGAGGATATACTCTGGGTGATTTGCAGGCTGCTGAAAGTGACAGCTCAGTACGGGAGCCCCCTCCCCCTGCAGTATGTTCACCTACATGAAATTTCCTGAGGTTGGATACACCTCCGTATCCAACTTCGGTTGGCTAGCTATGACAGATTGTTGTAAGAAACTTGACAATCCGAGGTAGTCATGCGATGCATCGGGAGGATGTAGCTAAGCATAAGTTAGTATAGATTAACACTTGTATATTAGAAGTATAGGATGGAACATAACTAATCTATTTACACTTAGTCTAATTTAGGAGTATAGTAGTAACTGAGGTTAAGCTTGTGTGTCAACCTACCCATGATATTATTATTTACCCCTGCATAGACTATGACGCATGCATGTATATGTAATTTATCGTATAGTTTCATTCTTATAAATCTTCCCTTGGGATTAAATACGATACCTTGGAATACTTCCTAGTGAAATGCTACAATGGTATATCCGTGCGCTTGCCGATGTATTTTTGTAAATCATAGATTACCATTGATATTTCGGATCGCCGTCGCTGGAAATTATATTTCCAGGGAAGACGTTAAGAAATACCAACATGTATGTTTGTGGTCGCCACCATCAAGTGGTCGACGACCATATGACGTAGGTGACTGGTGTGGCTATTTATCTGGTTTCATCTTTTATTTCGAGTCCGACGCTCAGAGTCTCTGTAGTTTACTCTTTTGAGATGTGTCAAGGGCTGCGATGAGGGCGGATGGTTACTCTAATTATTTAGTTCTTATTCAAGACTCCAATCCGCCAGATATTTCACGCTGACATATCTCAAACAAGTACACCACTTGGATTCTAGAGTGTCCTCACATATTGAATGCGGTTATCTAGGAAACTACCGCTCATGCATTGTTTGGGAAATTAGCCGCACAAACGCATGGTTTCTAGTAGACAGTAAGCAAACATTGCTCTATCTAGGTGATGCATCAATCATTACCATAAAGTACCAGAATGGTCCGTTCATTGGATTTGTTGGTCCACATATGTCTCTTTGTATTCTTTCTAAGAATACTGGTGATTCTACTTTCACCTTAAGAGGGTCTAACGATAAATTTTCCTTTGGCGCAATCAATGCACACAAAATCATCTTGATTTGGGAAATCATTAATTTTCAAATTATGGCCATTTGAATGTGAGATTAGTCTTCACATCAGCCCCATGTCCTAACCTGTCATGCCATATTCTATATGTCTTAGGATTTTTAAATATTGTTTCCAGTGCAACATGTTCGGGTTAATTTATATTAGTGTAGTGCAGGCCAGATTTCAAGGAAGGGAGCTTCTCGACAAGAGTCTTGCGATTTCTGTCTAATTTTGTTATGAGAAGAAATTCTAGTTTACTCTCATCTTGTTATTAGAACAGATATCTTTAAATCTTAGTAGAGTGCAACTAGACTCTAGATAGAGTAGAGTATCTTCTATGATGATCTTAGTACCATGTGGTAGAACTACTGTTGCTCTTTCCACACTAACGATGTGTGCATTGCTTCTCGCAATGGTAGCAATATAACCAGTCTTTGTGGTACAACAGTCTACTAGACACATCTCCTCTTCCATTGCCATATTATGTAACACAGCTCTATCATAAAGCATGCATAACTAATGAATACATGATCATATTGTAAAGATAAGCTTTAAGATAGAACATAAAAATCATGAGAATATATTAAGCTAAATAGAATTCACTCTATTATTAAGATAACGATGCTCTGCAAGGAGTTGACAAAAAGGTTCTCTTATGATACCCAATACTAGTCCTATATGGGAGTAGTATGGATGAAGTGTATCCGTTAATTTGTATGATTATTATAGTAATTGATTTATTAACTTAAGAAATTATCCACCACACCTTTGACTTTAAATTTTAAATTCATGATATTTAGCTTCTTGCACAATGAGGTCACATAGTTAGGAATGTCCTTTCTATATAAATCTATATAAATGCTCTGTACTATTACGTACTATAGGTGTATACTACCATGTACTAACCACTAGTATAATTTAATCTCGACCGTTCATTCACTGGTACAATGACTGGTATACACTAGAATTGGGTATCACAAAATTAACCATAGTTCTGCTAGGGACTTTAACTAAATGGACACTCTAAATTATTACACAACTTTAGTCTAATACTGAGCCAAAAAATGTAACATTAATGCAGGTAGCTAATTTACAAATTTGGAAGACTCATCAAGGTCCCCATATAACTGCTTAGTATAATCAAGAAGATCCTTTGAGAGCTTCATCTCAGTTGTCTGATGCCTTTTCTTAAACCTTCTCGTCAACTTGCTTGTCGATGTTCATGGCTACCATCTTCTCCTTTGAATTCTGGATCTCAATGGTAAATTGTGACTCATGCTCTTCAGGATTCTTCTTCGTCCCATGCCTCTCTTGATACATTCAACAAGATGCTTGAACATGCGGCAAATGCAGCACCAATTTCCCCTAGTGCCAGACTTGAAACATACCTGATTTTGCTTTCCATATTCATCACTAGTAGAGTCCTTCTTAGATTTACTATTCCGGTTGTCCTATCTTCTTGAAAGAAGCATTGTTAACTTCTCCACCATTTTTCTAAAAATTCTTCCCTTTTGCTGATTTTGGTTCTTTCTCTTCTTAAACACTACAAAGTTTTACCCCTAAGGCAACGACCCAAAAACGTAGCGATAGGGTCATTTTGGTTGCAATATGTAGCAAGCACAACGCTTTGTTGGCGTTGCCGGGCGTTGCTTATAAGTCCGATGCAATAGGGTATTGCATCACTCTAGTATGGCGTTGCCAAAAAATGGCTTATTGCCACTAAGTGTGGCGTTGCAATAGGTTGCAGAAGCAACGACGATGAGCGTTGCCTCATACTGCTTATTGCAACATCCAACATGAGTTGCAAGCAAACATTATTACAACGCAAGAGATATGTAGCAATAGTTTGTATTGCGACGATATATGAGCGTAGCCAAAATTCATATGATGTTGCGATATATGTAATACAAATCACAACAAAGTATGGGTCGTGGCTATATACCTAAAGTGTATCGCAACGAAATTACACGTCGCTATATACCTAAAGTGTATCGCAACACAATTAGATTCATCGCAATAGGCTAAGAGGGTATTGCAACATATTGAGAGTTTTAGCTATAGGCAAAGGGTATCACAACATGTTGCGAGTTATAGTCTAAAAAGGTATGCACCATATCGAGAGTTGTAGCAATAGCCATATACGCAATGGTCGTGGCAATACGCAATGCTACTAAAGGTAGCGCAACGATGTTGATTCCTCAATAAAAAAAGTTCTTGAAAAAAATAAATTGATCTGATTCATGATTCAATTCACGCAACATTCACTCTTAGCATTCATGATTCAATTCACGCAACAGAAATATTCCACATATGAAAGTAAGAACTCTTGTCATTTCAATCATCACTACCAATACTAAAATATCTACACAACCTATATATTATTCGAATGCATCTATAATCTTGATCACTCCCACCATTCATCATCTCTAAATTTGCTTGACTGTCGTAGCTTAAATGTCCTGCTGAAAAGGAAAACATGGTTTTAAGTGAAATGAGAAAATTATAGCTTCTACATGAATGAATGTGCACCAAACTTTGAATTGACATTGGAAAAACTGTAATAGCATTATGGAAAAACTGTAATAGCATTATGAAAGCACAATTCCAGTTCTTACCTATTGTTTCAATCTCTTCCAACTACTGCTTACTTCTTATTCATCTACTTTCTTTACATTTTGTTTGCTTCTGAAATTACATGAAAACAATTTGTAAATATATGCCAACACTCTGAAAGATTTTTCATACTAGTAAAAACCCATGCTAACACTACAGTTACATTTAAACTAATTGGTAACAGGGTGGCTTCTCAGGTTGGAGCTTAAATAAACAAGTATCTAAAAACTATTGTGTTGACTTGAATAATGGATCTGTTATTTCCTCTCAATTGGATATCTATAAGTTCCTCTCCTGTGTTTACCACTTATAAGCATTACAAGAAAAGTGAATTTCACAACAACCCCCACTTGGTTTGAGCTAAAGCATAGCACATCAGTAGGGTCGAAATCACAAGCCTGCTAATACTACTAATACAAGCCTGCCAATACTACCTACTCTTGACCATAGGAGGTAAAATTGCTACAGAATTTAGTCAAAGCCACAAGCTCATGTTTATGCACTATAACAAATCAAATCAGGAAAGAGAATGTCTTGGTATCAAAACATGCTTAATAAAAAACAAACTAAAAAATACACCATCCGGATCAATGCTGCAAGGTCAATGGAAACTAATGTGTTACAAATATTAATTCGGCTACAAGCTATGCACCTCTTAACTTCTCTTCTCATTAGCAAACAGACACTCATCAAGCATCCAACTCTGCCAATTCAGACAAAAGAAATGTGAGAACATTGGCTACAAACAAAAATGAGAAGAACCTGCAACAGGGAAATGTTTATAGCTAACTCATGTCCATACATACAGAGCAAGAAATCAAAAAAGAAACTCTTTAGAGGAATCTATTCTAGCAGATTCATTCAGGATTTTTTTCCCTACCAACAAGAAGGTTGCTGCACCGAACCATGTAATTTGTGCTGCTGCACTGAACCATATAATTTTTTTAAAAAAAAATGTTGGCCGAATAATCCATTAAAGATGTTCTACGGAGGTACAAATTTGCGGAAAAACTGCTAGATAATTACTAAAATGCTCTTCTAAAACTGAAAAATTCAGTAACTGCAAGCTTGTCAACCAAAGTTTCAGAGGTTTGTATTACAGATTTGGGGTCATAGCAACTAACGGACCATTATGAGGAAGGCGGTAATGCATATATAGAACAAGAACTAAACATGAAGAACTACGGCCAGTAGTAGTCAGTAAATCACTTTTGATTAGTGAAGGTGATATTCAGGCGAGGCCAGGCCACTATGAGGAGGTAGATTACTGATAAAACACTAAATAGTGGGCTTTGGCCAGATCCAACCCCTTTGACGAGACCGGCGCAGCGAGCACCGAGGGGGGGGGGGTTGACGCTGCCTGCTGAGGGAGAGGGAGATCGAGGAGAGGGAAGGAGGTAGCAGCTGAGGATGGAGAGGAGTGGAGATGAGGTTTTTATATCAGCCTAGGGTTAGGGCACGTCAATCCTAGCCATTGGATCGGTAATGTACGGTGAAGAATGGTTTGGCCATATGGGCCGAAACAGGCCTTGTTTCATTCCATGTCTGCTTAACGTTTTTCTATTTTCTTTTCTATTTTATTTTATATTGTGAAGTAACACATAAAAATAATTATGTTACATACACCAATATATTTTCTTATGTAATGTACTCCATATAAGTTGTTTCATAGAAGTTTCAAGAATTTTCAAACTGATTTTCTATTTTCTATATGTTAAATGAATTTCTACATGATTATCAAAATTAATTTAAAATTGAACTACGTGAACATCTAATAAGATACTAAAAAATTTTAAAAAATTATATTTGGGCTCATATGTTCTATTCTAGCCCATGTATAGGAGAAATATGAAAAAATAAATTATCTTGTAGGTACAATTGAAATTTCTATCTCCAAATTACCTCAAGATAATTATAATAATATCTATATTTGGTCAGAAAAATCTGAAAATTAACATGACAACATATTTTGGGCCTATAATCTTACCATAAAAAATACATAATTTTAACAAAATGGCAATATATATTATTCACAAATAAAGACATATCTTTTGAGTTGTCAGAAAGTGTGTGAGAGATGTATCCATTTCTGAATAATGTATGATATCATTTTACTAAAATCATTTTAATTTTTTATGGCAAGCTTATGGAATAAAATTATGTTGTCTTGTCAATTTCTAAAATATTCTGACCAAATTTATATGTTATTGTAATTATTATGTGTTAATTTGGAGATAAAAATTTGAATTGTATCTAGAAGATAATTTATTTTTTCATCTTTATTCGGAACATGGACTACAATGTAGCGTACGAGCTTAAATATATTTTTTCTGAAATTTTTTGGCATCTTACTCGATGCACATCTTAAATATAATTTTAATTCATTTCAATAACCACGTAAAAATTCAATTAATATATAGAAAATAGTAAATTAGCTCCAAAATTCTTGAAAGTTTTACATGGCAACCTATATGTAGTCCATTACATGTGAAAAAATATTGATGTATGTAAGATAAATTTTTTATATTATTGAAATTTCTATCTCCAAATTACCACATGATAATTACAGCAATATCTATATTCGGTCAGAAAAATCTGAAAATTAACATGACAACATAATTTGGGCCTATAAGCTTGCCATAAAAAGAATTAAATGATTTTAGTAAAGTGGCAATATACATTGTTCACAGATGTAGATATTTGTGTTGAGTTGTTAGAAAGTGTGTGAGAGATTTGTCCATTTGTGAGCAATGCATGATATCACTTTACTAAAATCATTTTAATTTTTTATGGCAAACTTATGGACTAAAATTATGTTGTCTCGTCAATTTTTAAAATTTTATGAGAAAATTTACATATTATTGTAATTATTATGTGTTACTTTGGAGATAAAAATTTGAATTGTTCTAGAAGATAATTTAATTTTTCATCTTTCTCGGACATGAGATATAATTGTCCCTAGAAAATTGATTTCACAAAAAGAATAAAATCAAATTAATTATTTATTTTTAGAGCTACCCGTCTTGCGCGGAAACGGAGCTGAACAAATCTTTCTCAAGGCGCCAAATATCTTATCCTTATGGCGCCAAATCCTTTGCTCTGCCGCCAAAACTGCATTTCCTTTATCAAATGACGAGCGCCAAATGTTTCATCAGAGTATCAAATCTGTGCTTACGGCGCCAAATCCCATCCAGCGGCGCGCCAAACTCCGTTCCCAAATACCTCCAGTCAGCACCAAATCCTCTCGGCCACTCCCCAAGCCTCCAGCCATCACCAATCCTTTCCACTGCCATCTCTACGCTGAGATGCGATGCCGTCCCCAGGGCACGGTGGATTAGGAGGACCTTCTAGGGCGTGGAGGCGCGAGGGGATCAAGCAAGCCACTGGCCACAGGGTGCATAGACGTGCGGCGGCGTGATCTTCGGGAGGAGGATTTCCTGTGCACTGTGCCATGGATTGGAGCGATGGAGTCTAGACGCCGGTGAGTGAACGAAATAAACAGATTTCCTGTTCTCTAATCCACATGTGAACTCAACAGGGATCTGAAATGTCCGATCCCCTTGACTATTAGTGCTAATCTGGAATGATCCTCCCCATCGGTAGTTCTTTTAGTTCTCTGATCCAAAGGAACAGGTCAGCTTCTCCCATAATCTGGAGTGAAGAGACTCGGTCTGTTCTTGCAGCAGAGGATGGTCTCATCTTTGATCCACTTCAATGCTGAGAAGAATTTTCATTTAATTGGCACATGAGCAAGCTTGATGCAGTCATTCTTCTTGCACGTAGTTCAGACTGAAGTCATTGCCCCCATTTACTTGTCCTAAGTGTATTCTGAAAATACTTCAAACTAGTATCAGCAGGACTGCTGACAAAAAATATTCTTTGCATCACTGAGCCATTGCCATGAATCTTAATTCCTAAGCATGTTCTGACAAGCGCTTTCTTGATTTATTTTAGCGAGTAGGTACTGAAATAAATGTGAACATGTGTAGGGCTTTGGTAATTCAGAAGTTACCTATAGGTTTATAGATTCAGAAGTTATGTATTACAGGTACAGAGTTTAGAGTCTGAAGTCCAGTAATAAAAGTCAACAGGATATCAAGTTACACATTGACCAGTATACTTTGCCATGTATGGAAAGGAAGAGAGATGAATCGGTTAGTGACAACTGACAAGCTGGATTCCCAGTCTTTCTTATAGCTAAGTGCAGAAACAATTCACTTTTTTTTTGACAACTCGGAGCTTAGAATTCTTTGGTTTGTATAATTTTACCATGACTTCATAATTAATGTCGACTCAGATCTATGTTCCAATATTCTTTTTTTTTGCGGTGTTATGTTCCAATATTCTATTCCATGCTACATTAAAGAAGTTCACACCCTTTTTTGCTAATACGAACAATGCTCACAACTGATACCTATGTTGTAGCAAGTCAAGATTTTCTAGTCATTGCCAGTTCTCTAGTTCTTTTGCGCATTGCTTTTTTTTTGTGTGTGTGTTTCGACTTGTTAAATTCAAGGGGGCATATGTGTATCAGCGTGTATTTGTTATAAATGATGTTCTCCCTGCCAGGTTCGTTTTCTGAATTCAATTAGAACGTTTGGGTTTATCAATTCATAGAATTTGTTTCCTTTACCAAAATATGTTTCAAAGATGCGTTACAATAGCCCTGTCCTGTAGTAGTGATTCTCATAATCGACCACCAGAGCGGGACTCTTAGTGAAAACATGTTTTGAGATTACGCTCAGGTAAACCAAGTTAGCCTGCTGAAAGCACATTTGAAAATAAGATGAGTTTCATTTTCCTTATTGTCACATCTTGTACATTTGCTTTGAATACTTTCAATTCTTTATTCATTTTTGAGCTAACCAACGAGACACAAATAAAAACAGAGGGAGTATATATATAAGGCTTTCAGTGCTATTTACTACAGATAAAAAAAAGTGCTATTTACTACAGGCATGTGACCTTTTGAGCGTATAATGATTGTTAGAATGCTTTCTATTATGCATATATCCTACATGTCTATCAAGTAAACTATTTTAATATCTCTGATCAGTATTCCTATATTTTATCTTTTATCATTATGCTGTCCAATCTGATTGGGTGTGACTTCAATTTATGGTTAGACTGAACCTACTTCTTTAACTTGCCAATTCTGCTAATTCTGTTATGGAGGGAGTTCATATTATGGTGAAAGGCCTTGGTTATATGATTGTATGTTTTCTTTCCGTACCTGAAAAAAAAAGGAAATTGTACTATATTGGTTTCCTTATAAATTTCCTTGAGAACAAAGATGCAATAATATGCAAAATATGTATTTAGTAGTAGATTCAAAATATTGTTTTGTTTCTCCTATCCATAGTTCAGTCTCAAGCCCATTAGAACCAGGTTTTCTATATAGATTCATACAAACCATACTTCTCATTCAGCTCTACTGCAAGTGCCCTATACAGTCAGTTGTAATACAATATATGCTCGCAGCATGACACAACAATATATGGCCAACTGCAAATTCTTCTGTTTGTGCTACAGGAATACTTGTATGTTTTTTTATTGTCCTTCACGACATCTACAATGGACAACAATTTTGGGGGATCCACACCCAAATTGTTGGGAAGTTCAGGTGAATTTTTGCATATAATATAATATAGGGAACCATTCTCTTTGTATTTGACAGATTGCTTTTGTGAAAGTAATTAAGAGAAGGGTTTCTCAACATAGCTATGTAGTTTAGCTGCCCTTTAGTTACTATTTTATGTTTTGGACAGGTAGTAAGATTGCTCTGGTTCATGTTTTTTGTGTATTTTATCTCTTTATGTATTTCCAAAAGCAAACAAGTGAATATATAGTTGTGCTGGTTTGAGAACTTCAGATGCAATGAAATGACTTTTCTGCTGTTTCACAATATATATTCATCTTCTATAAGTTATTAGCAAATGCATATATTAAAGTTCCTGCGGTTGATTATTGAACTTCTTGTTAGAGCTACGTGTACAAGTGGTCGAGACCAAGTGGCAAATTGTTTATGAACAAATGCTAGAGCAAGTAAATTTACCACGTCCTCATTGTTTTCTGGGGAAGATACAGGTAACTTCCTGCAATACACTGTCTTATTTCCTGTTTGACCTGATATACATGGGTAGTTTGATATGTACATATGTCCAACCTCAACGAATGAGTGTTTGCAGCTAATGGCAGAAACTAGGTTTAGTATAGCTTCTTTTGTTTGTCCCTTTACTGATGCGGTTTTAATGAGTTCAATATCACTGTATTCCTATAACTTTTGTTCAGACAACCATGGAATTTTTCCTTGCCATATGCTGGTATATGAATTGAGCATTAAAGTCTGGTTTTTGTCAGGTTTCTTAGTCATCATTGTTTTTCTTTCACCTGCTACACAGTACATTCACGAAGGTGCAGAATAAAAAAATCACATGACGATTATTCACTTTTAGGTTGAGATAGTAAGGATTTCTGAACCATGACAAAAAAATGTGCCCATTCAGCATTAACAAAAACCAATATTTAATAACATGAATATATAGACTATATATATAAACACCTTCATTTTTTTTATCAAAATTAAACAACTTATCAGTTTCATGCGCATTATTTCACGATGATATACCTAAATTATATCGCATCTCATATAATGCAGTAATTATGAAACATAAATTGTTGAAGGAAGAAGTACCTTAATTAATTACATTCTCAATTCCTGAAGCATGACAAAAAAATGAGCCCATTCAGCATTAACAAAAACCAATATTTAATAACATGTATTAATACATAGACTATATAAACACCTTAATTTCCTTTTTTGATCAAAACTAAACAATTTATCATTTGGGCCCAAATTTGTCAATCCGCCATGAATTAGGTTTAGGAAGAAAGGCCCAATTTTGTTATGTGTTTAGTAATTGGGTCTGCTTTTGGAAGAAAGGCCCAAATCAGTAATGTGTTTAGTCTATTGGGCCATTAATTATATTTCCAATTTCAGCTTTAACAGAAAAAGCCCACCCTAAAACTCATCTATTGCCACCTTTCATTCATGTAGCAATGAAACATTATCGTTGCAATACCACCTTCTGTGTAGCAACGATTTTTGTTCTTATTGTTAGATCTAAGCATCGTTACAAAATCTTTTAATCTTTTGCAACCAAAACATTTTGCGTTGCTATATCCAACATACTTTTCCCAACAATGCATTTTTTCGTTGCCATACCATAGAGCCTTCTGCAACACGCACTACTACTCATAACAATGACGTATATTTGTTGCAAAATGGACGCTTATTGCAACCATTATAGATATCGTTGCAAAAATTTTCCTTAAGTCACAACACAATTATAGTAGTTGTAATAAGTCCTCCATATTGCAACCAAAAATAATTTCAATCACAACACTGCTCAATCGGTTGCAAAAATGTTCTCCAAATAACAACTCAATTATAGTAGTTGTGATAAGTCCTCTATATTGCAACAATTTTTTTTCAATCGCAACACTGCTCAATCGGTTGCAACATGACCCTCTATCGCGACCATAATCGACTATTGTTGCAATAATCCCTATGTATCACAACGAAACTCACCTGTTGCAAAAAAAAAAAAAATCCGTGGCATTAGGGTCAAAACCTTGTAGTGAAAGGAAATAGCATGAGCTTCAAGTGCAGCTAAGCTTCTAGTGTGGTGAGATGTATGATTCTCAACAAGCGTCTCATCTTCTCCTTGCACTTCCATGGGCATGGAGACTAGTTCAAAATACTTCTAGTATATAGCCTAGCGGCACTGCCTCTGAATGTCAACATTGTTGGCATGAAAGGTGGACAAAGTTTTGTCAATCATGTTAGCATCAATGATTGTCTCTCCAAATAGCTTAAGACATGTGACAATGTGGTGAATGACTGAGTTATAATGTTTCATAAATTTGTAGTCTTGAAAAAGCAAATGAGGCCACTCACGCTTTGCCTTCGGGAGCAAAGCTTTGATTTGATGGCCATAATGATCCTTCAGTGAGTCCCAAAGACCTTTGGATCTTCCTTAGTCATGTACTCATTCTTGAGAGTAGCATTCAAGTGGTGCCAGCAGTAGTTGCTTAAGTTAGTATCTCCAGTTGACCGCCAGCAGTGGGACCCTGAATGCATTCTAGGAGGCTCTTAGCAGTTAGCACCACGCATGATTTTGGCATCCAGTGCCTAGGCTGGCTAGGTAGTTCTTGCCACTAACATCAAGCTCAATAAACACTCTTTTCGCAAGGTCAGCCGTTGTTCATACAGTATCTATGCATTACTCAGTAAGTTCACTTTAGGTAAAAGCATGGTAAGTGTGCAAATATATTCCCAAAATTTTCTATACCAAAGTATGGGCGCTAAAGTTGTAGATCGATCACATTGAAAGCCATTACTATCTACTTAGTGTGACAATTAATTGCACAAAAATGTATTGGTTTGCAACTCTCTAATCTAGGGCACATGGTTTAAAGTATGCTTACTTTTATTCAGTTGATTATCAAATAATATTTGTTGTATAAATGCTATCCAAACTAAATGTACGCATCTTAAAAAAATGGAGATATCACTAGTAGAGAAAAGGGCTTTAGTCCCGGTTGGGAAACCCGTAACAATTAGAAAACCAGGATTAAAATCTCACTTTTAGTCCCGGTTGGTGTTACCAACGGGGACTAAAAAGTAGCAAAAAGCTGGCACCCTATCTCCCATCCTAGTTATTATTTTTTCAATTTTTTCATTGTTATTGTATACAAATCCTCAAAAAATGCACAACAAAATCATCCAAATAATGGCATCCTTGCATCAATCTCAAATCATCCACAAATCAATAAAATATATACAATATTCACACAGATCAATCCCAAATCACCCCCAAATCAATAAAAAATTGTACAAAACTCACAGAAATAGATCACAAAATAATTATAAAACTCTGTCGGGCCGTCCTCGTTCCCACCGCCGGGCTAGCTGTCGCTGCCGCACTGAATGCGCCTCTGCAGGCCGTCGTCGCCCTCAATGCGCCCCTGCGGGCCGGCGTCGCCTCGAATGCGCGCCTAAGGGCCGTCGCCACCCCAGCCACGCGCCTGGGGCTTGGCCATCGCAGATCCAGGCCACGCGCCAGCACGCCGCTACTGCCCCGAACGTGCGCCTGGCCACCGCAGATCCAGGCCGCGCACCTGCGCACCGCCACCGCCCCAA
>CM002481.1:19494773-19505315 GCA_000325765.3 Leersia perrieri
GGCGTGCCTTCCTCAGGGGCGCGCCACGTGGCCTCGGGTGGCTTGAACCCCTTCTGCGGGGTGTGGCCTCCTTGCTGGACCCCGGCCCGACCCCTCTGGGGCGTGTCGCGTGGGTCCGAGTGGCCGTAATCCTCGTGCATAGGTCCGAAGTGGTTCGGGCTGCCGCGATCGCCTGGCCCCTTATTCTTGGGCAAGGCGTCGGGCTGCCTCGACTCCTCCCTCGGACGCGAACCTATAGATGTCAAACGATGGTTAGCCTCCTGTGGGTACCCCCATATCCATATCACCGACAGTAGTCTTAGGCATTATAATTATATAAAGAAAGCCTTATAAAGTATCCACATACCTAAAAGTGCTATACTGAACCTAACAAAAAATCTAACTCCTAAAATTATTAGAAATTTCGGCAGAGTCTCTCCTGTATTTATGGACATCCATGACAGGTAGTTTAATAGATAAACAATAACCATCAACCCAGAAATTCCAAAACCAACAATAAGTCTACCTAAACCACAACAAAATAATAAATACCACTTCAAACATCCTTTACAAGTCTAATTTATGCTAATCAAACTAATGAAAGATTATGTAAGTGTGCAAAAGGTGTTGATCAAGGAGCTACTCCTGTCCCATGCATGTCTGGATCACTTAGTACCTAAAAACCAAATAAAACACAAGAGTAAGTAAAAATAGTCAGCAAGTACAATATAGAACTAAAATAACATGCACTTGGATACATCATATCAACAATGAAGAGAAATCAAATGGAAAATTAAACTGTCTTTGAAATTCATATCAAGAAGCAGTAGTTCCCCTCTCGGACATACATGAACATCTTTTAAGCGTTACCGGTAAGCCGAGTAAAACGGGGTCAGCGCTTACTCATAGGATCATGGACATAGAAGCAAATAAACTCCATGGCTACGCATGGTATTTTAATTTTTGAAAACTAAAATCAATATCTCATGAACATAAACATATGACGTAAATATGAACATGAACATAGAATATCAATAGAATATCAAAAGAGATAAATATACATGAATAATTCAACATTGCAGCAAATAATACACAACAAACCGTCCATTTAAACATTAGTAAGTTCGTCATGCACCTGCTTATAACCCTGCCGGTCAAACGGCGCAACACCTCTCATACCGGAACCCTCTACATCTGTGGAGAAAATCTAAATATTAGACTCTAGAGCGCTTATAATGACTACCGGTAGAAATATGGTAAGAAAGCTAAATTATTCATTGACCTGTACAAAAACAACATATGTCAACCTATTAATAGTTATACACGTATCTTGCAAACCGCCTAACGAAAAATAACAAATAATAGGACTTCAGACATCTACAGGAAATATTCTACAATTTTTATGTTTTTCGGTGAGACTAAATTTGCCCCTATCAATCCTAGATTTAAGAAAACGACCCGCTGTACCGATTTTGGACCTGGTCAGCAGCACTAATTCTAGCGTATCTCCTAAACCGTCTATCGGAATTAAACGAAACCAGCGGCATTGGAAAGATAATGATAAAACCTACAACTCTTGTTTAGGTCACCAACCCTGAATCCTAACAGTTTAATACCAGATTTGAAATTATGAATTCAGACTACCGGTCGGCAATTTAATTTCGAAGTATCCGGATCGGATCGACTTATATTTATATTAGAAGCATCTACTGACTAAAAGAATTACATTACAACCCTAATTTGCAAGAAAAACAACGAATTTAGCAATATCCACCAAATTCCCCAAATTTCCCTTCTCTCCTTCCTTGCTGTTCTTCTCTTCTCCACTAGGGCAGCAGCAGCAATTAGCAGCTAGCTGGGACACATAGCAGCAAAACACAGCAGCAGGCAGCAATTAGCACAGCAGCACGCACGATGATTGAGACAGGGCAGAACCTCATGCGCAGCAGCAGCGAACAGCAAAGGATTAACGGCAGCAGCAGCACCTCACCTGGTAGATGGCAGCGAAAACAAGAGGAGGACGAGCTCGGCGGCGGCGGCGGCGGCAGCGCAAGGCAGAGCAGCGGCAGCGGCGATTCTGGCTCCTGCTTCCCGATCGTTATCTCTTTTTTTTTTTCTTTTCTTTTTTTTTCCTTTACGGTATAATGAATATCCGACGGCTCAAATTGATTTGATCACCGGGAATATAACCGGACTCCAAACACCACAAACTTATAGTCTATTTCGCACTACTCGATGTGCTCTACGCATCCACAGTTTCCGATCGTCTAATTGAGTAACGGTTCAAAAGTTGAAATTTTATGCCTTCGCCCTAATTACTTCCTATTAAACCCTGGGATATTAAAAAAAGTTATGTAAGGGATAAAATTTTGGTCTTGTTTGCACACAACAAACAAGCATATACTAAATTGCACCCACCCGACAATTTAATCGATGTACTTTTAATTCAATCTACTCTATTTTTCTATACCAAAGTATGGGCACTAAAACTGTAGATCGATCACTTGAAAGCCATTACTATCTACTTAGTGTGATAATTAATTGCACAAAAATGTATTGGCCAGTTTGCAACTCTCTAATCTAGGGCACATGGTTTAAACTATGCTTACTTTTATTCAGGGGATTATCAAATAATATTTGTTGTATAAATGCTATCCAAACTCAATGTACGTACCTTAAAAAAATTGGAGATATGTTTTTTTTTGTTACTTTTGCTCCAATGCATAGTTCTTCATCAACTGACAGAATAGTTTATTTGTAAGCATTGGAATGAATACATCGAACCATACTCAGAGGCTTGTATGATAATTTTATTCATCAAGGCATACTAAGATCATTTTTGTTTTAGAAACTCCCTCCATCCATATTTGGTTGACGTTGGTTAGATCATTTTTGAGCAAACCAGTGTCAAACATGCGTCAAATATATAAAACCGGAGGGAGTACAGGAAACGAATTAACACGCATATCAGATATTTTTTCTCATTGAATTAGCCATGGCTTTATTAATACATATTACATAAGACACATATGGTTCATTAAGAAGGTAATATTTCAGCAAATGTGTCAGTGGTTTTGTACCATTGACTAATTAATTTTAGGCAAAACTCAATTTAATTACTTTGTATTACCGGATTAACCAAATTATATAGCAAACTGATCACCATGCATGACAAGTCAAAAAGGGAGACTGGGCACCTTTAAATTCATAAAATGAAGATCATTTAGAGATGGAGGGAGTATCATGCTAGCAATTTTAGGACAAAATATAAAGGTGTGACCAAATACTATTCTACCCTTATTGATTGCATTTAAATCATTAACTTAAACCATCATTAATTTACATGAGTAAACCCACCACAAGCTAAAAAAGAGGCATGCACTCCTTACATGTAAAAGTAATAAATTTTGTATATGGAATCGAGGGGACTGTTGTTGATAACAATGCTTAATTGCTTGTATTAAAGAGGGGTATATATGTAAGATTTTAGCCAAAGTTGCCTTGGAATATGAGATCGATAAGTATTTTTGCACAAAATTTTAATGCTACAATGATAAGTAATATGAAACGAAGGGATTAATTCCTAGGTTAATTAGGTCAATTAGTATTCCCTCCGTTTCATAATATAAGGCGCGGTCAAACTTGACACAATCTTCAAAATTAATTTCAATATTTAATATCTCATATATTATAATTTTTTTATTATAAAATTATAGTCATATGAAAGTAGATTTAAATATCGTTTCAATGATGTTATTTTTATCAAATAAAGTTTAAATAACAATAGACTAATTTTTGGTCAAATAGTTAAAGAGTTGAATCTTAAAAAGTGTGCATGTCTTATATTATGGAACAAAGGTAGTACTACTGTTGGATTTATTACAACAAATGGTCCATATATATGTAATTAATTTGCCTAATCCAGATTGGAGCGAGCGAAAATTATAAGGGTAAGTATATATATCCTGTAAGCAATTTTTTGTTACAGAGCATGAAGTAATTCATGCATACATGAATATTTTGTGCACGATGCGGCCGCAAGCGCTTAATTATGCAGCCAGTAGCCACGTTGTATATATCAGATATATACGTGTACGTGCGTACTAGCTACGTAGTGCAGTAGTATACTACTAGTACGTGTACATGATTTAATTAGTTGTACGTACGTAGTACGTACGTAGTTTGTTCACTCCAGCGGTGGAGCTCCGAGGGAGTGAGCTAGACGTCGTGGCGCAGCATGAGCAGCAGCGCGGCGCGGAGGCAGCCCTCGTCCTGCAGCGCGGAGGGCACGTCGACCATGACGTCCTGCACGGTGGCGCCGCTGGCCACCCGAGTCACGGACGCGTGCTGCACGGCCAGGCCCAGCGCCCTGAGCGCGCACATCATCCGCGCCGGCGCGTGCTGCATCTGCGACGCCGTCGTCGTCAGCCGCACCGACGCCGCCTCCTGCCCCACCATCATGATCTCCAGGCCGTCCGGCGCCACGGCGACGTGGGCAGCGGCGCCTTTCTTGGCCTCGGCCTCGAGGCAGTCGATGCGGCGGCGGAGGTCGGCGATGTAGGCGACGGCGTCGGCGAGGAGGGAGGCCTTGTCCATCCGCGACACGGTGGGGACGGCGGCGCGGAGGTCGCAGAACCGCCGGTTCAGCTTCTCACGCCGCTGCCGCTCCGCCTCCACGTGCCCTATGATCGGTCCGCCTGCTGCTGCCTTCCGGCCGCGCCGCCTCGTCGTCTTGGCGGCGGCGGCGGCCGGGTCGGAGCTCACCGGCGAGTGGGAGGCCCAGGCATCATCGACCAGCCATTGCTCGCACACGTCCAGCTCGACCATGGCAAGGAAGCTGCTGGAGGAAGAGGAATAAGGGGAGACAAGCTCATCCATGGCGGCTCGGCTACCAGCTATTCCACCTGCCTAGCTTGTAGTTGTACATACACATATATATACTGTATGCTCTCTTGCTAAGTCCACGTCACTCACCCTAAATTAATGGAACATCGACTGCACTTCTGCATATACCAGGTAAGTTGGAAACCATTGTGTGGTGGAGGAAAATTAACTAATTAAGTTAGGTACGTAGCTACATATATGTGTGGCTGCAGGCAGGTTGCATGCTTCATATTTGATGATATATATATTTGGCTGTCACAATTCACCCTTGCCAGAAAACAAATTATTGATTACTACTCGTTCGTTTTATACCACGCTCTGGCTAGTTCAAATTCATACATATAGCTATTAATCCAATTAATGGATGTAGACTTCCAATATGACTAGGTGCATAAGCCAATTTGATAGGGTTCACATAAAAAACAAGAAAAATCATTTTTGGTTTATATTCCCTCCATTTAAATATTTAACGACGAGGACAAAACTTTAACAAAGAAGTTAACTATTCAAACTTAACTTTTCAATATTTGGCAAACTATTGTTAAGTGTATATATATATATAATTTGAGAGGTTAAATGTATAAAGAGCATCTCCAAGAGATGAGGAGGGCTCCAGAGGAAGATTTAATGGGGACTCTAAGGGGAAACACTCTGATCTCCCTCCCTAGGCAAGGGACCACTTAATTAAGCAGTGACTTGCAAGGTTGATCGAAGGAGCGTTTTGTGTTGTCTTAACATCGTATGGGCCAAATAATGGAACTTGTTCTCAGAGAAGTCTAAAAACGACTCCAAAGATTCCAGCTTTTTATACATTTTAGTCCTTTTTGATAACTATTTTTACAAATAGACCCCTGACGAAACTAATTCTTGGAATGGACCTTTTCATGGCGCCATCGTCGATGGCGTGGCAGGTGAACTGCATGGCGCCGTCAACGCTAGCGCTGAGGGCGTGGACTGGGCAACGGGTCACATCGCCAGCATCATTGGCGCCGTGTGAAGGACCACGGCGCCAGCGTCGCTGGCGCCGTGACCCATTCTTAACCGCGCGGGGCCGGCCCCCTCCCCCTTCCTCCCCATTCTTTCTTCACTCATATCCCGAGTTCATCTGCCCCCTCTCTCCTTCTTCACCTCTCCTCAAATCCACTCAAATCGGGGTGGTTTTTCGCGCGATTTCTTCGAGGAATCGAAGAACAAAGGTAAACTCCATTCCCCCTTTTTTTTTCGTTTTTATCAGTTACTTTTGAAGATGGAATGCAAACACTAGAATGTAAATTTGGATTGAAATATGTGATTTTGACTTACACTATGAGTTATTTGATTATTGCAATGTTACATATGTGTAATGTGTTTATAGTTTGTCAAGTTTTTGTTAATATATATGTTGTATTGTTGTATGGATGTATAAATTACAATGGGATATAGTATGGTATTCATAATTTTAAACTATAATTGTAACCATAGCTAAGTAAAATACTCGTATAGTTTATAAAGTTTTTGTTAATATATCTGTGTAATGTGCGTAGATTACAAAGAGAGTTAGTAGTATGGTATACATAATTTTGAACTATATTTTGTATTGATGTATGGATAATTTGGAAATTTAATTTGTATTAATTCAAATCCAATTAATGTATTGGATGGTGTGCTAGTTGGAATCGAATATAAACTAACGACAATTGTATGTTTGTTTTACAAGATGGCGACCGAGGGAGAGATTCGAGAGTACCCAACTTTGGATGACTACTATGAGACGAGGCATCGGGGACGGGCGATCGAGAGGGGAAAGGTACATACTCAAACTAAATTGTACTCTATTGCATATTATGAGTCTGAACTTTCTAATTTACCTTGTTTTTTATTTGTAGGTGTGTTGCAACCCCCGGTACTATCCATACTTGAGGTCGGTGGGCTTGCTTGGTGTTGCGTTGGCTATTAGCAGAGGAATGCCAACATTCAACGCCCCCGCCCTCACTGCTCTCGTGGACAGGTGGAGATCAGAGACACAGTTCCTACCTACCTTGTGGCGAAATGACAATTGGGCTACAAGATGTGGCTATGATTTTGGCCCTCCCTATCAGAGGAAATGTTGTGACTGGGAAGTCGGTCACAACTGGTTGGAAAGAAAGGGCTCAGCATTTATTAGGAAGAGCAATTGAGATTCCGGTGGCCGAGGGTAGGAAGGCGAAGACGTTAGGCATCCCTCTTTCATGGCTTCAACAAAATTTTGGTACACTTGATCCCGATGCGGAGCTATGGCGAGTTGAGTGCTATGTACGAGCATACATCTTGCGTTTGTTTGGTGCTGTCCTATTTCCTGATGCGGGTGGTGATATTACGTCGGCAATATGGATTTCATTTTTAGAAAACATAGAGAACCTTAGATAGTATAGTTGGGGATCTACAGTGTTGGCATGGACTTATCGTCAGATGTGTGAGGCCTGTTGTCGCCAAGGAGCAAACTCCAATATCATTGGATGTCTCTTCCTAATTCAAATATAGATGTGGTTGTGGTTGTTGGTTGGAACCCAAGTGGAAGCGATCTAATGCATGGGAGCATACGGATCCAGATATGCTTCCATCGGCGGCGTGGTTGTATGATCAGACACCACCATCACATGCACGCAAAGAGGTGGCGTACAAGCAGTACACCAATGAGATGGACTGTCTTACCCCTGAGCATGTAAGTGTTTGTCGAAACTCTTTAAACTATACGGTATTTTGATATTTGTTGTCTAATACATATTCACAGGTCATTTGGATGCCGTACCACTCGGGTGAGGCTTCAAATATTAGCTTGAACTCGCTGTGTCTCCAAGATGAAGGGATGTCTTGGTATCAAGGACCGCTTATTTGTTTTCGGGCGGTGGAGTATCACCTTCCGCTTCGGGTGATGCGTCAATTGGGGAAGTAGCAAGAATGCCCCGTAGAGGATATCCCAACGGATATTGCACATCATAAGTATGATTCCAACTCATTTGCTTTTAATTTGGTTGCCCTATTAGTTCTTATGCAGACTTGACATTATTTGTTTATCTTTGTAGGATTGACAGAATTAAAAAGAGGGGCAAATTGGGCCATAGAGTTTTGAAAGGAAATCGATGAGTGGAGAAGAGGCGGGGTTGATAGACATATCAACCCCATCCATCAGAACTCTCAATTCAAGGTATATCTACGTTGGTTGCATAGGAATTATCGTCTATTTCTAACGCCTGCAT
The DNA here is from genome assembly GCA_000325765.3 of Leersia perrieri. NCBI lineage: Eukaryota > Viridiplantae > Streptophyta > Magnoliopsida > Poales > Poaceae > Leersia > Leersia perrieri. Next base: position 19,502,852 of record CM002481.1, read on the forward strand.
GGACAGAGGCCGATATTGCCGAGGACCGTGATTCAGACCCAGAAGAAAACATCTATGATCAGACAACACGGCATGGATATCAGATGGAGCATGCTCCTGTGAGGGACAGAGTTGTAAGTAACTAATTGTCTCGGCGACACTAATACGTTTCTTTTAACGGTATTGATCTGTCTTTTATTCTTGTAACAGTCACGAGAGCTCCTCAGAACGGTGAATGAGATGGGACATGCCCTCTCCTCTCCCCATGGCACGCCGGAAACAGAGAACTCGCTCCGAAACTACATAGAGGTACTTTGATGGCCGCAATCTTCAAATTACTTCTTGTGCCGTGCCAACCATTTTTTGCTTGTGATGCAGCGATGGGCTACGAAATGTCGGAAGATGCCACTCGTCTTGGGTGCAGATCCCTTGGGGACGACGTGTATGTTCCGCGTCATCTCCACCCTCCACTTCCTCAATCGGCGCGTCCTAGCACAGCCCGACCTTGTATGACAAATGAAACACGTCAACATGTGGGTAGTTCGTCGTCCGCAAGAAGAAATAAAGGTAGGGCACAGGCCTCTTCTTCAAGCGATGAAGAAGACGAAGAAGCCTCTTCTGATGATTCTGCCGTCGATGAGGACTACAATGCGTTCGATGAATTAGCATCTTCTCAATTGGCGGATGCACCTGAACCTACACAAGCCACTCAATATGAACTCCGTCCTAGTCGTGCCCAAAAAACAAAGTAAGCTACTTAAAATTGCTGTTCATATGGTGCTACTCCATCTCTGTTGGACTAATCCTCAATTTCTATGTGTAGGTACACCCCGGGTTCACAAGCTTTTCGTGGTACGAAGAAAAAGAAATAAATGCTGTTCGTTCTTTAGAATTTGGCCCTGTATGTTTGATACTATCGGTGTATATAAATTATTGTGCTATTAAGATCGTTGGATGGTTCTTCTATCGGATGGTACATTGTTTTTGTCATGTGCAAATGTTGAGTATTGTGTCTTTCTGATGTTTGAGTGGAAACAATTAAATGTTTGCGTATTGTGCGGCTCATATGAACTGATTGACATTGTTACTATGTGTTGGATGCACGGCACCAGTATCGCCGGCGCCATGTGTCCTCACACGGCGCCCGCACAGCGTTGGGCACAGCATGTGCTCGGGGGGAGCCACACAACGCTAGAGACGCTGGTGCCGTGCGTCCTCACACGGCGCCAGGACAACGCCGGGGTCAGTGTGTGCTTGGGGGAGGGAGGGCACGGCGCCGTGGTCCTACACACGGCCCAGCCTCATTGGCATCGTGACCTGCTGCCCGACCTGCCCGGTCCACGACGACGCGCCTGCGTTGACGGTGTAAAAAAGGACCAAAATGCATAAAAATCTAATTCTAGGAAGCGAAACGGTCCATTCCTAGAATTAGTTTTTATGCATTTTGGTCCTTTTTTATAACTATTTTTACAAATAGACCCCTGGAGAAACTAATTCTATGAATAAACGTTTTCACGGCGCCAGCGTCGATGGCGCAGTAGGTGAACTGCACGGCGCCGTCAACGCTGGTGCCGAGGGCGTGGACTGGGCAGCGGGTCACGATGCCAGTATCATTTGAGGCCCAAGCCACCGTCGTTGCCTCCCGCACCTCGCCAGGCCGCCGTCGTCGCCTCCCGCAACTTGCATGGTCGCCTCTGTGCCGTTCCTCCTGCCACCACATACGATCACGCGTGGCTGCTGCGTGCATCGCCATCGCCCCCGGCTGCACTAGAGAGAGGCAAGGAGAGAGAGATGGGAAGAGATAAGGATGGCTGGTATGAAAATGACGGGGAAGGACTGTGGGAGTGAGTGTGTTTGGTTGCTAACTTGAGAAAAACTTGCCCGGCCTGAGACTAGCCTGGCTTATTTTGGGTCTTGTTTGGTTGTCACCCTGAGACTATTTTTTACTCACCTGGCTTGAAGCACTCCCACATGCCATTAGCTTGAGTCAGGCGACTGAAATTGGTTGCATGCACTAGTAGAGAAAGGGGCTTCAATCCCAGTTGAGAACCCCTTTTAATCCTTACAATCTCGGAATGCTAGTTCTGGTTATAAAACCAGGATTAAAAGCCCACTTTTAGTCCCGGTTGGTGTTACCGGGACTAAAAGGTTGCAAAAAGCAGGCACCATATCCTCCTATCCCCCATTCCAGTTATTGTTTTTTCTAGTTCTTTTTTGTTGTTATTTTCTGCAAATCCTCATAAAAAAGAACACCAAAATCATCCAAATAATACTCATCCTTGCATCAATCTTAAATCATTCATCAAATATACAACATTCACACAGATCCATCCCAAATCATCCCCAAAATCAATCAAAAATTGTACAACATTCAACAAATAATTCACAAAATAAAAAAAACAGATCCAGCTACTTCCGCTCGTCCGCAGCCTGCCACGGGCCTGCCGCCGCCTGCCGAACCCCGCGCGGCCCACTCCAAACCCCG
>CM002481.1:19530153-19550771 GCA_000325765.3 Leersia perrieri
GCTGATGTTCTCTGTTTTGAAATTATTCTTCGTGCCAAACGTGACTGGTAGCGAGATTTGTCCGAGTGGAGTTGCCGACCGCCCGGGAATAACTCCATGGAAAGGGGCATAACTCGGATTGAGCTCGGATCTTGGGATCTTCATGGCGTCAAAGGTCTTGGCGAAAATGATGTTGAGCGCGCTGCCTCCATCAATGAGGACACGCTTGAGGTGAGTCCCAAGCACCAGCGGATCAAGAACCAGCGGGTATCGTCCTGGGTGCACTACTCGGTCCATGCCCTTGTCTCTTCCAAAACCTTCTGGCGCATCCACCGGCTTCAACCCTTTGATTTGCTGCTCGATGTATTTCTTGAGCATGTAGCAGTCTTTCGCCGAGTGGTTACCATTCGGATGATATGGACACTTTTCAGCCAATACTTGCTTGTAGTCTAAGATCTTGAAATGGCGCTGGTGGCTGAAACAATCAGTCGCAGCAACAAGTTCCTCAGGACGACGCTTCTGCACGCTTCTGCTCCGATGAACGATTAGCGTCCTTGTGGCCCTTGGAAGATTTTTCCTCCTTTTTTCTTAGCGCGAACGCCGGCTGCTTGTCTCCGCAGACTGCTCGAACGGCTTCGGCTGGTGCTGCATACTTATTAGCCATCTCAAACAGTCGAGTGACAGTGTGGGGTGGCTTGCGAGTGAACTTGTGGATGAATTCTACATCTCTGACTCCTTTCCTGAACGATGCAATGATGATCTCGTCCTTGACGTCGGGGATCTTGTTCGTAGCTTCCAAAAACCTTTTGATGTAGTCTTTAAGGGACATGGTGGGCCCCTACTGGAGTTGCAAGAGATCGTATTAATCCCAGGGCGCTCATAAGTGCCTTGAAAGTTGGCAATGAATAGCTCCCGTAACTCGGTCCATGATCCGATTGATCTACGGGGTAAACCAGTGAGCCAGTTACTAGCCGAGTCCGATAGTGCTACTGGGAGGTAATTAGCCATCACTCTGCTGTCTCCTCCTGCAGCTCGTATCGCCAGGGTATAAACGGTTAGCCAAGCGCTGGAGTCGGTTTTGCCGTCATATTTCTCGATCCCAGTGGGCTTGAATCCTGTCGGCCATGTAACTTGTCGGATATCAGAGGTGAAGGCTAGGACGCCTTCATCAAAATTATCGCGCCTGGGAGGCGAGATGCCGAGTTGTCGATGATGATATTCGTCCCACCATTGATCTGACTCCTGTCGCTCGCGTCTCTTGTTGTTGATGACGTGGCGGAGGTCATGGTGAATGAGCTCACGTGCATCCGAGTGAGGCTGGCGTAGACAACGGTCACGGTCTTGTCGTAGCCTCTCGCGTTCCTAATCCAATCGGCGCCGCTCCCATCGTTCCTTCGTTGTTCTTGTTCGAGTATCATAAGATTCCTTTCTTGCTCCGCTCTTCGGCTTGGGGTGGTGACTGAATAACTCTGTGATGCAGATGTTCGGCCGAGTGATGATTTAGAAGGCTCTCGGTGCCATGGGGGTGGAGTTGTCTTCGAGGTTGACTCGACAACTGCCTGGTTGTGATGTTGAACACCTATTGCCGAAACGAGAGCTCGGGCCTTTGTTAGCTGCGGGGTAAGGGATGCCGCAGCTGATACATCTTCCATGAGAGTAGTCAACAGTGTTTGAGCAGCCGCTATGTTCTGTTGGGGAGTAGTGAAGACTTGCTCCCCCTCATGAATTGTGCCGAGCCGCTGCTGCACTTGCCTGCCTGAACTGACGAGTTGTCGAGTCGCACGCTCACGGGCGAGTATTTCCTCTTCACAGAGTCGTTGGGCTTCTGCTTCTTTGAGCTCTTTCCGTCGTCGTTCATCCTCAGCCCTTTGCCTCTTCCAGCTGTCATTGCACTTGCTCGAGGTCGCGGGCTTGTCGTTCGATGTCGGCTGCTCGTTGGGCGAGTTGTTCAGCAGTCGGTGGTACATCTGTGACCTTAGCCATGAAGATACCATGTACCGGGGAAAAGCTTCCGGAACTGCTCTACTCGAGGTCATCGAACTGAATTAATTCATTGAGAAAAGCTACTTGGCGTTCCTCTCCTTCTCCGTACGTCACCGAGTTCTCCGAATCTGAGTCATCATCACTCGGATCTTGCGCACCCGACCCTTGGTTGCGGTAAGTGTAGAGATCCGCTCTAAAGAGCATTGCGTCGAGTGATGCTGGTGGCTTCTTGTACCAATCCTCCTTGAATTCCAGATCTCTGCATCCCCTGAAGAACGCGTCCATGGTCTGGTTGTTGGTTACTGCTGGCTTGTCCTCCATGATTGCGTTGTAACGTCGAAGATAAAAGTGAAAAGGCTATTCAATTCCTTGGAGCAGTTGGGCCAACTCTTGGTTGGGTGGTAGTACTGGTCGAGGAGTTCTCCGCTTCTGTACCCAAACCTTCTTGCGGAGTGGCGACTGATGTCCTTCACTCGGCGGTGAGGGTTGTTGGCGTTTGGCTTGTTCCCTGCGTTGCTTGTATGCTTCCTTGCGTTAGCGGTTTTCGAGTTCAGCATCCTCCCGCAGACTTCTTCACATGGAAGCAATGAGACTGTCCTCCTTTCTTGGCTCCGAGTACTGAATTCCATGGATGTTGGCCAGCTACATCAGGTTTTTGATGCTCTTGGGCACGTGACGATACCACAGTCGGATCATATCCTGGTCCCTAAGGCCATGATAGAAGATGGATAGGGCCAACTACTCTGAGACAGGCTCGACTCGATCGAGTGCTTGTAGAAAACGCCGAGTGAATCTGCCGAAAGATTTTCCCTGCTCCTGAGATAACTCGCCATAGAGGCGATAGGCCTCAGGGTTGTTGTCAGTGCTAAAGACCGGGCTCCGAGGCATCTAGGTTGGAGTAATTCTGGGAGATTGATTCCGGGTTGATGTGGATCCATATTGCTGAAGCCGAGTCGGAGTCGGAGTTGCCTTGGATGTCGGATCCCGAGGTTGAGTCGGAGTTGATTCTGGTTCCAACATCTCGATCTCCGTCGTCTTGCTTCTTGATCCGCACGACGCATGACGCATAGTAGATCGACTCTCTTCTTCGGCATGGGCTGATAGCATGCCGTGATCTTGATGGTGCCATCGTCGACTTAAGAAATCACGCGACTCAAAAGGTGAGTCGTTTGCTCAGCGATGTTGGGAAGACCCATTGGGAAGACGAAGGCATCAGATGGGTTGATCTCCTCCGTCCGAGTTCTGAGTTCTCCATTGGAATCGGCGATGAAGCTGAAGGAGCCAAATCGGAGTTCCGTCCCTGGTGGTACGATCGATCCGGCGAGTACGGGTGTTGTCGAAGATGCCATCTAGGTTTTCGTCGAGGAATCCGGCGCCACCCCTACCTGGCGCGCCAACTGTCGGTGTTTTGGATTGGCAATAAACCATATGGGGCTACGCACGAACTCGAAAGCTAGATGGTGACGAAACACAAGGATTTATACTGGTTCAGGCCCTCCGATGGAGTAATAACCGTAATCCAGTCCGGAGGAAGTATTCCGCCGAGTTTGTATGATATATGGTGTGGTATGTTGGTGATTTTTTTCGTACCCTTGAGGGTTCTCTGGTCCCCTCCTTATATAGGGAGAGGGGACCGAGTCATCTAGGAATCCTAACCCTAAACAGCTTAGGGTTTCCCTAACTGTTACAATATCTACCCGGCCAAATGCCGTGGAACACAAGGCAAGGCCCAACCGAGTGATTTATCTCTTTAGATATATGAACTCTGAGTTACATACGACTCGGGATATGTCTTATCTCTTGGATTGCGCCGTGGGAATCAAGGCATTGATGGGTCGGGCCTCTTTGCCTTCCTTCTATCGATCTTCTAGAACATCCCTTCTTCGTGGGCTAACAATGGTCCGAGTGGATACCCGGTACCCATATTCTCCACACTTGCGATTTTGAATTTCTTGATGTAACCAGCGATGGGATTCAGCTAATACCAGATGGGGCGTGTGCCCATCGGCTCTAACAGGCGCCATAATTGATGAAGAGGGTAAGCTGGGGCAAGGATTTATGTCGGCTGATAAGTTGCAACAAGTTGATATTGGACCAGGAGATAAGCCAAGGCTGACATATATCATTGCTACATTACCATAAGATTACAAGAAAGAATTAGTGGTGTTGCTAAAAGAATACAAAGATTGTTTTCCCTGGGAATACTATGAGATGCCAGGGTTAAGCCGATCGATTATCAAGCATCGGCTTTCGATTATGCCAGGATATCGTCCCTATAAACAACCTCCCAGGCGATTCAAATTGGAGTTGCATGAACCGATTAAGGAGAAAACTAAAAGACTTTATGAGGCTGGTTTTATTAGACCTGGTCATATCGGGATTTAAATCATTAAGCTTCATGGTTATGGATCAGCTTGATTACTGTTTGCCTCGGGGGGCATGTTTTGAGCTTGGCCATTATCAGGGCGTAAGGCCAAAGCATGAAGTTATGTTATATTTGGTTGAGCACGTGATGAAGGATACTTGAAGAAATATTACTCTTTACGTTTGAATTAATGCTTGATCAATTGGTTAACCAATTGTGTTACGGCCGATGTATTTTGAATACATCGCCTTTAGATGGCCGATAATATTTATCGCCCATAAAAATAAAATAGTGAAAATTAGTGAGATAAAGTAAGTCTACGCTATTACAATCGGCAACAGAGTTGATTCAAAATATTTACAGAAATGTTTCGTTGGCTTTTGGCCGGTATAATTGTTTCTGGACCAAATGTTTAATACAAGTTCGAGGCAACCCAATGATATCGCAATCACGGACTACTGAGCGAGGAATTCGTTGACAGCATTGATGGCACGCAAACGGATCTGATCGGCTTCATCAATTAAGGCGGCATCGGCGGCATCAGTACCATCTATCGGCTTTAGTTCTTTCTTCAAGCTCTGGGCATGAATAATGGCAGTTTTGACTTCTTCTTTACAAGTCTAGATGGTGGTGGGGTGATCGGCAATTTCCTGCTCTGCAGATTGGATATTCGTGTTGACTTCGGCTAGGAGTGCTCAAGTTCTACCTTATGCTGCTTCATTTTATCAAGTTTTTTTGTCAAGATTGGGAGGGCTACAGATGTGGTGTCTAGTTGCTCTTTCTTTTGCTTTGCGGCTAGAACAGCCGATTCCCATGTGGCTTGGCGAAGAACAAAAGCTTCCTGATCTTGCATTTGCTGACGAGCTCTAGCAACTTGAATTTGATAAGTTTCAAGATGAGCCACAGGACGATGGTTGGAACTAATAAAGGATTATGACCTAAGTATCAACTATCATCCTGGAAAAGCTAATGTGGTAGCTGATGCTTTAAGCAGAAAAGTATATTGTGAACAAATCTCCATATCAAATTTTGTAAAAATACATTACAAGAGTTGGCTAAAATGGAGATCTTTGTTATGTACTTCTACCATGGACACAAGTGTTTCATCATTAACAATCCAATCATCCTTACCAGAAGAAATAAAGAAAAATCAACCTACCGATACATTTATTGCAGAGGAAATACGAAGAATCAAAAAAGGACAACCATCGGAATTTAACTTAGACCATGAAGGAATTCTATGGTACCATAAACGTCTTTGTGTACCAAACAATGAGGAAATAAAAGCCCTCATTTTAAAGGAAGCTCATGATACGCTATACACTATTCATCCAGGAAGTACCAAGATGTATCATGATTTAAAGGAATTACTCAATATGTCGCAAAATGTGATACCTGCCAAAGAGTAAAAGCAGAACATCAACGACTAGCAGGACTATTAAAACCTCTAACCATTCCAGATTGGAAATGGGAAGAAATTACCATGGATTTTATCACATGACTTCCTAGAACGAACAACAAAAAGGATGTTATATGGGTCATAGTAGATCGACTTACAAGATCAGCACATTTTATTGCAGTTAGGCAGAACTATACATATGACCAACTTTCGGAACGATATTTGGAAAGAATAGTTTCACAACATGGAACACCTAAAGTAATTATCTCAGATAGAGGTTCAGTTTTTACATCCAAGTTCTGGAAAGGATTACAAAAGGCGTTAGGTACAAAGTTAAGGTTTAGCACAGCATACCATCCCCAAACCGGGACAAACGGAAAGAGTTAACCAGATTTTGGAAGACCCCAAACCGGGACAAACGGAAGACTTTTGTAATGCTTGGGACAAGCATTTACCCTTAGCAGAATTTGCATACAATAATAGTTATCAATCAAGCATTCAAATGGCTCCATATGAAGCACTATATGGACGAAAATGTCGATCACCAATTTGTTGGGATGAAATGGGAGAAAGAAAACTACTTGGACTGGAATTAGTTAGAGAAACCGACGAGAAAATTCAAATTATCAAGTGTCGAGGCGTGTGCCCGACACGCATGGATCCTGGGGACCCCTTTTTTGATTCGGCACAGGGGTTCGGTGTACCAAGGTCTGAGCCAAGGAGAAGAAGAAGGTGGATTTGTACAAGTTCGGGCTGCTGGGGAGCGTAATACCCTACTCCTGTTCTTGTTTGTTGATTTGGTGGATGAACGATTACAAAGGTTTGGTATGGTGATTTTTTGTGCCACAGTCAGAGTATTATCTAACTCTTCAGCCTATTCCTTTTCCTTCTACTTGGATGAAATTCTTCCTTGGGAGGGGTTGGAGCTGATGACTGAGGTGAGCTAATGGTTTTTTTGGGTCGAACCTCTTCTACGATGGACTTGGGCCTCCTTTTATAGTGCAAGGAGACACCACAGTAGTCCTTGGGTTTGCTTAGCCTCATGCTAGACCGTGGGCGGCCACTGCCCTATCTTGTCAGGGGCCAGCCCCTATTCCTGCTCCTGTCGCCACGTCGCGAGAGTTGGTGGAGAAAAAACGAGCAATGAAGCCGTCATGCTACTGATGATAGGAGTAGTCAACCTACCTACTCCAGTGGGGCCCACCTGTCAGCGGCTCACCGACCGGATCAGGGGTGACACGAAGCCCCCAGCTCTCGCCTTCTCTCTCCCACGCGGCCGTCCAACACATTAAATGCGACGGTGACCGGCCGAGGAGAGGGGCGTGGATAGCCTGACCGCGCGGTCAGTTCGCGGTCACCGATGAAGACTTTCTCGCCTTTTCTCCCGATTTAGGCAAAGAGCATGATGATTACTGATGGGCGTGCCTCACGTCGCATTAAATGCGATGGGGCAGTGCCTGGCCACTCCCTTTGCATTAAATGGGGTGGTTGGAAGTTGAACGCGTCCCTCTCACAAGAGAGGTGCGGGTTGATGGAGCAGGGGTCCGAGTGCTCCCGGACCCCAACATTTAGGGAGCGAAAGCCTCCGGGCAACCCTCGGGCCAAGTCCCCTCGGGGTGGCCACGTGGCCGCATGTGGACTGGACCTCCTTAGGAAATACAGGGTGCGTTCCTCGGGTACGTCGGCTGTGCAGATGTATTTCCTTCTCTCGTATGTCGTGTTCTTGCTATACCCCCATGCCCATATCACCGACATCAAGGATCGACTTAAAATTGCTCAAAGTAGACAAAAAAAGTTACGCATATAAGCATAGAAGGGAATTAAAATTTATGGTGGGAGATTTTGTCTACTTAAAGGTATCCCCTATGAAAGGAATTAAGAGATTTGGAATAAAAGGAAAATTGAGCCCTCGATACATTGGACCTTTTAAAATTCTAGAGGAAAGAGGATCTGACGCCTACAGACTTGAGCTACCTCCAGAATTATCCAGGGTTCATAATATTTTCCATGTCTCGCAACTACGAAAATGCCTAGGTGATCCTATACAGCAGATACCATGTACAGAAATAATCGTACAAGATGACCTAAGTTATGAGGAACAGCCAACAAAATAATTGGATTATGAAGAAAGAAAACTAAGGAATAGAGCTATCAAGTTTTGCAAAGTCAAATGGAAAAATCATACCATTAGAGAAGCTACATGGGAAAAAGAAGATGATCTACGCCAAGCTTATCCTCATCTTTTCCGGTAAGTTTAGATTTCGAGGACGAAATCTATTTTTAAGAAGGGGAGGATGAAAGGAATGCAGATAACCTTTAAAGTCTAATTATTAAAATTAGTATAGACTTTGATTGCTTAATACGAAATTTGGATTTTTGAAAATTAATTCGTTAGACCCATAGTAGTTCCTTTTTTTCTGTCAACTCTGGCCTACCGAGACCGATCAGGATTCTCTCAAATTACGGATTGCATCATCCGACAACCTCCGAGGATCTTTTGTACAAGCCGAAGGTAATAGATTTCTTCACAAACCAACCTAGCCCACAATTCCTTCTTAAATTCCAATTGTTGGAATTAAACCCACAAAATCTTTCAAAAATATCTTTTGCAAAAAGACCCTCAGATTTATTCAAAATCACCATTTAGCCATCTAAAAAGCAGAATTTTTGTTGAACCTTCCAATAACAATTTCAGCAAATCATACTTTCTAGAACTTACCAAAAGTTTCTAGAGTCATACAAAAACTACAAGCACCACTAGTTTTCCAAACCATTAACAAGTTGATAACGATGGTATTATCAAGTTTATCCACTAAATGAAATGGATATGCAAGGAGGAAATGTTGGATAAGTTTCTTCATCAAGACAAGAACAAGTATATTACCACTACTAGCAACTCCCCAAGGATGAGTATAGCTTCAAAACCAATAGCACCCATGGGAATTTGAGCATTGGTGAGGTAAAACAAAATGCCTCCATTGATTTCCACATGAAGATAACCATGGCAACTTGAAGTTTATCTTGCCACCTCATTGATCCTATCTTCAAAACTTGAGCCTATAAATAGAGGTGAAGCACTCTTACTTGCACAACCACACTAGTACTGCATCCATCTAGAGCGTAGTAGCTAGGCTCTTTTCTAGTGAGCTCAAGTGAGAAAGAGATTGAGAGGAGGTGCTGCAGCTTGCTCACCTCACCACCTCATAGCGCGGCGCAACATTAGTAGGAGGCGACAGTGCCAGTGACTTTAGCAGTAAGGAGCAGAGGTGTTTCCCGTGTGCGTTCAGCAAAAAGAGAAGAACAGGGAGAAGGTTAATAAAATTAGAGAAGAGAGGAGAGAGAACGTTCGCACGCAATTAATTTGTATACGGTATTTTCTACGACTAATTTTATGCGGACCGTAGGACCTTAAAAATAGTTCATTCGTTTTGTTGTTATTTTACTAAAATAAATAGGTACAATCCAATTTTGTTTATATTACAATTAAAGATCGGGACATCAAGAAATTACCGGAATCTTAGGATAAATTCTATTTAGCCGAAGCCAAGGCCGGAAATTTAGGCAAGATACTTTTTGATCATATTGAGTTCGTATGATTTTACAAAAGATGATTTCATAAATATTACTTTATTATTATATGCATGAAAAATCTATTTTCTATAAAAGTAGAAAATACTAGTTGTTATGCTTGGAGTTTGGACGATGGAGGTCCTTACTCATAATATTGGATGGTAGAGGATGCCTTGGTTTGAGTGATATTGGGTGGATTAGGATCCTTTACATATGTTATAATGTAAGGTTAAGAATTAGTTTTCACCTATCTCTATACGCCGTATTTTCATACTAACCACAGTCCTGGTATGGACCAGGTTGAGTAGAGTACCTTAGTCAAGTGTCCTACCTTCCCATGGGAACGTATAGTGATATTAGATGCATGGGTTCTGTGGGAATTCCATGTACCGGTTGGCTGCGGTCTTGGCGCTATATTCCGCTGGTGGAGTAAGGGGGATAGAGTTTATTCACTTACAAACAACATAGAATCACTATGTTGGGAGAAGGACTAAATTATTGGCTCTAGGAAACAACTCTGTTTTCCAGCTAGGCCACACGTTCGTATGGAACGTGGAATCCGGTTGGCGATAAAGCTAAGAGTAGCTGTGAGTAAAGTACTACCTCTCTACAGAGTAATATGTGGATATTCACTCCTTAGTTTCTGGATTGAAACTTACGTTCGTTGTAGGAAAGGAACCTACAGGTGGTTCTGGCCTGTGCGATAGGTGAAAAATAGTTTTTATAAATAAAAAATGATTCTTTTCAGAAAAACCTATGTTTATAAAATAAATCTCATCATTTGACTCTTTTGCATTTCATTATAAATTTTTTTCTTTCTATCTTGGTGAGTACAAGCTCCATTGCTCTATATACTCTCTACCCTTAACAGATATTTCGGCCTTCCCTATACTTCCTTTTGGATCAGAAGATATATTTTATCTGGTCAATCCTGAGATGCTACAAGAGCAAGAACCCTACGGCCCCTACGACGAAGTTGAAGATTTAGATACTTAGAGGTTTTAGGAACAACCTATGTTACTTTTGCTTAGGTATTGTATGTACAATATGTATTGTAGGTTTTACTGAAAGTGGGATTATAATTAAATAATGCCCACCTCTGTGTAGAACCCTGTTTAATAATAAGAAGTTATGTGTGACTCCTGGCTTGTTTCTACTGCATTACTTTGATGGGATTATGGTTTGAAAAACTTTACTTTTCAAATGATAATCTGTTAGATCGCGATGTCAACACGGTTTGAGGGAGCAGGTCGCCACATCGAGCCACATCAACAAGAAGGCAGTGTGTTCCCGATGGTCAACAGAACCTGTCTTCATGAATGTCTTGATATATCCAAACCAGCCACCTTTGACTTTGCCGATGGCAAGTTGGTGTTTGGCAATGAAGTCTTTAAGCTTGGCCAGGTTGACAGCAGAAGAAATTTTTAACCCCGTTAGCATCTTGACATCGACTAGGGTGGGTGTCATTGGGCCATTGGCAAACATGATAGAATTCAGGCCATCGGACCAGAACTATGTTGTTGCCGTCAAGAGTGATTCATCTCTTCCGTAGTCAACCGTTGACAGATCCAAACACTGGTTGATGACGAGATGGCCCCAGAAGCTCCGATAGGATTTCTGAACTCGATGAAACCATTCATTCCACGACGGCTCGGATTTTGTCATTTTGGATGGCCATGATCGGAAAGTGCCTTTCCAAATGGCCAAATCAATTGTTGCCGTTTTAAACGGAACCCGATTAGTTTCTACGTTGGTGAAGGCTATTGGGTCCTCGCTTCCCATCGGGCCAAGGAAGAAATTATTCGCCCAATTAGCCCGGGGAATAAGGATCTGATTCTTGAGGTTCTAGGGTAAATCAAGAAAAAAGGGTTGGAAAATCATGTCGATAGAAGAGATGAAGAAATCTACAGTGGAGAAAAAAATGGAAAAAATGAATCTACAATGTCTGATTGATAAAAGGATGGACAAACTTACTTCGTGAACGGAGTTGACGGTCGCCATTAGGGTCACCGCGGGGTTTGGTCGACGGGGGGTGGAAGCAGCAGAGTTTACGGTGGTTGGTCAGTGGAGTTTTTCGCTGGAGAGGAGGAGGTAAGAAGAGAGAAAGAAGATTCTACCAGAAGGAGTCGAGGAAGGTGAAGAGACGAGATCAAGGTGGTTTTATGCCAAGTAATGATGAGGTCGAGAATCGAGGCGCCATTCGCGTGTATGCTGATGGGCCAAAGGTTAAGTGGGCTTCAAGGATGAAAAACAAACTTGTTTAAAGTAAATGTCCCTTTAAATCTCTTTAAAAAAACATAAGATGCTCTTACAAGTCACTGCTTGGTCCAAAATGCAGAGAAAAATATATATGACAAACAGCGAGGCACCGTAAACAAAGGCACAGAGATTCCATCATCAAAGCAGATTTTTAATTAAATCGACAAAATTCCTATTGGAAGTAAAGTACTTATGCCACATTATATAATTTAATATTTTGACAACATGCATATTCCTACAACTGCAATCGTGTTTCATGAGACCAGCACATTCATGAGACCGCATATACAATTTTTCACGTGAAGCGAAGATTTTGCAATGCCTGGGTTGACTTGTCCCGAGCGTTTTGCACCGCCAGACTCCAGCACTCCAGCAAAAACAACCACTATTGCCATTTTAGAACAATCATGTGATATCCGCATATTTAAATTTTAGTCATCTATGTATATTTAAATTTTAGTCATCTAGTAATTATGATCAGCATATTTAAATTGTTGTTCTGGGGATCCGCATATTTAAATTTTAGTCATCTATGTATTTTTCATCAAGCAGATAGTGTACTTTTTAAATTTAAAAAGAGAGCAAGTCATCCAATTAAAAAACAATGGAGCACTTCAATATACTGACAAGAGTATACCCATCTAGATCACTCTTGCTTCTGAACATTGATCCTGAATATTGTTAGCATATTTCCTTTCTCGTGCAAAATGACTGCACATAAGTACAGTTAATTTTTCAGAAGCACATCACATTCCTGAACTTCCAAAACCAGCAAACAAGTGACTTTAACCTTACCAAATATATTTAACTCTATCTTTATCAACTGAAACTGAGAAATCGGAGCGGCTAGAGGTACATACTGAAATGGAGCACCAAGGATATTTCAATATGCTATTATGATGAAAAACACCTGGGCATAAAACCACATTAGGCAGGTTGGTTGCTGATGGCTTAACAGTCATCTAGTAATTATGATCTATCTTATACATGCATAACAAGCCCACGAGAATTTTGGTACGAAAATAACGAAATCCTATGATCCTGTCGTGTATCTATAGGTATTTGGCTCAACATCAATAGGTATACTTTATATAAGGTCTCTTTGTAAAATGACAAGTTGACTGCTCACCAGTATAGAAATCCTTCAAGTAAATTATTACTTTCTAACTATCTTTGTAGCCAAGCACAATTTATAGATTGTACTGTTTACTCTAAGCAAACAATGAACCAACATTATAGTTTCTTTTTACATAATATGATGAAATTCTTCAAAGATACATTCAAATAATTAAAATAAAAGCATTGGCTGCAAAGTATTCCCTGCTATGAGCATCCACGAGCTCTGTTTTGTGAAACTGACATCAAGACTGCTCAAAAAATTTCTTCAACAATAACAGTTAGTTGGGCAATGCGGATTGCCTCTCTAGTCTAGTGTTTTGTCAATGTAAATTGAAAAATTTACATCGAGTAAAGCATAAGGAACTCGAGCTACTGAGGTGAAAACTCGATCCGCATGAACAAAATCGTCACACAGTATGACCTATGGAATCCATTTCGCGAGCAAAGGTTCGGGCGATGAGAGGGAGGGAAGCAGGGGCACAACACCTCGTCAGTCTCGGCAGGGTTGGGGCGTGTGGAGTACTGCGGCGTGGTGTGGACATGGTCTCCACCCTGCACCAGGATGTGCCTCATCAGCTGTGGCGTCGTCGACCTCACTGGCAAGCTCAGAGAGGCTAGTCCTCTTCCTTCCCCTTCCTGTGAGTAAGAAAACCAAATTTGTCTTGATTGTCAGTACGAACCAATTAGAGAAATCTTCAATACATGAACCAAAACTCCCATAATTACCCGCAGTCACGGCGCCACCTCCTTCCTTCAGCCGCCATTGTTGCGGGGCCGGCGCGCGCGGATCCATCCGTCATCGTCATCATCGTCGCGGTCGGTGGACGTCACTGGCGGTGGCGACAGGCACGAGGAGGGCGGAGGCAACGGCGTGGCCTCGCCGACTGTCGCGGCCGCCGGTGGAGTCACCGTTGTCGACACTGATGGCCTGTCGTCGTCGCGCGGGCGCGCCGATCTGGATCCAAAGGGCACAACCACTGATGCAGGCGTGGGAGGCGTCGTTGACCACTCGGGGAGGCGGCGAGGCCTCACTGACGCCGTGACCTGTCGGCCTGAGGAGGTCGCCGTCGACGTCAAGCGCGGGGCCTCGGCGCTGCCAGTTGGGGGTTGCCTTCGTCACACTGCCGGTGGAGGGCACTGCCGTCGTCGACGCGGGGGTGGGATAGGGACGTTGGCCGTCAGTTGGGCGCCGTCGTCCATGGCTGCCGGGATGGCACATTGGAAAGGAGCGCGGATAGGGTTAGGGTTAGGGGGCTACGCGTGTTGGGGACAGAGTGAGGTGCGGGGGTGGAGTGTGCCGCGCGTGGGGTCCGCGGGGGGAGTGCGGGGCGCGGGGAGCGCGAGGCGATATGAGCCGTTCATGTTCAGACAATTTTTGTACGTTGGATATGTCACACGACGTGACATGACTATTTAGTAACCTAGGGTAGAAGAAAAGGAGCAGTTTTTATTTTTTCTAACAAAAGGTGAGGCTGTCGTTAGGTGGGTCTCCCTCTATCCGTCTGCACCGTCCGATTAGAAATCAATATTGTGTGTCCTCCACGCGTTTTCCCCTCGTCGCTAATCAGATTAGCAAAATCTTCCTCTCCCTCAAACAGAAGGATTGTCAAAGAAAGGAAAAGAAATCCTGCAACCTCCTCGCCTTCCGCCGAGGCCTCCACGACCGCAATCTCTTCCAAAGCTGCTGTGGTCGACTGTCCGCTTGCGCCGGTCCTCGCACCCCCCCACCCTTCAATCGCCGCCACCGGCCGCAGTCCATGGCGCGCACCGGAGCCGCCCAGATGGACTAAGGAGACGCGCAAGGCCCTACGTTGCCGATCCTCTTAATTCGCCCCGGTCTCTACCGCATCATTTTCCCTAGTTTCTTTCGTTTCATCTTTGTCTGGCAGCGAATCTCGGGGATGGGGTTGAGAAAGAATCATTCTTTTCGATTTGTATGAGCGCAGTGTTTTTTCATGGAGCACTGAAACTACAAGGTACTCCAGTAGTGTACCGGCGCTACCGGCGAGGTATTCTCTTCCTTTTCCTGATCCCTTCTTCCTCTCCACAGTGTGCGTGCAGCAAGCCACCAAATCATAACAAGGAACCCTCGCCGCCGCTAGCCCTCCTCCTCCTTCTGCTGACTCATCTCGACTTGACTGTCGGGTTAACTGATCTGAACCATGGCATTGATCAGGAGGAGGCCTCGATATCACCTCTACATATCTGAATTTTAAATCAGTTGAGGCCTGAAGACTATGTAGTCAAAAGCACTAAATACATGAACACTTGCTATGGTGGTGTGCACTGAATTATTAGTTTTAAATTGAATTTCAGGTTTAACATCTCGTGTAGTCAGTATTTGTGATCAGATGTCTTGGGAAATGATTGGATTCAAAATTCATCATTTTTCTTAATGATCAAGTAATAAATACAGTAACTGTTGCTATGGTGATGTCCACAATTATTATTTCTTAGTGTTTATACATGATTGTACCTTGTCTAGAACCTGACGGAAGTTGTGGATGTTTTTGTCCAATTGTTGTTGTTGTATGGCGGACAATTGTGTAGTATGGATTTTGTGACCATTTGCTTAGGAATAGGTGGATGTATCACTAACAGTTTTTCACCCCTCTTTATTTCAAATATTGTCTTATTTATGGCCTATAGAAAGGCGATGGGAGCTTCAATTGTTCTCCTATTTGGGAATGTATTCTCTGGTTCATGGGTACCCTTAATTCTAGAGTCTGGTTCCTGAAAATTTAGATTTACTGGTGGTTATACTTCTCCAATATTACATTGTACTTTGCACATATAATTTATGGATGCTTGCAGGTTCCTGACTCCTGAGGTCTTCAACTATGCCCAAAAGCACTGCTTCATCTGACAAACTCCTCTATCACAATCTCTAAAGCCATGGTGTGTGTGATAGAGCTTTGAAATGGATACTAATTCTCTATGTCACCATAATATAGATAGAGCACTCAGTGTTGTAGAGTTCAATGGCTTTCAGGTTTTTACTCACCGAGGTTGCCCTACTTTATGTAGTCAACATTAGGCAAAACAGTGTTTTGTTGCTGCCCTGTTATCTCTGGTGCAGATAAGCCATTAGGCCAAAAAACATTTGCATATTAGCTGATTTCGTGTGGTTTCATATTGAAACCATACCACACCACTTTGCTTTGTAGTGAAATATCTTTTTCTTGTTCCTGTCTGAAAGAAAATCAAAATTAACGGCAAATCAAATCACAATCATTGAGTATAACCAAATATTCCACAAAGATTTTTACTAGCAATGTTCTGTTTCTATAGAATCTTCCACGATTATCTGAAACTTGTGTAGTTCTTTTTTCAGAAAAGAGGCACCTGGGGTCTGCCACTTGACAACTAAAGGAAAGTCAATAGTTTGCATGGTCACCATGTTTTTGCAACTTTAAGGCATGATTTGACATGCTGGAGGAGGATTTCCCAGATTCGGACGATGTACATATGTATTCAGCTGGGTTGTGTGCTTCCTTTGTTGACCTGCCTTTAATCTTCTACGATATTCAAATCAGACATTCATCGCCATCAAATCCCTAAAAGGTATGGGCTACCGCTTGCACATTTAGTACCGCACACTGCAAATGTTAGAAAACTAGCCCTGATACCACATCGGTAGCTATCCGTGGAAGTGATCACCATAGAAGATCCAAACGTGATGACGACACAGAGACACGATGTTTTTTAATGTGGTTCGGCCAAACTTACTCCACGGGGCACTGATTACGACGCTCCTCCCTGATCCAGTATAACTTCAGCTTATAGGGTATCCAACGACCACACGGCCGGTCGGCTATGCCTCCAAGGGTCGTTCCCTACATCTACCTATGCTACTGCCGCCGTTGCGGTAACAAAAGGTGTGTCTTCCTATTTAAAGGAGAGCCTATGATAGAGTCTGAGTCCGCTACTATCCTATAACCTATTCAACTTTGTACATATATTCGACATAAAATCTAACAAACTCCACCTTGGCGAATATGCCATGCCAATCTGGATCTTATCCCTTGCGCGAACCTCTGTGTACCTGGACTTGAGTTGGTTCCTTTTGTAGCAAGAGATTCCGCTATCTTCCTGTAATTTCTTCCTCCAGACTTCGATGCGTCTCTAAACATGATGCAATTAGAAATAGAATTGAGATATCCGATAGGCAACGTCTGCGTCAGTTGGATCGATATATCGGACCTAACCGAGAAAGTATCAATCTTCCCCGATACAAACACTGTCGATGGAACTTACTTCTTCGCTGGAGGTCGGACCTAGCTGATGCAGCCCAACTTGGTAGCAAGACCCCGATCTCGACTGATCTTACAAAGATTCTAAAACGAACCCATGTAGCCCCGATAGAACAGTCAAGAACCCGTCGAGTAGGTTGTAGATCTAGCGAACTAGGATGGAGATGCGCCGAAAATAGTTGTATTGATTGTGCGGAGCTTCTTTACAAGGACCCCTTGTACACAATTTATACCCTTGTGTCAACTAAGTCCTAGTAGGACACGACACAATCAGCTTGCTATATGCAGCCGTTATAAGAAAGGAAACTAAGACTGCTATTCTTACAAAACTAGGAAACCGATAGGATTTCCATATATTCCTTCCTAATTACATAAGGAAATAGCTAAAACATGCCTAATTAAAAGATAGAATTAAACTGCCAGTCCACGGTCTTCACAACTCCTTCCCGCTTTCGGCCTCTTCTTTCCATCGGTTTATTGCTTGACCGAATCCAGTAAAAAATCTACCAAATTTGGCAATTATCCAAATTCCGGTGTCAACATGACCTACCCGCGATGTTTTCTCTGTCTGGACAGATCAAGGGGAAGACCGGATGTTCGGTTTGCATCAACGGGACGATGTATAAATACCTAACTTCATATAAAAAGTTAGTGTATATGCGTCACCGTCGGTTTTTACCAAGACATCATAGATACCGCTCCATGGAAAGTAAGTTCGACAATACAGTAAAGACTGGTGTCATGATTGAACCTACTTTGTATTTCAGTTGACAAAAAAAACTAAAGGTTGTATTTGGTAAAGGAAAAAAGAAGGCAACAAAGCGTAAGAAGAGCACCAACAAAGAGGAGAATGTACCTTTTAAGTCTGTCATGCCATAGATGTTATGCACTTAGAGAAAAATGTCTTTGACAGTGCTATTGGCCTCTTATTGGACATACCAAGTAAGACGAAGGATGGGCTCAATTCAAGAAACGATCTCGTAGAAATTGGGATAAGGGAAGAGCTTCACCCGACGGATGGAGAAAATGGAAGAGTGTTCCTTCCTGCGGCCAGCTTTACATTGAAACGCCAGGAGAAATTGTCATTGTGCAAGTGCCTTCACGGAGTAAGAGTTCCAACTGGATTTTCGTCAAACATAAAGAAGCTTGTCTCCATGAAAGATCTATTGGTTTCTAGTTATAACTCCCATGATTGTCATGTGTTGCTCACAGTTTTCCTCCCTATAGCAATCCGGCCATAGAGCCAGTACATGTGAAGATGGTCGTAACTAAGATGTGCTATTTCTTTAATGCAATTTCACAAAAGGTCATCAATTCGGACGAGCTAGGTCCTCTTCGTGTGTTCATTACTAAGACTTTGTGCCAGTTGGAGATGTGCTTTCCACCCTCATTTTTTGATATCATGGTGCATTTAATGGTTCATATTGTTCCTCAGGTATCTGCACTGGGTCCTCTATATCTGCATCAAACGTGGGCATACGAGGGGTACATGTCAATTTTAAAGGGATACGTACGGAACCGCCGGTATCCTGAGGGATTGATGATCGAGGGCTACACAGCAGAGGAAGCGGTTGAGTGCTGCATTGATTACTTGCAAGATACACATGCAATTGGTTTACCGGTTTCTCGTCATGAGGGTAGACTACAAGGAAAGGGAACCGTTGGAAAGAAGAGATTTAGCTAGAAGGACTATAACAAACTAAAAGAAGCGCATCTTAGTGTCCTCCAACAGCTTGCTATAATGGAGCCATATATCGATAGACATATAAACATGCTTAGATCCCAAAATGTTGGACGCTCAGATGATTGGATCCTAAAGATGCACAGACGTTTGTTTGTAGATTGGTTTAGGGACCTAGACCTACCCGATGGTGAAACCACGGATGAAATCACCATTAAAAGGTTGTCATGCGGTCCGTTGAGTTGGATAACCTCTTGGCAAGCTTATGACCATAGTAGAAAAACCCGGACCGGAGGTTGACCCGGTGAGCCCATCGATTCACAGGTTCACCGATCGGACTGCGGGTCAAACTGGGTCAAGTGTTGAACCGGAAATATATTAAGTATGTATGTTTTATATAGACATAGTGAGCTAGCTAGCTAAATGGCTAGCTGAGGGAGCTCTCAACCGTGACGGCATGGGTTCGAATCCTCCCTCAACCATATTTTCCACCCTACTTTGGCCAAAAACGTACGTGGGCCGAGCAAGGTAGAATGGACCTAACCAGGCCAGCCCACATACTTGTTGAACCGCCCGATTCACCGGTTTTTAACGGAAACCGGCCGGTTCATCCGGTTCTTGCCGGGTCAATTGCATGTCCGGTCTTTCAAGCGAACCGACCCGGCTTGAGGCCTGGTTCTGGGTTTTTCCGGATCAACCGCCGGGCCGGGTCGGTTTTTTGTACTATGGTTATGACATTAATGGCTATACATTTTATACCAAGGCAAGGGACATGAGGACAGTAGCACAAAACAGTGGAATGCGTGTAGAGGCAATTGACATAAATGGAAAGAAGAAAACATATTATGGCTTTATAGAAGAAATACGGGAACAGGAGTATGGTTTGAATATACAGATATCCATGTTTCGGTGTCAGTGGGTTAAGCAGCCTGGAGTCGTCGTCAATAACTTCGGACTTACAATTGTTGACCTTCACGACATAGGTTATAAGGATGATCCATGGGTGCTTGCCGGTCGTGTAGGACAAATTTTTGAAATAACCGACCCGGCAAAAGAGAAGAAAGATGTTGTGCTCGCCGGAAAGCAAAGTATTGTAGGAGTTGAAAATGTCGAAGATGCAGATGATTACAATCAGTATGACCAATTGCTGGTCTTCACCGACTTTCGTAACAAGATAAAGGCCGTGGAGGCAACCATCGATGAAGATAATTTGAACTTTGACATGCGTACCAATGGAGTTAGGAAAATGGTGAAAAGCTAAGTTGGCTTGGTGTGTAATGGATTTATTGATGTATTAAATTATGTCAATGTTTTGAACAATTATGGGTACCATCAAATTATGTGTGAGATTTATGGCCAATTTTCATTGTATTTTTTTTCCTATTTTTATTTGTTTTCTCTAATTTGTTTTTCCAATTTTACTTCTACTATAAGTCCAAAATAAAATTAAAATTAAAATTGAAATTTAAAGTAAAAATTTAAATTGAATTTAAAATTGAAAATGAAATTAAAATTACAAATTTAAATTAAAAATAAAATTGAATTTGAATTTAAAGTGCAAATTAAAATTGAAAGTATCAATTGAAATTGACAGTAAAAATTGAATTCAAAGTAAAATTGAATTTGAAATTTAATTTAAAATTGAAATCGAAATTAAATTTACAAATTTAAATTAAAAATAAAATTGAAATTGAATTTAAACTTCAAATTAAAATTGATAGTATCAATTGAAATTGATAGTAAAAATTGAATTCAAAGTAAAATTACAATTGAAATTGAAATTGAATTTGAAAATGAATTTAAAATTCAAAGTAAAAAAATTTGAATAAAAAAGTGGCTGGCACATTGCGGGTGGGCGGCGGCGTCGTTCCAGGCGGGCGGCGGTGGGAATCCGGGCGGTGCCCGGCCCGCCCGGAATGAAGAAGGCGCCAGGTATAAAGGGGGCGGTGGGCGCGAAAAATTCTAAGTCCGGGCGAAATTTTGGTTTCGGCGCCGTCAGGCTACCAAATT
>CM002481.1:19555475-19575972 GCA_000325765.3 Leersia perrieri
CCGCCGAGGCCAAGGCAACCATCGTCGATGCGCCCCTAGGCGCTCGGCCGGGGGAAAACAGGGGAGGAGGCGGGAGTGGGTTGTCGTAGCCATCCCTCTTCCTCTTCCCCTTATTGTCCTGCTCCCGCTGGCGATGGAACCTGAGGGGGTCGTCGTCGTCGCTGTTGTCTTCGGCAGCGTCACTACCGCCGCCGGCATCAGCTAGGGTCGCCGACGGGCCCTCCGTCGTGGCCACCGCCCCCAGCGCGGCCAGGATGTGGTCATGTCTGAGATCCCGGCACAGCGGCGTCATGTCGGGGGGCATCAGGGTGAGCGTCTCCTCGAGTAGCCCCAGGGTGCGCGAGATCACTAACCCGAGGGCGTTTGCGTCCATGTCATTCTCTGCCCCCACGAACGTGCGCATGCTGTCGTTGACGCCGGAGTAAAGCCACACGGGCCGCTCTCGCGCCTGTAGCGGCGAGATCCGTCATGACATGAAGTCGCAGAAGACGCCGTGGCTCGAAAGGCCGGCCCGGCGCAGGTGGTCGAGCTGCTCCATCACACCATCGAACTCGCGCCCGATGGGCGGCCGCTCAACCTAGTTCTCCTGGGCGACCGGCGGCCCGGTCGGGAGCCCCAAGCGCGGATGATCGCCGACAGCAGTGTAAAACCAATCCGTCCACCAGTCTTCCCAACGGTTGCGGGCGTAGATGGCGATGAAGCGACACCCCTTGTCGGAGCGCGGCGCGACAGCCACCGCCCCAATCGCCGATGCAGGGGTAGCCCGGAACAAGAAGAAGAACTGCCTGAAGAGCGTCACCGTCGGCATTACGCCGATGAACATCTCGCAGGTGTAGGCGAAGATGGCGAGGTAGAAGACGGCGTTCAGAGTAAGGTGGAGCAGCTGGATGTTGTAGAAGTCCAGCACCTCCAAGAGGAAGGAAGATGCGGGCGGCACCAGCCCACATAGCGCGTACGAGCAGAATAACACCATCCGCCCTGGGGCCGTCAGTGCCGCCACGTCATGGCCGCGGTCAACTCCCGCCGGCAACAGCCGATTGAGGGCTTCAACTTCCTCCCGCTTACGGATCTTGGATTTGGGGAGCACGCTCCCCGGCATCAACGGCGAGTCACAAGCCATGGTCAACGACGGCGGTTGGAAATGAAGGCGGAAGCGAGAGGGCTTGGAGAGAATGCTCGCGGGGAGAACAAGGGAAAGTGGAGAGTCTTTTTCCTCGGTCTGCCTCGGCGCCTTATAAAGGCGGCGCGTCTCCTCGTCTTCGGCTGCCGCACGATCGAGGCGCCTCCTTGATCCCAGCGCGCACGGCCCGCAGTCAGCAAGTGCACGCCTGCGCGATTCATGGAGCAGGCCTGCCACCCACGCGTCGTTCCAACTTTCTTGGGAGGGCCGCACCGTCGCAGGCGGCGTTCGGCCTCCCAAAACGACAGAAACGGACGAAGCACGTGGCGGTAGCCGCGGCACGTCATCTTCCCACCGACAAGGGGGCTCGGGCCCCATCAGCCAAGTGTCGTGGCGTTAACCCCGCCCTGCCTGGAGGCAGTTCCTGGTCAACGCCGGGGGCTACTGTCGGTGATATGGGCCCGAGGGTACCACGTGGCAGTAATATCTAAAGCGCCTTGGGCCCACCAAAGCAAAGTAATCAAAATATTAGACCCAGGGGGAGTGGCCCGGGTGAACCCCGGGGCCCCCTCCGGGAGGAAGCAGACCACCTCGGGGAAGCACCCGGGGGGTCTGTAGATGACCCGCACCAGTTCGTCCCTTAGAAAACTCGTGGAAGGGAGTGGCGCTGCGCTCCCAACGGCTGCACTCATGGGGAATGGCACGTCCTCACCGCATTAATGGCGATGTGAAATGGCACTGCCAGCCCCTATCATCATTCCTTTCCCTCTGACCGAGGGGAGGAGGCATGGGCGGCCGCGGCAGTCGTGGGTGACCGTGCGGTCGCCTGCGACAGGACGCCCCCTCTGCCCCGTCTCGGAGAGCAGCGTGGAGGAGGAGGGCGAGGTTTTCTTCAACCCTTACAATTAACCTGCCCTACGGCCTAACGGCTCCAGCCGGAAAAACAAGCGACAAGACCCCACGACGCCTGCAGCGCCTGCCCTACCAAATCCACTCCTGATCCCGGATTACATGGCGGATAAGGGAAGTGCGTGCTGGCGTGCCTGCGATGTCGGCATAGAGTAATCTGCTCTTGACGTCCAAGGAAAGGAAGAGAGAGAGGGAAAGCCATTGTGGTGATCCCTTGAGTATAAAAGGAGACCTAGGCTCACAGTAGAAAGGAGAGCGATACTTAGAGGAAAAAACACCCACGCTTGTAAGCAAGAACTTTCCTCCCACAATATTAGACACACAACAAGAGTAGGGTATTACGCATCCTGCGGCCCGAACCTGTATAAACCCTTGTCTCCATTTCTACCCGGGATCGGGTTTTTCTCATTTCCTCACGCAATTACAGTACTCGGATCCACCCGTACCCCTGGGACAGACAAAAAAAGGGGTTCCACGAATCTCCGGTGGAGGAGTTTACGGTCCAAAACGTTGGCTCTGCTTTGTCTTATTTCCAAGGCTCCTTCAGGTCATCATATTAGATCCAATGGACGTCAAGCCTAAGAAATATCTAGAATTCATCGACAACATAGATTAGTAAGTCATTTCATGTGTTGGCAGTATTACTTCATTCGAAATCGATTTTTCATAGCTTTGATTGTTAATTAGCCAACCTTAATTTTCTGTTCTACACAGTGCTTTCATGTGGTATCGACATATTAACGGTCTCGTCGAAACATCAAGGGAAAAATTCTCATTAGATAGCAGTGGCCGGTAATAACTGTAAATATATAGTGCTCTCCAAATATATTGTGCGCCATGGCCATTTCTTTATAACTTGTATATTTTTTTGTTAGTGCCACAAGCAACCTTTCAGTACCGTACTATGTGGGTACTAAGTCTGTCTGGCACTTCCTTAAGTGTCAATGGCGATACTACACCAATCTCGAGAATGTAAGCAATTCAATGTATTTATTTTGTTATTCAAAGCATTGTTTTAACATACCAAAATTAATTCTTCTCGTATTCACATATCCCAGTGATCGAGGATCATGATCTACATCGACGACCGAGAAATCCATATGATGATATCGGACTTCTGTTGGTTTTTCCGTCGTGAGATCTGCCACAGGAGAGGTTGATTCTTCAACACGAACAGCTATATGGTCGACGATCCGAACTACACCAAGCTTATTGAGTGGGAGAAAAACAAAGATTTGTCCCGGGGCCGCTAATTATGTATTGCATTCAAATATTTGCTACTCTAATTATTAGCGTCAAACATTTATGAAACTTTAATTCCAAACCTTTGTATAATTTTTATTACATGCATGGTTCTTCTATATTTATTTGGTTGTTCCTCCCATTATGCTTACGTTTATATTGTTTAATCGGAAACGCGTTGCGTACCAAAGTTTATCACTAGTGTCAACGGACAAAAAATATATTATACGCAAATTCGGCGGCTATTATTAATTAAAACCACCCGAAAAAAATATTTTTCCGGGCGGCAGTTATTCCAGGAGGCTCGCCGGCCGCCTGTAATTGGGGCGCCGCCCGCCTGGAAATAGAGGCATTGCGGGCGGGCCGCCGCGCCGTCTGCATTGAGACCGCCTCAATGCAGGCGAGGCCGGCCGGGCACGGTGGGCACCCGCATGGAAAGGGCAAAATGCCCTCCCGCAATAATGTATGTAGTGCAGTTATTGTGTACGCACGTAAAGATCAACTTTTTTTTGGCGGGGACGTAAAGGTCAGCTTAAATGAAGCGAAATTCTATTATGACGTCTTACCTTTATTTTCGATTCATTTGTGTATGGATTTGTATCGTCGATACATCTCCATCGTTAGGCGCTTAGTCCTGTCACTATTTCATTCGTCGTCTCTTCCATACATTTTTCACTCATATTTTCTAAATATATATATATATATAGCCTAATGTACCTTGTATACTATCATGGGACAACAAACAAATGGGAAAAGATAAGGCCCAAACAAACCGGTCGATGCAGCTAGTATTATCAAACCCAAAGCAACAACAAATGCACAATTTGATCCCGGGGAGGGTGTAGTGACCAACGATGATGACATGACCTCCATATAATGGCGAACCAAATTAAATCATTTCCTAGGGGTACTTTACGATACTCTAGTATGTATAATAGTGTATTATACTATTTATTGAATGAACGGTACTAGTCGATAGTATAGGATAGTATACACCTATAGTATATGAGGTAGTATAGGGTATTCTGAGAACTCCATATAATAAATTTATTTGTAATTTGTAGGAGTAAACAATATGCTATTTGCCCATCTACAATCTGCGAACTCGCTGAAAATTATTTGCTTTAATTATTCTCCTGACAAGCGAGGTTATATATGTTTCTTCTCTTACATTATGCTGTTGCACACGCAATCCTATAATACAGATAAGAGAGAATTAAATCCAACTGCAACGTAATTTGGGAGTTTGCTCCTGACCCTAAATCCATGTAAAATTGTGGATTTTTCCCCACCCACAAAAATGGCTCTACCTGTAACATGATCAGATCTCATTATATACTGATGGCTGAATTCTGCAAATGATCTATGATGAAAAAGTTCAGAGGCCATTTATTTTATCGAACAAACTCATCATGACACAGGGTTGTTCAGTTCAGCAAGACATGTTCTTTTCTTCAGTTTTTTTTTTTTTGAGGGAATTCTTTTCTTCAGTTTTACAAAACTTTCAGAAACCCATCGCGTCATTGTACATTTCACCACTCACTCACACCGTCGTCGATTCATCATCCTCTGCAAATCACGATGAGATCCTCTCCATGTCGTCGTATTCCGCGGCGGCGGCGGCGATGGGGATGTCTTGTAATTCGATTCCGACTAGCGGACGATTACGTTGGAGATCGAATGACCTCCTGTGGCGGCCGTTCTCACGCCGGCGCTGCTGATCGGCAAGGCGGCGATGCTCCTATTGCTTCTGATGTGGCCGAATGGGTTCCACATCCATGCCGTGTCGGCAACACAACCTCGTGCATGCGGCGGCGCGCTCCCGTTCGTCAAGAGATGGCAGGGTGGGTAATTACTTAAATTAAATGACTAATTACTATAATACCTTTAATAACTAATGGATAGATTTCATCTATACTACTCCCCACCTTTCCCACCTATCTAGTATAGTATTAGGTACTGTAAGGAACCCCATCTCCTAACGAGGCAAATCTTGTGGAGTTGATGCTCCAGCACGCATCTTTTCTTCTCTATCACATTTACATGCATGACTAGGCTTCAATGTAGCTTAGTGATTGGTGGCTGATCAGATCAATTCTTTAGTCCGGTGGCACTTAGGTGTGGTCTGAATTTGTTCAACATTTTGGGAGCATGGCTTTTTGGAAACACCAAAATGATGGTGTGTTCAATGGAGCCTCTCCTTGTGTGCATTTGATGCTTAATTAGGCAGGTTTTAGAGGAGTGTGGTGTATGGTGAGGGCAAAAGGCTTAGCTGATCAGTAGGAGGTAGGGGTGATTAAAGTTCTTTATGGTGGTTATGTTGATCATGTCCTCTTGGCTTTAGCGTTCTTTTTTTCTGTTGTTCTTTTGTTTTTCTTTCCCTTTTTCTCTCTTCCATCACCATGACTGTGTACGTCTAATGATACACAGTTCTCTCATGTATTCGTAAGAAGAAATATTGTTGTGGTCTTTCTTTTTTCTAAAATAAGGTGCAGCCATGAGTGTTGCATGTGCGCACTTACCCTATTAGCGTACGGTATTTTAGGAATGATAATATTTAAATAGAAATTAAAAATTATTGTTTGATTGAGTATATGTTGAACAAGATATGATTAGATATGAAAAATCCACGTCAAAGGGACTATCAAATAACCACTTGATGGGCTCATCCACCTATCAAACAATAGTCGTTTGACGGGGCAAAGAGGAAGCAACTCATCCATTTGTCTTAAATTATTTTTTATAGTATGTGCACAGAGGTGGGTTAAATCAAACTATAGTAATTCGATAGGTGCCACAGGGACATCACATACTGAACAATCTTAGTTTGACAGTCTTATCTCATTGCAATTTCTTTCAGTTCCAAGTTTTGCAATTTTTCATTTATACTGATATTATTTCTAAAAAGATATTAGCAACGTACACATAAATATTCTACCTCTACAAGCACATCCAAGATTTAGCATGTATATCTTGATATTGGCGAGAAGCCCACGTGTGTTTTGTTGTTAGCAAGTATGTTGTGTACTACTAAAAATAATACTAACTGTAAATACGAGCATCCAAAGTCCAAAAATTGAACCTGAGTTGGCAGGTTACAGCAGTGAGTGCCTAACTAGTTGAGCTACGCTCATTTCACAACGTTGCTATGATTTTTGTGTTTAATTCACTTACAATAGTACTTTATTCGTTAATTATGCTTACAACATCTGTTTTAACATCCTCCTATTAATTTTCTAACTACTATTCTTGTATAAGTGGGACCATCTATTTGGTTATGAAAAATGATATATCTAGGAGTAGTCGATATTTTGACTACCTCAGTCGCCAGCATGAGCTGATAAGTATTGTGTCAACGGCTGATATACATAAATGGGGTATATAGATGACAAAGGAACATTGGCGTAAGGACTAATGTAGTATGACATGCATCACTGAAACGCTAAGGCAAAGATTTTTATACTGGTTCGGGCCCAAGAAGGTAACAACCTACAATAAAAAAAAAAGAAGGTAACAACCCAACTTCGAGTTTATATGGGATTGCTGATGGGAGATTCCCGAGTACAAAGTACAATATATGGAAATAGAGATCCGGCGAGATCTTGATCGCAAGGATTAATTACGATCTCGACGGCTTTTGAGGCTATAACTACGGAATCGTAACTCGGGCTTCTGTTGCGGCTTGATTGATCTGTCCCCAACCCATGGGGGTCATGATCCTTTTATATATATACCGTGGGCAACCAGTAGTTTTCGGGTAGGACTCGAACTATGAGACCCGCACGATTAGAAAAGTCTTTGTTCCCCATGAATAGGATTCCATCAATATCTCTTAAAATACGGACTCCTTTCGTTTTATTTGGTAATTTCCTTGTATATCCTAGTCTTCTTTTCCGTCTCCACACAGGTATTCCTTCCAATGTACTTTATAACTCCGAGTAATGAGGATACACCTTATTTGTAACACTGACAGTAGCCCCCGACTTCAAGTCAAATGATCTCCAAGATTTCTTCTACACTTGGTCGTATGAATGAGCCCTTTTGACCGTTCTCGGAAAACTTGAGAAGGCAAGGTGATCCCGATGACGACCATGGGCTTTAGTCCTTACTCATTTGATTTGAAGTCTAAATCAACTTCCCTTAACAAACCCTCCGAAAAATGAGACGGGAAAAACCTTGGAAACTGAACCATCGAGTCGACGGCCTATAAATAGGGAAATCCCCACCCGGGTAAACCACTGTCACTTTCATTGCCTTTTCACCTTTGTCTTTTACGCACCTAGCCGCATCTACCTTCTCCATTCAATCCCTCTCCACCGTCAGTCACTTTTCTTCCAAACCACAATCAATGGAGAAGAACAAGGCCTCGACCACCGCAGAGGGGAACGCCAAGAAGTCGCGTCAGGAGGAGGCAATCGCTGCAATAGCAGCTTGGTCACTGGTAACAAACCTACGGTTGCCCCACCAGGTTCGTCTCAAAGCTAAATCTTTTGATCAAAATCTTCATTCAAATGTTCATCAGAGAATAAGAGGGAGGATTTTTCAAGGATTTTAATGAGGATGAAAACCTCAGCATTCCCAATGACCTAAAGTTCTCCCTTTACTATTCCCTAGCCTCTGCAGCCTCGGCCCCCCAAAATGTGACGGCGACGGTTGTTGAAAAGTCAGGAGGAACAGCATCGTCTGAGGTAATTAGGGTTTTCCACGGGATTTAACTGCCGGAAATGCAAATAATCATTTTGCCCTTTCTGATTTCATATTCCTTTGCAGGCTGCCCCGAGCACATCAGGGACCCCACTATCCCCCTCCGCGAAAGGGGGAGCTCTCTTGATGAGGCGTCGTCTGATGCCCTCTCTTCCGAGCAGTGTTGTGCCTCTCGAGAAGGTGAGTACTTCGAGTCTTAGGTCATCTCTGTTGTCGCGTTGAGTCCTTATCCCTTTTTGTTTTTACGCTTGTAGGGTCCCATGAAGCCGCTTGCTCCACTGGGCCCTTTGGCCAAGTTGCTCCCCATCACACGGCCGAAGTAAGTCCTGTGTTACCCTAATTCTTATGTCGAGGTGCCCTTGTCATTTTTTCTGATGATATGTTCTTTAAATTCTGCTCTCCGAGCCCCCTCGACCACTCCGCCATTGGGGGCGATCCTGCCTCACGACCACAAACGTTGTCGCAGTGGCCGAACTACCACCCCGTGCTCCAAGTACAACCCCATCCCTTCCGCCACCTAGCTTCTTGTTCCATGAATTGGATAGAGAAGATCACAGAGGGGCATCGTTTAGTCGATGAGGGCGCCCAAGAGCTCTCGAGTTCAATTGTGAACTCGAGTGCTCTAGTAGACGCGGCAAACGCGAAGACCGCCGACCTCCAAAAGAAACCGGAGGTTACTGAGGCGGATCTTACGAAGATGAAGGAGCTCCTCGCGGGCTCCAACGAACAATATAAAGGCTTGGAGGGGAGGATGGAGGAGCTGCAAGGCCACCTTGAAGCAATCAAGACCTCACTCCGGACCAGTTATACAGCTCTTCACCAGATAGCCGCTGGTCTGGGGGTTGAAGTGGAGGCCCAATCCTTTGGCTATGAGACCTCGTTGACGGCGGCCCTGGCCGAGCTCGTGACGGTATTGGAGGGTGTCGTTGTGAAGTATGCTGACTAGATGAAGGAGAGCATACTCACTAGCGTACGCACCAGCGCAGCGCACATCCTCGCGTGCTTCAAGGCCACCTATCCTGGCCTCAACCTCAAAGACGTCCTCCACCACGGCGAGGCGGACGGGTGCCATCTCGAGTTGGCGGAAGAGGTCTTACCGATCGCCGATAGCGTCCTTCCCTTCTACCAGGGGTAATTTTTGTAACTTCTAGTAGTCCTTGCGACTTGTAATCTTTAAACCATATGTACTCGAGTTGGCACTTTGTAAGCACATTTCGTCTTATTTCTTGATGTCTGATGGCACCCTTGCAGAGTTGATGTTGTCGCAGATGTCCCTGATGTCGAGGGCCACGATTCATCGACTAGCCCGCATTCCCCCGTTCGGTACCCTCCGGCCGTAGTCGACGACGCTGATCATAGCACGGATGTCCCTGAACGAACATCGTCAGGTCTCTACTTGGCCCCACTTATGCATCACAATTAGGGTTGGTAGTCTAGCCTCGTTAGAACTCATTCTCCTTAGGCTCTGTTTCACTTTTGCCAAATCCTTTTGTAGAACTTCTCGAGATGATTGCCGAACGCAAACGCTATGCCCAATTTTGGAGGACAAAATGGGAGAAAGCTGAACTCGAGAAGGACTTAGTGGTCGCAAAGCAAAGCAAGGACATCAAGATCCTAAGGGGTCGTGAAGTCTGGCTCAATACTTTCCTCGAGAACTGTTGCACGACCCTCAACCTTGTCTGCAAGGAATTAAACATCGAGAGGGCTGCTCCAGAGAAAACCACCACGGCTACGTGTCCTGGATCAAGGGAGCGAGCATCCAGTTAAGGGGGATAGACGAGCGAATAGACAGCGCACTTAAGAGGGAGTGTCGTCGCGCTAGTCGATTCGCGGGTGGCCATGCACTTGCATGTATCCATGGCGCTTATCCCAATTGGATCTCGAGTTTCTTCGTGGTGGCTTCGTTCGGTCAAGGTTGTCCCCTTCAGAGATCGACCAGTCTGCTCGTCATCTTGCTCCTTTGGTCGAAGAGGTCTTTAAATCTATTAAATTTGAGTGGCCAAAATGGTGATGGGTCATATTCTATAATCTGTAGGGAACACTGTTAGACGCATGTATATATAACTCTAATGTCTGTAATGTGCTGTAACGTAATGAAAACTATTCTCTCTTATCTTCAGAGTTATCTGTAATCATGTTACATTCGGAAGAATCCATAAGACAGGTGTGTCATCGCTAATCCTTTTAAGGAGTAGGTATTCTCTAGCTCCAGCGTTGTTATTGGAGAACGAGGTCTTAGAGGACAAGGCTTAAAGAATAACTCAGACGTCCTTTAGTCAAAAGCGTTTTTTGTTATAGCCCCCAGCGTTCTACTCAGAGAGCGCTTCTAGGGGGATCAATATCCTTGTTGAAACAGTGATTTCCTAGTCCCCCGCCATGAAGTTGGAAAACCCAATTTCTGGTTACATGACTTGGTTAATACGCATCATGAACTCTCTTAGACGACCAGTTCTGACATGGTCTTTTGATTCTCTAATATCTGAATCGAACTTATCCGCTCTAGGCGTCTGTAGCTGAGAATCCCATAGGATGCTCGGAGGCGTTATCAGACTGCGTAAAGGAGTAATAGGTTCGATCTCAACATGAAGAGTGCAATTGTTTGTAGTAAAAAAGTATTGCAGCCTCGAATTGGGCTTCTGTATTATTTCCGTGTATAAATGGGTACAGTTGGGAGAAGCAAAAAAAATATACATCATTGGTTCTTCTTTTGGACTTAAACCCCTACCCCTTCTACTTTGGACAAGTTGTGCTCGAAAGAGTGACATTGTAAGTGACCCTAAGAGAGGTTTATAGGCACATCAGCCTCTTCAAAAGTGTGGTTATTCATCTATTGGCTACTCGGATAGGCTACTCTTTTTATTCCTCGAGTTGTCCTCGAGTCCTGATGCCTGTTATCTAGGCAGATGGTGATTTCTGGGTGTATCGTACCGTCCCTGTGGGAGGCAGTCCTTGGTGGGGCGCTTGTTGGGCCAGAGTATCGGCCTTTGCGTTGTCTTTGTGACGGACGCGTATGCAAGTGTAGGTCTGGAACTGCTCGTATAGCCTTTGGAGTTCTCTGGAGTAAGCGGCTTCAGCTGTACTCATAAGCAGTCGGTTTGTCCTCGTGGAGTTCATGAGTTATGAATCTGCCAGTATTTGCAGGTGTTGTATCCCACGGTGTATTGCTTGTCTCATGCCTGTGAGGAGTCCTTCGTACTCTGCTATGGTACTTGTTGCTGGGAACTGTAGATGGATCATTTGGTCATATTTTATCCCTGTTGGGGATGTTAATGTGAACGCCGATCCAGCTCCATACTTGGTCAGGACACCATCAAATGTTAGTGTCCATAGGTCTTGTTGGTCCTCGTTGTCGATCAATTCTGTTGTGTTGTCGGAGGTGATCACGAGGACCTAAGAGTCGACCATGTCGATTATCGGGACCATCTTCTGTGCTCCTGTTTGTTTCGTTGTCTGGTTTATCTTTTTGTTCTTCCTAGGTCTGCTGCTTGTGGCGGGAGCGGTGGGCATTTATCCTACCATGTCCAAGCTTTGCTTATCGCACTATACGGCGAGTTTAGCATTTCCTTTGACAGTGATAGTTCCTTTGGGTCCCAAAAGCTTGAGGAGTTGATAGGCATAATGGGATGCCGCCATAAACTTCGCGAGTGTTGTTCTTCCTAAAATGGCATTGTATGCAGTATCGAAATCAGCGACGTCGAAGGTGATCTGCTCTGTTCGGAAATTGTTGGCCTATCCAAAGGTGACATCCAACGAGATCTTGCCTAGCGATTTTGATGATGACTCAGGGGTAATTCCGTGGAAAGGTTTGGTCTGATGGACTCAATTCGCTTCGTGGAATTCCCATCGCATCTAAGGTACTAGAGAAGAGGAGGTTGATGGAGCTCCCCCCCGTGCGCACATCTGTCGACGATCTCGAATAGTTTTCGAGTAGTGGTGATCCTCTTAGTTGCCAATTCATGGCTGATGTAGCATTCTCTGACGCCGGTCTTGAAGGACCGTATCACCGAGGAGTCGCTGATATCTGGGATTGTGTTTCTGCATTCATTGAAACGGCGGATGTAATCCCCTAGCAATTCGCTTGGGTTCTTGGTCATCGCGTGTAGATCGTCATCGATGGCATGTCGCTTGTACGTTCCTTGGAAGTGGGCGACGAACTGGTGCCACAGATCCTCCCAAGAGGTGATTGGCTGCGGTGGAAGGTGTACTAGCCACAATCGTGCTAGTCCCTTGAGCGCCGCGGGCAAGTAATTTGCTAGTGCGTTGTTTTCGAAACCCGCAACACAGAGTACTATGGAGTATACGTGTAAGAACTCTTCTGGATCCATACTTCCATCGTACTTCTCGATCGTCCCCGATCTGAATTTATCCGGCCATTGAACCTCTCGAAGAATAGATACAAAAGCCCTGCATCCGCCACCCGGCACGAAAGGTGAGCGGTTCGAATATTTCTTCGGCCGGTG
The DNA here is from genome assembly GCA_000325765.3 of Leersia perrieri. NCBI lineage: Eukaryota > Viridiplantae > Streptophyta > Magnoliopsida > Poales > Poaceae > Leersia > Leersia perrieri. The sequence goes on from CM002481.1 coordinate 19,567,911, forward strand.
GAAGTGGTATGTTTCGGAGGACGATGATGATGAAGGATAGCTAGGGCTCTGAGGAGGGCTCCTGGATCGACGTCCTCGTGATTGGTTTCTCCGAGGACTGGGGGAGCGGGATTTTTGGCGTTCTCCCTCCTCATCACCCCGTCTACGATTGGCGTGTCTGCTGCGAGATCGAATCTGGCAATCGTTTTCTCCTTCCTCCCTTCGACAACCGCCTTCTCGTTCTTCCTCGCGTTCTCGGTGTTGTCGTGCGATGCCGTCAGTCTTCACGATCACATCGTTGTCTGTTGATGCGATCTCGAAGGTCGTGCTCTACGGTGGCATCCGTCCTCGCCCTGCCCGTGCTCTAGGATTGTGACGCTCAGAATCGTCTTCTCGTGGCTCCTCGTGTATTTGGCCATTGGCATCTGCATTTTGATTTGTCGCAGCAACTGCCCTGGTAGCGGGTGTTGCTGCTTCCACGTTCGCTGCCACCTCTGTGGCAGCCACAGCAGTCCTCTTTGCTATTTTAGATTCGGTTGGTTCAAGAGGTGGATCGGTGTTGGCTTCCTTGAATGCAGAGTCAAGGTTTGTGGCCATTCAACGGATCCGATCGGCCCAACTCACTATCTCTGTATTTGTGGCAGCGTCGAAGGGTGTCTCGCTAATTATTGCCTACATTGTAGCGAGGTGCTGAGCAGGTGTTCCGAAAGCTGAGGCTGTGTTATTGCCATCATCGATAGCGTAGATCCCTCGAGAGTTATCGGGTTCAGACGCGGAGTAACTGTCATCATTATCTGACGCAGAGGACTCCTGGATGTCGGAGATGATGGCCCCGACAAGGCGATCAGGGTTGGATTCCCCTCCCATCTCCTCTGTGTTGTATTGAGCTCGGGTGGTCCTGGATGCCACTCAAGATGTTGTGTATTTAATAGCCTTCAGGTATATCCTGCAATCTAGGATGTTGTGCATCTTGTTGTTGTGGATAAGGCACCAATTGGCGAACACACATTCCCCCTCTTGCTGCCCGTTCTCTACTACATAGGCCTTGACGCGTTGCACCATCTTGCAGTCTTCCAGAGGATGCTTAGTGGTCTTATGAATGGCGCACCAAGCAGTTATCTTGATGCAGAGCTCCCTCGCCAGTGCCTGGTACTGGAAAGTGGCCTCCTGAGGTTGCTCCTTTGTTGTCGTAGTGGTCGGCGCCCTGTCCTTCACCTAAGCGGGAAGGGTTGTCGACTTTGGGTTGAATGCTTCGTCTGCGACTACGCCGGCTTGATTTATGATTGTCAGGTGGTTGGGGTCAATCGGAGTAGTCGTGCAGACCGAAAAGACAATGGATCTGACTTGAGTCCACACTAGCGTTGTCGGCATTGGTGCCGCTGGAGCATGGCTAGTGTAGTAGTCGACGTAGCTTCGCAGCATGTCGTGAGGTCCATGAATGCCAAGGCCCCCTACCTGGCGCGCCCTTGTCAATGGCTGATATCCATATACGGGGTATGTAGATGACAGAGGAACGTTGGCGTAAGGACTAATGTAGTACGACATCACTGAAACGCTAAGGCAAAGATTTTATATTGGTTCGGGTCCCAAGAAGGTAACAACCGTATTTCTGGTTTATATAGGATTGTTGAGGGGAGATTCCCAAGTACAAAGTACAATATATGGAAATAGAGATCCGGCGAGATCGTGATCGCAAGGATTAATTATGATCTCGATGGCTTTTGTGGCTATAACTATGGAATCGTAACTCGGGCTTCTGTTGCGGCTTGATTGATCTGTCCCCAACCTATGAGGGTCGTGATCCTTTTATACCATGAGCTACCAGTAGTCCTTAGGTAGGACTCAGACTATAAGACCCGCACGATTAGGAAAGTCTCTGTTCCCACAAATAGGATTCCGTCAATATCTCTTAAAATACGGACTCCTTCCGTTCTGTTTGCTAATTTCCATCCTAGTCTTCTTTTCCGTATCCACATGGGTATTCCTTCCAATGTACTTCGTAACTCCGAGTAATGAGGATATTCCTTATCTGTAACCCTGTTATACTGCTACTGAAAAGGCTCTTGTTTTGTGTTTTTAGGAGTATCCCTCAATTAATGATAATAGTTACGTATAAGTATTTGTTGTTATTATTAACACATTTATTTAGTAGACACAATTAACACATACTACTTTTTTAGGGGCAATTTACTCACATGCTCTAAAAGAAAGTGACATATGCATAATAAGTTAATCACAATAGGATCTATCTTTCTGCGTATAGAGACGTGACATAGGAGTATTATACTGCCATTATCCGGCCAGCTGACTAGGCATGAACCGATCCAAGTACTGTGGTAGGTACAATTATTCATAACTAACAGAGCTGACAATGTTTGCACTAGGTCGATAGACAATGATGATCTCCCTCTATCCAACAATATAAAGATTTGATGTCCTCTTTCCAGATTTGTTGTATCAGAGTATCTCCAAGAGCTATGACTCTATGTTAAATTTTAGCTACTAGGTAAAGAAAAGCACCTCCAAGAAACAGCCATATACCTTGACAAGCTATTTCAATAGCTAAAATTTCCTCCTCAATAGCTAAATTTGGCTAGTCATCTCTTATGGTAGCAAGATAGACATCCGTGGGTCCCACACAACAACAACGCATATCCTACTTCCAAATTGGCTAGCCTCCTCTCATGCAAATGGAGAGTCTTTTGGAGTTCACGACGAAAATAAAATGCTAAATTGAAGAGATGATAGCTAAATAAACATTTGGCTAGCCATGTTTTGGCTCCTCTCTTGGAAATGCTTTTAAGAGGGGTGACATCGCATATCAAATTCTTATTTTTCCTTTGATAGAGAGAGTTGTATATTTAACCCTAAAAGACCTCAAATTCTTGTGTTTTCTTTTTATTGGTTTTGAGTTTTTGACTAGGTCAATTGACAATGATGTTAATTTAGCCTTAATATCAAGAGAAGTTTTTGGGTTAATTCTTATAATATTATATCCATCCCATAATACTGCTATATTGTAATACACTAGAGTTTAATAAATGAATTATGGGAAGCAATTAGGGCGAAGACATAAAATTCAACTTTTAAACCGTTGCTCGGATAGACGATCGGGAACTGTGGATGCGTAGATCTCGTCGAGTAGTGTCAAATAGACTATAAGTTTGTGGTATTTGAAGTCTGAATGAAGTACCTATGACTGATTAAATGTGGGCCATTCGATCTTGATCAATCCTCTATTTAACCATTGGAAAGAAAAAAAAAGTCAGCAGGGATCGGGAGACAGAAGCAGCACCACCACCGCTGGCTCGCACCATGGACGGGGAAGGCCGCCATCGCCGGTCGTTGCTGCTGCCGCCGGTGCTGGGTTCCTCCTGTTGCTTGCTGCAGGGAGTAGGAAGAGTAGAGGGAAACAGAGAGAAGGATGAACGAAGCAGGTAGCAGGAAGAAGGGAGAAATTTGGGGAATTTTGTTGCCACCCTGAATTTCTTCTTTGTTTTCCCAATTAGTGCCGCAAGGGTATTTATTTTAGTCCCTAGATGTTTCTAATATAAATATAAGTCGATCCGTTTCCGATAGTTCGAAATTAAATTGTCAGCCGGTAGACTGAAAACCATAATTCCAAATCTGGTATTAAACCTTTAGGATTCAGGTTTTTCGTTATCTTTCAACGCCGCTGGTTTTGTTCAATTTCGATGAACGGTTTAGGAGATACGCTAGAATCAGTGCTGCTGACCGGGTCCAAAATTGGTATAGCGTGTCGTTTTCTTAAATCTGGGATGGATAGGGGCAAATTTAGTCTCACCGGCCAACATAAAGATTATTTCCTATAGATGTTTAATGTCCTATTAATTGCTATGTTTAGTTAGGAGGTTTGAAAGATAACGGTTAATAGGTGGATATATGTTGTTTTTGTGCGGAACGACGAATAATTTAATTTTTGGTCTATATTTCTGCCGGTAGTTCTAGCTAGCGTTCTAGAGTCTAATATGTAGATTTTGTCCACAAGTGTGAAGGGTTTCGGTACGAGAGGTGTTACACTGTTTGACCGGCAGAGTTAAAGGCAAGTGCATGAAAAACTTGCTAATGTGTACGTGGACGGTTTGTTGTTTATTACTTTGCTGCATTGTTTAATTATTCATATGCATTTATCTCTCTTTATATTATACGTTCATGTTTATATTCAAGTCGTATGTTCTTGTTCATGAGATATTGATTTCAGTTTTCGAAATTTCACATACCATGTGTAGCCATGGACTTTTTGTTTCTTTGTCCATGATCCTATGAGTAAGCGTTGGCTCCGCTTTACTCGGCTTACCGGTAATGCTTAAAGATGTCTATGTATGCCCAAGAGGGCAACTACTATTTCTTGCTATGAATTCCAAAGAAAGAAAGTTAAATTTTCCATTTGGTTTGATATGATGTATATAAGTGTATGTTTTTCAAGTTCTATATTGTATTTGCTGAGTATTTTTACTCACTCTTGTATTTTATTTAGTTTTTAGATACTAAGTGATCCAAACATGCATGCGATAGGAGTAGCTCCTTGATCAATATTTTTTGCACACACTTACTAATTTGATTAGTCTAAGTTTTAAATTAGACCTGTAAAGATCGTTTTAAGTGATATTTATTATTTTGTTGTGGTTTAGGTGAACTTATTGTTGGGTTTGATTTCTGGGTTGATGGTTATTGTTTATCTACGTTGTGGATGTCCATAAATACGAGGGGGACTCTACCGAAATTTCTAATAAGTTTGTATATTTTTGTTAGGTTCGGTGTAGCACTCTAGGTATGTGGATACCTGGGACAATGATCAAGACAGGCTCAAATCCCCTCTTAGGTTGCTATATTTTGGGATGGAAGGAAAAATTATTTTTAGCATTATCTTATAGTTATTCTCTTACAATGACGTCGTTTTGACTTTGACCATTCATCTTATTGAAAAACTTATTAGAAATTAAAAAAAGATAAGACATATTTGAACTAATTTTGATAGTAAAACAAATCACAAACAAAATAAATAACAATTTTTTAATTTTTTAAATAATACAAATGGTTAAATGTTAAAAAGAAACTGAAGACAACAAATATTTTGGAACGGAGCTAGTAGGATATAGCTAGATAACTGCATAACATATCATAACACTATTAGCAAGCTTTGTAATTAACCAACGTATACAATCATCAGTAATGTCAACAGCAATGTGAGGTATATCATCGATCAATTAATTCTTCACCAACACATATTAAAAATAATTACTCCCCGAATTAATCATGACTTGGTTTTACCTAGTTTTGCAATTAAATTGAGGGAAGCGTTATATCCGTTTTTCGGTTTAAGTACGTTCTTTAAACCCGAAGACAAGATGAGGGACATTGAATAGACTTTTTCCTTTTCGACGCAGAAAGAAAAGAATGGGACAGAAATTATGGTCCATCGTGGCCTCGTACGATCGGTTTTAGATGAATGGGCTTCAATGCGCGTCGTCACAAAAGGCCCGCCGAGGTGGCATTAATTTCAGCGAGAGTGAGTATTCCTCTTAGATTTTTTAAGGGAAAATATTCGTGTATTTTTGGCTTCAGGTCCGAAAAATAAATACAGTAGTCAGTCCAAGTATATTGTTTTTGCAAGGTCTGGAATGGATGAAAGCTGAAGAAAATATAGCAGTCCTGATCGATCGGTCGACAGACAGACGCAGAAAGGAATCCGATGTGATGCAATTGTTAAAGTGTGAAAAAAAGTAGAGAACAAAGTGATATAAAAATGGACAGAATTTTGGAGTGAATCCTTGTATTGATCTTTGCTCATATATAGGGGATTACATGTAACTGAAAACATAGCTTGAATGCACATGAAATACTGCAATTTAGAGTGTATAATTCAGCACATTATATCCTCAATTGTTGCACTTCAAAGACCTCAATTGCTCCAATTAAAATGGCTGTTACACAATGTTATAATGGGCACAAATGGCTGCACATTTGATGATCAAATAATGCCAGCAATGAGTGCTCATTAGATGAGATCAAATTCACCAATTATCACATTGTAACACTCCCCCTTTNTGCACATTTGATGATCAAATAATGCCAGCAATGAGTGCTCATTAGATGAGATCAAATTCACCAATTATCACATTGTAACACTCCCCCTTTCGATCGAGTCCGTAAGATCAATATGTTCTTGAATTCTATTGAAAAACCTTGCAGGGAAAAAATAGGAATTATTTGATAGGTGATCTCTCTATCATAAACCTGTAAGGTTTAAGGAGTAATCTATATCTTGTTCTATCTCCAGGAAAAACCCCAGTGGGGAAAAATAAGATAGGGCATATGCTTGTATCAAACATTGTCTCGTTAAAAACTTTATATGACAAAAACCTAATGGTTAAAACTCATAAAAGAAAAGAGTATAATGTGATGCGTTTAACAGGTTCCATCACTCAGAGAGTCTCCCCCTGAAGCTTGCAAGTCTCTGAGCCGACTCATACCAATTCCCTTAACACATTTCTCAAATGAGGAAGTAGGTAGGGACTTAGTAAAGAGACCCACCAAATTATCACAAGACTTTGTTTGTAAAATGTTTATTTCTCCACTTTGCTGAAGCTCATGGGGATAAAACAATTTTGGAGCAATATGTTTGGTTATATTGCTTTTGATGTAACCTGTTTGCATCTGGGTGATGCAAGCAGCATTATCTTCGTAGATAATGATAGATGATTCTGATGAACCAATACCACAAGATTGTTCAATGTGGTTTATCATTCTGCGAAGCCACACGCATTCACGTGATGCCTCATATAGTGCGATAATTTCAGAATGATTTGTGGATATAGCCACTAAAGTTTGTTTATATGACTTCCATGATATTGCAGTTCCTCCGTGAAGGAATACAAAGCCTGTCTGTGATCTGGCATTGTGGGGATCAGACATATAGCCAGCGTCAGTATATCCAACTAAGCTAGGATCATCAGTTCTCTAGAAAAATAAGCCAAGATCCTTAGTGCCGCTTAGGTACCTAAGAATTTGTTTTGCTCCAGTCCAATGACGATTTGTTGGTGCAGCACTATGTCTTGCCAATAGATTCACTGCGAATGCAATATCAGGCCTGGTACTATTTGCAAGATACATAAATGCTCCAATGAGACTGAGATAAGGATATTCCTATCCTCATATCTCTTCTCCTTCCTCCCGTGGTCGAAAAATGCCCTTTTCTTTTTCGAGTGAACAAACAACCATGGGAGTTTTATTTGGATACGCTTTATCCATATTGAATTTCTCCAATAATTTCTGGACATAGACAGATTGGTGCACTAAAATTCCCGAGTGAAGGTGCTCGATTTGCAAACCTAAGCGAAATTTGGTTTTACCCAAATCCTTCATCTCAAATTCCGTCTTAAGATGGTTGCGGGCTTCATCAATATCTTGTGTGTTGCCAATGATATTTAAATCATCTACATACACTGATATAATACAAAATCTTGTGGAGGATCTTTTTATGAAGACGCACGGACAATCATCATTATTGGAGTAACCCTTCTGCAGAAGGTACTCGCTCAGTCGGTTGTACCACATTCTACCCGACTGCTTTAAGACCATAGAGTGATCTTTTGAGTTTTACGCAATACATATTGTGATTTGCGCTTTCCTTCGGTATAGAGATCCCATTAGGGACCTTCATATATATATCTGAATCTAGTGACCCATATAAATAGGCTTTTGAGTTGCTAGTGAAATTAAATATCGGAACGTAATTCCACTCATGACTGGAGAATATGTTTCATTGAAATCAATGCCGGGTCTCTACGTGAACCCTTGTCCTACAAGCCTCACCTTATATCTCATCACCTCGTTGTTCTCATTCCGTTCTGGATGAAAACCCATTTGAAACCCAGAGGGAAGGTTTTTGGAGGTGTAGGTATAACTTGTGAGAATACCTCTCTTTTATTGAGGGAGGCCAACTCTGCTTCAATTACTTCCTTCCATTTGTTCCAGTCCGAGCGCTTCTTGCACTCTACCATGGTCTTAGGATCTGGATCATTTTGGATGTTGTTTGCAACTGATGAGGCAAAGAAAATGT
>CM002481.1:19577842-19641320 GCA_000325765.3 Leersia perrieri
GGAGGCAGAGGAGCGAGCTCAGGCTCGGTGAAGCCCAGGGGCACCGCCACGGCCTTGGAGGAGGAGCCACCCGTAGCCATGTAGAATGGCGGGGCTCCTCGGCGCGCGGTGATGGTTCCTTGGATAAGGAATTCCGGTGGAGGAGTCACAGGCGTCGGGGTGTGTGGAGGCGTGGACGGCGAGTAATCCGGCAATGCGGATGGCGAGATGGCGCGACGGTTGTGAGGCACCCATCTGTGGTGAGGACAAAATGTCGTGAGCTTTTCCGGCAAGTCCTTCGGCAACCCGTTGGACTGCAAAGGTCTGCAGCCACGCCTTTGCAGTCCAACCATAGGACCTACAGTGGCGCGGCGACTCCACCAGGAAGCGTCCCGGTGCGTCACAAGTCTCCAGCGGCATCGGAGGCCCTCTGCATGAGGCGAGGGTGGTGGGGCTGGTGTTACCAACCCTTGTTGTCCTGTGGGCAGCATCGTTGACGTCGCGGCGTCTTCCTCCATGACGGGGAGGAGACCGGGGGCCACGGCCAGCCAAGCCATGACCCCGGCTACGACGGGTACGACGAACCGGAGTACGCAGGAGCTCATCCAATTGCTCGTGCAAGACACGGCGCAATTGGTGAGCAATGAGATGGCGGGGAAAACAAGAGGAAAAAGGTAAGTTCCGTGCCATCCTTACCTTTTGCTTAGCTGGTTAAGCGTGTTTGATAACGTGTTAAAGTGTGAAAAAAGTAGAGTACAAAGTGACACAAGAATGGGCAGAATTTTAGAGTGAATCCTTAGTCATTTGTATTGATCTTTGCTTATATATATAGGGATTACATGTAACTGAAAACATAGCTTGAATGCCCATGAAATGCTGCAATTTAGAGTGTATAATTCAGCACATTATATCCTCAATTGCTGCACTTCAAAAACCTCAATTGCTCCAATTAAAATAGGAGCCTTTTACCTCTATGCCATTAAAAAAGATGGTCATTTCCCCTGTGCCACTAGAAAGTTCGATCTTCCCTCTATGCCATCGCCAAAGTTAATCGTTTTCTTCGCGTCCTTCCGTTTATGTTCTGTTAGAGATTGACGGTTTGACTGCTCTTACTCGTGGGCCTGGGGTGCTAAATTATCCATCTTACCCCTCTCTCTTCTCCCTCTTCTTCCTCCATGTCTCTTTCCCCTTTTTCCCCCAAATCCCGCACCCCGCCGAGCAGCAGCAGCAGCAGCGCCAAATCCCTCCACGACGACGACGACGATCTGCTTGGGGTTTTTTGCTTCTGCATTTCACAATGTTTAGCTGTTACGGGCGTTAACCGCTTTGCATTTCGCACAAACTTCATCGCGAACTAATCGATGTGTCTTGCTTGCACATTTCAGTCTGAAACTTTGCTGCTGCTATTTCTTTCTTGCTTGCTTGCTCGCTCTAGTGTTGTGCTCAAGCTCAAGTGCTAGCTCACGAACTGCATACAACCATAAAATTAAATATTTATTACTGAAATCTGAATCTCCTGTAGTAAATCGGAAGCATATTTGAGGAGTTAGCCTCCTTGCTTAAAATAAGTAACCTCTCATTCAAATTCGATTATAGCATCACTACATTATTTCATTCAAGCTCAAGCTGCATTTGCTACACTTCACTCAAACCCAAAAAAAAATGAAATTTTGATCTCCCCTCGGATAATGCAGTGGCACCCAAATCCTTCTACACGGCGAGTCCACCACGGCATCCTCCCGCCGCCATTCGCCGCTCCATCTCCGGCGCCCACCGCCGGCGCCGACGAGCCGCCGACCATTAATGGCCGTGCCCCCAAGCAATCCCCGCACTTCGGCTTCCCGCTGCAGCCAACCTTCGGCGTCGCCGCAGCGACGCCTCTGGTGGCCGGCGCCGGCGCCGGCGCCGGCGGCGAGGGGTACCCGTTCATCGGCAGCAACCCCACGGTGCCGCTCCCCACCGGCATGACCGATTCCTCCACCGTCCTCCCCATGCCTGACCGACGCGACGCCGCCAACGACAAGGTAATCAACTAATTACAGAAATAAACAAGCTAAATTACCAATCAATCTGAAATTCTGAATTCCATAATTGTGTGGCATTCTGAATTCCGCTTTAATTTGCTTTTGGTGCAGGTGGTGGGGCGTGCTGCTGCTACCGTTCGTGTTCTGAATTTTCAAAAGTCGTTGTAAGTAATTCACTCACCCTCACGGTTTTTTTAGACGGTAGTCTTGCATGAGAGGTGATATTTACAAGTGGTGAGGAATTTTAGTATAACGATTTCTTTGAATTATTTATAGTCAAATTGTTACTAGTCGTTAAAGTAAAATGCTTCCACTTTAATTGCAGCACAAATGGTTTCATTCGTAATATATACTGTATTTACTTTACTTGAACGGCATCAGTTGCATCTGTCCTTTATTCTATTGTTTTATTAATTCGATACATCATACATGGAAGATGGACCCTGTAGGCCTGTACACAGACCAGCAAGTACAATATCCAAACGCAGGCTTAAAGATACAGAAGTCAATAACAAAATCCATGAACTTCCTAATTCCTACCTAAAAGAAACATAAATATGTCAGTGCAGTTTTAGACAATATTTCGAAGTGCGCTGAACTTCCTACCTGTTAATTATTTTCTGTTTTTGATATGTTGATGTTTGTTTGCAGTAATAAAATCAATCATATAAATACGACCTATTAATATTTAATAAAACTGGCAGGTGCGAAAATGCGAATGCAAGGGCTGGCGGCTAGTTGTACTAGTCTACCACTCCGTACTCTGTTAATTGTGGGACTTACTCTTAGACCAAGTACATGTGTGCACATTTTCTATGTCAGCCGGTCAAAGGCCAATTTGGCAATTTCCTTAGGTAATGGTCAAATGCAATTTAAGTTGGTAATCAGTTTCTCCCAAAATTAAACTTTGTCACAGACTGATTTTTCAGGAATTAAAAATATTAATTTAACAATTTATTTATAGAATTGGTATTAAAATGTTAATAAATAATAAGTGAAATTAATGTAAGAAAGAAAATTTAATAAAGTAAATATGAGTTGTACTTATTTTCAACAAGTTCTTCATGTTTTAAATAACTCTCTAATTTTTTTCGGATTTAAGCTAAAGAAGTAATTTTAATCAGTTAACAATTTAAACGGAAAAGTAATTTAATTCCTCTCCCTCTCCGTGGGCTGTTTTGAGCTCATTGCTTCCTCTCCTCTCTCCTTTTTCAGCCCATTCCGAGTGGACCAAGGTCCATCTCTCCTCCTCTCTTCTCCTCTTGCCTTGGCCCAGGAGCAGCAGAGGCCTAGCCTAGCAGCCTCATGGCCCAGCAGCCCAGCCGGCCGCCTCCTTTCCTTGCCCGCGCAGCCGGGTGGGCCGACCCAATTTGTGCGCCCGGCCGCCCGAGCAAGCCGCCGACCGGGAGAAAGTCCTATTATCGTTCCCGACCGCGCGCTAGCCGCCGACGCGCGGGGCCCGCGAGTCAGCTTCATCCCCAACCTCCCGCCGGCCTTCTTCCCCAAGAACAGGCGTCAAATCCCCTTCAAACTCACCCAATTCCAGTCCAAATCCGGCGGGCTTTTTGGGGGATTTGATCCCTTCGACCTCTTCTTCCGTTTCCCCCAAGAATCGGATATAGAAACGCGCCCAATCGCGTGGATTTGTGTCTTATCCAAACTCGAACCCTAGCTCTATTTGGTGCCGATTCCCTGGGCCAAAATCTCTCTCCCGGGCCGGACCTATCTATAAATAGGACGCCTAGCCCTCCCCCTCGACCTCTCCTCCCCAAGCCGTGCCGTGCCGCCCCTTCCTGCACCCTCAATTGCCGCCCCCACGCGGAAGCCGCCGCCCGCTGGCGAACTTCGGCCGCTACCTCTCGTCGCCGCCGCCTCCGTTGGAACCGCAAGGACAAGGAGAGCCCCGTCCCGCCGTTCATCACCATCGTCGATAGCCGGAGCTCTGTCGACACCGCAAGCCATTGTCCGCCGCCTTTGGAACCTTGTCGTCGGCCGTCTCCCATCGCTGTTCGTCATCGTCTCCGCTGTGGTAAGAACTGTATCGACTTCCTCTGTATTGGTATTTCTTACTATCACATCACAAGCATACGGAATACCGCTGCAACACTTCACCCGGAGTATATCCCAGGTATTGAATCCACATGAAACGTGTGTGTCAACTCTTTTACCGGATCATCTAAGTACATGATACTTCGGGCGTTGGGCAACTCGCTACTCCAGATACTGCTCTAGTGTGCACTTGAACATGAGGATCTAAGTGATCTTTAGGGCTCTCACCACCTCTATATCTGCCTCTAACTAACTGTGGAATACAGAGCAATTATTGGAAATTAACTACCTGGACACCACGTCTAAGTAATTAATAACTACTTTAGTGTTGATCGTTCACTAAAACAATCACTGTAATGGAGTTGTTTACGGTGAATAATAATCCCGTATTATATTTAGGCACTAACTTAGAGACAAATCTTACTAAATAAAACTTAATGACTCCAAAGAATATTTCTTAACAGAGAGTAAAAAAAAAGGTACCAACACCTCCGGGACTCCTCCAACGCCTTCTACTCTACTCTCTCTCTAGTATACACTAATATACACTAGTGTACAAGCTTCAAGTATTTGTTGAAATGAAAAGAGTGACCCTTTTTACATAGGCCTTTAATGACGGTTACTCTGATTGAAAATGATCAGAGTGCCCCTCGTAACTGCCATCAGGAAGCGATCTGGAACCTACACGTGGAAACTGGGAGCCATCTGGCCTAAACCCTGGCTCACATTGTTCGGCCGAACCAGGGCGAACCAGGCTAGCCTCCAACCATCTTCAGCTTTGTCCAAACCTCTGACGAGTGGGTCCTTATGACGGTTATGGATGTGAGGTCGGTATCCAGTACAGTTACACCTGTTAGTTGGGTGCCTCATCCATTGGGCTTGCTTAGGGGTGAGGTTTTCTCCATTTCTTCTCCACTTTCATTCATTATTCCCTACAAGCAAAATATTTCCAAGTAGAGTGAAAATAGATTATTCTGAAATAAATATGCATTGCAAGCATAGCTAATCCTCCTTTATTTTACTTAAATTGATGGTCGAAACTGGTCGGTAACAACCGTCAACACTCTACACTCTCTCCCGGTGCACGTGCAGCCTTCTTCGGTTGTACATTGATAATTTAATATTATTATTAAATTCAATGTTTTATTAATTATCTTATATAAAATGAGTGATGCTATGCTTTAATCATATTATGTCATCCTTTGGATTATCCCATTCATTCTGCATACATCTGTTTGTCTGTATAATTTATAGAGTATTTCATATACTCACCTTGCAATTCCCCCACCACCAATGAAAAAGGTAATGTTGAAGACTAGAGAAAGCGTTAAGTTGTAGATGTTGTAGAGACCGGGCTTATACTCCAGTTGAGCCGCCTGTGGGAGTGGAGCTTAAGCCACATTAGACGCTATATCATTGTTCCGCTACTATAATCTTTGGGTATGAGAATTAAGTACCTCTTTTTTAATTATTTAACATGTATTTGTGTTGTATCCATATATTAAATTGTTAACTTGTGTGACTCGACTGATTTCTGGTAAGTTAGTTCAGAAATTACCTTATATGTGTGACAAACTTGCACGATACAAGGACAGATTTATACTATATTACTCAACACACAAGCTCGATTGTAATAAGCTCGTTGATTTCAGGACGTTGCATTTATTCCGTCTTATGTCTTTACCTATTAAGAAAGAAGATTCCTTTCATCTTTTTTTTCATATGTCGTTTCTTCTCCCATGCATTCGCGCCATCCGGGAGATTTCCACCTAAACAAAATCCCAACCCTTGTGACTTCTTTCGTTCACCTCTTTGGCTGTCCCTCTCATCGCCTGCTCTATCGCCTTCCTCTCGCCGCCCGAGGCCTCTCTCTTACCCCGTGCCCACGAGGTCATGACCTCTCTCTCGCCCCAGAGGCCAATGGCAAGGACCGTCAGATCCAGCCACTATGGGCTCATGCTCGGCTAGATTTGGGTGCTGGAAGGAGGGGATGAATGGCCAAGAGAATGGTGAAGGGGTACACGCTGGATGTGACGAGGCGGCTCCTACTCGTGGTTCCTGTGCGCCGCCATGGCGCTCACCCTCCTGGCATCGCCTATTTCTGGTGTGGAAGGTTAGCCTGTACAACGAGGTGACTTTTGGTGACGAAAATATGGATGGTAAACTTACATAGAAGATATTAATTTTTAGGTAGGTAATTCTTGCCTGCCATGATTACACACCAGACGTAGATTCTTCCATGTAGCCGCACTGAGATTTGCGAAGCAGCACAGCAAATGTGTTCTGCCAGTAGGCTAGCTTTCTTGTTCACTTCCGTGGAAACGAGATTGTTGAGGTTTCTCGCAGTCTACTCATGAAAGGTTGTTGCCATGAAGGCAATTGCATTTATTTTTTTTATTTAAGCATGGAAAATCACAATGGTGTTGCACAAGTATTCTTCATGAGTGTATAGAAATAAGAATATATCATACCATCTTAATATATGATCTAGGATGATTGATCGGTTCATTGGAGGAGTAGGTTGGCATGGTTTGCCTTATTTGGCTCCTCGTGATGGGATTTCTCTGTGTGTTGTTGGGCTGGTCTCACACTCCATCAATTCCGTATATGCAGATTTTTTTTCCTTCCCACATATTTGTATGATAGGCAATTAATACTTTTGTTACCAGGTGATACATATTGAAAAGTGAAGTAGCCCATTCTAGATTATCTCCATATATATATTATCCTTTTTTCTGTCAACATTTATATCATCATGAAGAAATGCCTTTTTTGAGAAGAAGTAGCCCAATCAGATCAATGGTGATGAACTACTTTAAGTTGGTAGGGTTGAAATTGGGGAAAACCGTCTCTAGGTTGTAGGTTTACTGAGTTGAACTTGCTGGTCCAGCTTTCCTCCCTTGCCTGTGTGGCAACGAACAACTGTTTTTTCTGTTCATATAATGCTTGTGTTTTCTTTGAGGTTTCCATGCAATATTCCAACCTTAGATGAGCAGACTAATAATAATAAAGAGTAAATTTCACTTTGGACCATGTTTATTTACCATGGTTTTATAATGGACTGGGGCTTAACCTTGCTTTTCACTGAACACCACATCTAATTGCCGCTCCTTGCACTTTGAACTAGGGATTCACAAGTTGGGCTTTTAGGCCTCCTTCAGCCCACAACAACAGAGACTAAAAGGTGCCTCTACACGAGTAATCAAATTGGCATGAAGGATTGATCAGTGCTCAAGCGGTATGACTGCAAGTCACTTGTAAATCAGTACATATGTTGAGCTAAACAGAAGTAGCAAGGTTGCACCAACCAATACATCCTTCCCCAATCGAAAAACATGGTATAGAACAGTACCATGCTAATATATATTAGAATATACTTAGAAGTCTATAATTACTTTTTTTTTTCGGAGTAAGTCTAGAATTGCTTAACTGTATGATTTTAGTTGATCACGGTAATTAGACTTAGGCTGAAGCAAGGTACAACTTATCAACCCCTAGTTCAAAGTGCAAGAAATGGCAATTAGATGTGGTGTTAAGTGAAAAATTAGGTTTAGATCTAGTCCATTGTAAAACCATTGTAAACAAACATGTTCAAAGTGAAATTTACTCAATAATAAAAGAAGAGGAATTTTGTTGACACAATGAAACCGGTGATCACTCTGAAGACGGAAGTGTTATACTTATGTGAGGAGGAACAGAATGGCAAAAACTATGGAATAAAACAACCTCATGATTGATATTAAGAATGCTACCTTTTTCTTGAGAGAAGCAAGGTGTATGGCCAAAATATACAACCTAGCTAATCTTCTTTTTCATTGAAGTACCTGTCCAAATTTGTACATATAATCTTAGGAGTCGAAGTTTTCTTTTTTTTTTATCTTAAGAATTTAAAAATCGGTAGGTTCTTTCCTGTTTAGGTTTAGTTTTGAGAGGTAAAAAGATTTTTTTTCGTTTCGCTTTGGTGACACATGAATAGTTATTCAGCGATAAATTTACAATTTTGGAATCCAATTTGGAGAAAGGCCAGGGTTTCCCTAACACCGCCGGTCAGACCGGACGCGTACAGTGATGTCACCTGAAATGAACGCAGCTGGTCCTACCGCGCCATACGCGGCAGTCAGACCGGTAGGCGATCAAACCAACCATATATGACCGGTCAGACCATCGAGACTGGGAGTCTGACTCAAACTCGATTTTTGGGTTTTCCTTTCGTGTATTTTGAGAGTTTTGAGTCATAATTGCTTTCGATTCGTACTAGGACTAGGAAACACTTGAAAGAGAGAATACCAACCCCCTTAAAGGACAAGACCGGTTCAATTGGCAACACACAATACATCAATCTACGAGTCAATTCGAATTGCACGTTTTACTTTTAACTTCTACCTTTAGCCTAGTTTTAGCCCACAAGTAGAGCTAGAGAGAAACAACACTGGGGTCACTCATATTGCACTGGGGTCACTCATATTGCACCGTGGGGTCATTCTCTTTTGCTTGAGGATGATTAATAGTTAACATGGTGTTTTTAGATTTTTACCGGGGTCACTCCAGCAATTGTGCAGCAGCTCTGCCCCTGTTTTAGCCTTAGTCCATCTATGCCTGTCAATTTGCATCATAAATCGTCGGTTGTCGCTGTGAGAGTGAGTTATTCTTTGTGGGTTTATCTTGTAAATATTCTGCATCGTTGGAGAGACGGGCTTTACCCTACATCTATCTAAATTGGCTTCACTATTTTGTTTTTCTTGTTTTCTAAATCCATCTTATTGATTCAAGGTGGTTGGCAACTCTGTTCATCAAGACATCGCAAGGCTTTGGGTGATCCGTTGTGGTGATCACAAAAAGTGTCAACTAAAGTGTTGTTGAGTTTTGGGCTTTTGGCCTCCTTTGGTTTGTATGGAGAGCAGAAGAATTCAATTGCTCTATGATTTTGCACTGTTCCTTCACAAAAAAAAAATGATTTTGCACTGTTTGTTCATTTAGATTGAATGATTGGAGCGTGTATATAAGTTAATTGGCCCATAGTAAAAATGAAGAAAATCTTTCCTATGGCATAGAATCCATAGGTATTGACATCCACATCTTTCTTTTCCCAATTCGGTTGCAACGCTTTCTAGTATAGAAAAAAAAGGAAAAGCCAAATTAAATTTGTACTACCGTTTTGATAGCCTCACGGTGCACGGAAGAATTACTGGTTGATCCTCACATCATTGCCTAGGTGACCCGCCTCCGCCAGCCCTGTGGTCTGTCTCTCCCTCCAATGAGATGCACAGGTGACGAGCGGCTGCAACAACCCCTCTATTCCTATCGTTTTGTTCCGCTCTGTTGCTGGTGGTGCGGCCACAACAAGTACGGAGTATGTTGCTATGGCAGTAAGATCGTAATTGTTTTCTTCAGCGAGGAACCATCCTTCTGCATTTGTCGGGCGGCGCTCCGGCCGGATCTGGGCCCCTGGCGGCCAGATCTGGCCACCGACTGGTGGATCTGCCGGGTGCGTCAAGGCGGCGCGGCGGGAGCGCGGAAGGCCGACAACACGTGGGTGGCGGCAACACCGACGCTCCGGCAACGATGCGCGGAGGCGGCCAATGGGGGAGTGGCCAGAGCTGGCCGAGGCGGCGGCCGCCAGCAGTGGGATCTGGTGCCGACGGGAGCGGATCTGGCTCCCACGTGCCAGCGACGGGGGGACGACAAGGTGGTCACGGTGGTGCGGAGTCCGCAATGGCGTGGTGGAGGCGCCAGCGTGCGGGAGGTGCGGTGAGCACATGGAGCCCGGGAGGCAGCGGCGCCAGTGTGCGCGGAGGCCGTGGCGCGCAGGCGGCACGGATGCTGTTACGGCAGCAAGGCGGCCGATCTTCATCCCATTGGTCGGTCCTGGCTTGCGACGGCTGGTTGTTGGCGCTCAGGGTGGTGTGGAGGCATCCTTCCTCCTGATCTATTGTGCCATGACTGTGTTGGTGCGGAGGCTTGATGGAATGGACGCGTTGGTCTTTTCGTGGCAGCCGACGGCTTGGTGGAGCTGTGATCGATGGATCGATGGAGCCAGCGTTTGTCGCAGAAGGCAAAGAGGCGACAATGACGCCCGAGTGATCCGCGGAGACAACGGGAGCGTCGTGAGGTGGGCATTGCGGGCCTACGGTGGGCTCTAGACAATTGTCCTCTCGTGACAGCGCTTTTGCCATCATGAGATGGTCACGTCGCGCGGGCTAGCGAGGGGAGAGGGGATCCATTCTTCTCTCTCACCTTTTCTCCTTTCAACCCAAACTTGTGGATGGAACTAGAGCCCACCAGATCTCAAGCACCCGCTTGATGGACAACCAACGGCGGGGTGCAGGCGCAAGGGCTACGCGTTGAAGGCTTCTGGTTGGTGGTTGCTACAGACAAAAGCATTGCCTTCGGGCTGGCAACGACGACATTTGCGGACGTCGCTATCCTCTTGGGACGTTGTTGTGTATTCCCGCCCTTTCCTCTTGGTTTCTCTGGTGAAAACCTTGTCGTTCGACGGATGGCGGTGGCGCTTGTTGTGTCATTAACTTGTTGAAGGCATCATTTTAAAGAGTCATTAGGTGTTGCTGTGTCTAGTGCTTTAGTAGCGGGATCTGTTTATAAACGTGCGGTGGGGACTGTCTTTTTTTTTTCTGAATTACAATCTTTTTTGGATTATAGTCTTGTATCTTTTTTCCTGCTCTATTAATATATTCGAGGCAAGACCTCCTTTAAAAAAAATAATTTCTTTTACAAAAGCATGGCTTTGACACAGCCATTCAGAGAGGAGATACTACCACCAACAACAGGCATGTTTGGCTAGCTGGCTGGACTCAAGCCAGCCAGCCACCCCTTAAAGAAAATTAATTCAGTCCAGTCAGTTTTTATAGAAAAAATCATTCAGTGCAGTCAATTTTAACCAGCTGAACATGACGAATATATTCGGTCCGGTCTTCCTTGTTGTGCTGCAGCGGTCACGCCCTGGAGGCTGGAGGGAGCCCCCGCGCCAGCGTGGAATGGAAATGGATCGTCGTTGTGACGTGGGCAACCGACGCCGCCCCCACTGTGGTTGACTCACCGGTGGTGTGGTGGCGTGCGATTTTCCCCTTTTCCCCGCCGCATATCCATTCCTCCTGTCCGTCCTACCCCTGCAGTTGCACATCCATTCCTTCTGTCTCCCCGTCTCCTTCCTCCCCATTCCCCTCTTTTTCTCTGATTGATGGACAGCGACTTCCTCCTCCGTATCAGCCACAAATTGGAACCAATTCTAATTTTTTTTTTATAAAGCTACTAGTATAAACCTCCGCCACCTCCTCGGCTCCTCCCTCCTTCCATCGCGTAAGCGTCCCCGCCACGGCGCCACCGGTAGCCCCTGAAATGCATCTACCGGAGCTGATTTCGTGATCACCAACCATCAAAATTGGATTTTTGCTTTTCTTTCTCCGTTCCCCAGCCGTGAATCGCCGGGTCGTCTACGCCGCCGCCGCCACCCTCCGAGATCCCCGCCCCGCCTCTTTCACGGTTCGCTCAAGACCCCCAACCTTTTTGTTTCAAAACAAAGATTGCCCTTTTTTTTCTTTTGATTTTGATTGCCGCATCTGTGTTCTGCTAAACAAACCGCGCGAAATCCCAAATTCATCGCTTGATGTTTCCTCTGTTCTCTGCGCTTATTAAGATTGACGAAAGTATGCTGAATTGTACTTGTTGTGACGTAGTAGTACTATCTTGTTGTTTGCCCCTGTTCACGGAATGTTCAAATCATTCATATTAGGGATACCTCGATTTTCATTCGGTCAGTACTGCAAGATTACCCCGTCATCCTAATTCAGTTCTGTGTGTTTTGGATGCAGTGCTCCAACAGTTGCCTGATTTATTATCAATATCATTTAGGTGTTCAGTTATGTCCTTACGGGCTCGGTAGTAATCTAAAAGAAGCAACATATCATCCAAGTTTCAACGGTTTTTTTCAGTTCATACAATTGCCAATGTCAAGCAAATTGCCATAGTGGAGTTCATGTGTAAATAAAGAATCTTTACTGTTGAAGCTTCAGATTGTTGTACCATTCATCACAGGTTGGGGAAAAATCAAGAGAATCCTTTCATACAGTAAGTAAAGTACCTGGTTATGATGAGCTGTTAAAAATATTAAGATGTTTACTTGTATCCGATCTTCCAATCAACTAAAAGCGGAAGACCCTGATCTAGTTATTGTGCCATCCTGAAACTGCCCTGTCATTGCATTCTATGCATTCAATGCTTTGCTTTACCCTGCAGTTGGTATAATGATCACTATGCCTTCTCTAGTACTAAGTATGCCTTTATAAATGTATGGTTTGATGTGTACTGTCAGCAGACTATAGCTGAAAGTCAAGCAATCAGTTACTAGTACTTGACCAAAAGTTTGTACTAACAATTATTCTTACAGACTCGCCTTCACAAAGCAGACACTGTCAACATGGAAACGTTCACTACGGATGAAGCTCTTGAACTCATGGGGTTTGGGAAATTCCAAATACTTGTGCTTATATATGCAGGCATGGGTTGGGCCGCAGAGGCCATGGAAATTATGCTATTGTCATTTGTTGGACCATTAGTGCGGGAGGAGTGGAATGTTTCTGCTGAAAATGAGAGTCTTCTCTCAAGTGTAGTGTTTGCTGGTAGCTAATAGGAGCTTATGGTTGGGGTTTTGTTTCTGACAAATATGGAAGAAGGTAATGATCAACTCTATCAGTGCTTACATATTTCAGATTTCTGGTACTGTTAGGACCTTTGATCACTTCAGGTCTGCTGTTCTGAATTTCATTTATATTTTCCTGATCTTTAGTTGTCCAGCTCTTGTATATGTGTCCTTGTTTAGATCTGTCTGCAACACAACTCCAATGCAACCTAAATCATAGTTTAGTGTTTGCATGAGTTTAAAACTGGATGGCTGTGTTGTTATAAGAAATTATGAATAACTCAAACTTCAAAGGAAAATTGAGTCTACAAAAGAGCCTGAGTTGTATGGCCATTCTAATTATTAACTTGTTTTATTTCCTCCTTTGCGATCATGGATGATATAAAGCTTTATTTATCTTATTTCAGGACTGGCTTAATATATTCAACCCTGTTTACCAGTGGAATGGGTTTTCTTTTACCAGTGGAATGGGTTTTCTAAGTGCGTTTTCTCCTAATTATTCATGCTTGCTGGCTCTACGCTTTCTCGTTGGCGTAAGAGTGGGCGGTGGGCATGTGTTCACATCTTGGTTTTTGGAGTTTGCTCCTGCACAAAATCGTGGCACTTGGATGGTTATTTATTCCTTTTTCTGGACTATTGGCACAGTTTTGGAGGCTTCACTTGCATGGGTATGGCACCTTCTGTTGCCCTTTGTGGTTTATAGCTTTCACCTTTTTCATGCTAAACTCGTTTTTTTACTGAAGGTGCATTCTGTATGTTAAGAAAAGGATAAGGTAACACCAGAAATAATGCATGTATTTGGTTTCAAGAATATAATCTGAGCCAGCTTTTTGAAACCGATACCACTTGGAAAAATCGAAATTCTGTATCAAATGAGAGAATGATGTTTGTTTCTTCATATTATGGGTGTTTGGACTATTCGTGTGATCACATTAATCATTTTCATACTTCTGTTGTAGTACCAAGTTACCAACTGTTTTGTAAGAAGACCTGTCTTTCCATGATTTTGCAACATCTGGTATCATATATCTACCTTCATATTCAACTTGAATTATATAAATTTACATAAAAAAGATCTGATCTCTTAAAAATTGAAAGCCAAGAAAGAACATATTTGATTGAACAATGGACTGTTAGGGTTTAAATTTTGTAGTAGTTCTTATTTAGTTTTGATGAGCATAAATTTTAGAAATTTTATTCAATAGTATTCTTTATGCAGATTGTGATATCAGCATTGAGTTGGAGGTGGTTGCTAGCGCTGACCGCACTTCCATGCTTTCTCTTGATTCCTTTATTCGGAATTACTCCTGAGTCACCGCGCTATTTATGTGTACAAAATAGAATATCTGATGCGATGCTTGTCCTTGAGAGAATTGCTAGAACAAACCAAGCATCCCTTCCTTCTGGAGTTCTCACATACCATCCAGAAAGAAAAGGTGACCACAATGGTCTTACTTCAGAGAAAGAAGATCTTCTTCCAGTCAGCGAGAAGGAATGCACATGTGACAGTGCCATGAACTCCAAATATGGTGGTAGCATCGCTGCATTGCTCAGGCTATTATCACGCAAATTGCTGAGATCAACTCTTCTTCTTTGGTTTTCATTCTTTGCAAATTCATTTGCTTATTATGGGCTAGTATTGTTAACCACACAACTAAGCGATGCAAATACAAGCTGTGCATCTGGGCTAACAAATGTAGTCCAACAAAAAGACACCAACCTTTACAAAGATACATTCATTACTAGTTTAGCAGGTATTTTACCTTAAACCTATTTCTTTACATAACATGACTGGATACAGTACATTCCGCTAACATGTTCTACTGCTCTACCAGAGGTGCCTGGCCTGATTTTATCTGCTGTTCTTGTTGATTGGTTTGGCCGAAAAGCTTCGATGTGGTTCATGTTATTCACATGCTGTGCTTTCATTGGACCACTTGTGCTTCAGCAGAATGAGCTGTTGACAACTGTCATTCTATTCGGTGCTCTTGCTGTTGCCATGGGTAGCTTCACTGTATTATGTTTATATGCCCCAGAGGTTTGTGTTGACTTTTTATGACATATAGTAATTGTGCCTTTACTGGTATCGAGGTTATCATAACATCTGCTGTGTTAATATGTTGAAAATACCATTAAGTAAGCAGTTTAGTTACTGATCTGAATATTCATTTATCCATAAAGCCAAAGTGTTTTGGCATGTACATTTTAATATTCAATCATCTTCCTTTCAATTTTGATTATGTTAGCGAACTTGAAATGAAAATGATCTAGGTTTAGGTAGTCACTATTGCAAAACGAAGAGGCAGTGTTTTCATAAAACCACTTATATGAACACAAAAGGCATTTCACTCCAACCCTGACTGACCGAAATTCATATCAATCATGTCATGTTATTAGTTCATTTTCCTTTCTCAGATACACTAATTTGTCAAAACTTCAGTTGTAAACCCTCGAGTGTTATGAGTTATGACAAAGATGCATTGTGTTTCAGCATTAGTCATGTATTAGACATTTTTCCTGCAGCGGAGTTTATTTTACCATGCTCATCTCCTCACTTTTAGGTTTATCCAACACCTGTGCGCTCAACTGGTGTCGGAATCGCTACCGCTATTGGCAGAATCGGTGGGGTTGTTTGCCCACTTGTGGCCGTTGCCATGCTGAGAAGCTGCCATCAGATGGAAGCTATCCTTGTTTTTGAGCTGATTTTATTCCTAGCTGGAGTTGCTTGCTTCCTCTTCCCTATAGAGACTAAAGGCCGTGAAATGGATTGATGTTTCATGGTGCATTTTTTTCCTTCAAAAAGAAGAAGACACCTGGCATTTGGGCAAGTAGTTCATCACTATTCATCAGCTTTTATTAGTAGTGTGTACATATCATTATACATGTAGAATTTTATAGTGGATACTAAGATGTAAAGTTCCTCAAATATGTGAACTTTTCAAACTTTATGACATTTTAGTTTTTAGAGTCCCTAATACTCTAGGCTGCCAAGCAGGACAGACTATAAAAGTGGATCATGTATACATCATATCTTTAAGTATTTAAGTATGCAATGTTGATGTTCCCGATTAGGGCTATTTCAATATTTTGGGCTCCTTGATTGTCACACAATCCTACCATATGAAAAGTTCAATATATCACATAAATTTGTTAAATGTACCTAGCTGGTCCAAATCCAATATAGTGTACCACATCGGTGTATCATTTTCACTAATTCTATATTGACATATAAGTGGTCACATGTCACAATTATTTTCTTATTTACTTAACATTTATCCACATTCTTTCTATAGTCTGAGTTGCCGCCGTCAAGCTTGTCATATTGTCGCTTGTAATCAGTGGCGGACCTAGAAATAAAATATAGATGGGGTCGGAAATGTTCACTTAGAAAAAAATGGCCGGACGCACCATAAACTGTCATATCGTATTTATATTGCAATTACATATCAATAAAGTAATAATCGTTGCACCTTATAATTCATTGTACATCAAAAGATAGTTCATCATCATACTGATCAAAGAGGAGGCTGAGCCGCCGAGTTCTTTATAAGCCATTGTCGTCTGTCAGTTGGCAGATATCACCGCCTTGGACAGCCCTTGCCGTTGCCGCTAGTGGTGGAGCTTGACAAATAATCAGGGTATGCCACAATTAAATACTTTAGGTGCAATGAAAATTTTATTCTACCCATAGTACTAATATTAGTGACTAATTTTAGAAAAAATAGTGATGGAGCTCTAATACAGAAAAATACATCATCTTGACTAATTTTAGAAAGCATAAAAAATTCTAACCGTAAGATTCCTCTATTTTTTTTTGTTATGGTTAAAATATAATGAATTTAAAGTTAAGACTTTACATAAAGGTCTATCATTATTAGAAATATATATTGATTCTCTCTAACATTTATTTTCGTCAATTGTGTAAGTGAAAATAAAGATTATTTACAAGTTATACATATGACGTGTATATACAAGTTGATATCCTAAAGATTATGAAACTGGAGCAAGCAGACAAAAATCGAAGTTCGGTTGCAACAAATAGTGCTTCCATTAGTTTTTATCTCGGACATGTGGGAAATTTGGTATGGAACAACTATATTTCATAAATAAACAAATAGAGGACTAATTATTGGCAAATCCTTCATTAAACAAAAACTTAGAGAATGGCAAGAGCAAAAGGATGAGTAATTTCACAAAACTATATATTTCGATCAAAATATCAAAAAGATTTAAGGTGGTGTATCACAGAATTATATATTTTACACCATATTTATCAGAAATATTACATATGTAAGAGTTCAAATCCCTAGCACTAATTGTATGTTAGAGCAATAAACAATGTGTTTTGTGCTAATTCTATTAAGAAATATGCCGTTTTCCGCTATTCTGTTACTAAATATGTGGTTTTGCTTATTCTATTGCTAAATCTACTATTTTGTGATACTTTATCTTAAATACATAATTTTGTTGCCGAACAACAAGTGGGTTTCAAAGGATCTGAGGTGTCAGAGTCCAAATGATCCTTAGGATTTGTGATGTGGATGTAACAATAAAACCGTAAATTATATTGATTCTGAATAGCTCTCCCCCATTACATATTATTGGAACCCCTTATATAGACAAACAGTGTCTAGGGTTTCCCTTCCATTAGGATTTCTATTACATACTCCCTCCGTCTCAAAATATAACTAACAGAAAGGTTTAAATTTGTCTCAAAATATAACTACTTCTACACACACCTATCACATCTCCACCTCAACCTTAATTTCATCAAAAAACGGAATATGAACTTATATATTGAGACGGAGGGAGTAGTAGATAACGGCGACGCCAGGTAGGATTTTATGGTCTTTTTCTCTCCCCAATCCTTTATTGAGCCTAATATGGTCTTTTATTGATTTTATGCGCTTAATATCATGGGCCTTCGCAGAATGTCTTCGTCTTCGGCTCTGCCTTCTTTGCCTTCACCCTCATTGGCTTCGCCAGTGGCTTCGCAGCTTTAGACAGAGCATGCGTTAGATTTGTCACCTAGACCTTCGGCTTTGCTAGTCTTCGCCAAGCGATGCGTCGCTAGCTCTTAGCTTCTTGGTTCATTTATTTGTAAGCCGAAGGAAGCTGGCGTGACCCATCTCCAACATTTAGTTTTGTGATCAATTTTGTGCTAAATTTGTATTTTTGTAATTCAACACCTGTAGTTTTGTGATAATTTTCCAAGAATCATGTCAGGAGACTCGGCTCAGTTTTCTGCACCAAAACAGACATGTTCTTTTTCTTGTTATATTTCTTTCTATTTTTTCTTTCCTCTATGCACACGTTGCATAGTGCTCTCCTTATTACTCCCAGTACATAGCCAGAAGTAAATAATTTAATTTTGATGGCGGACGTAAAATAGAACACTGGCTTGGTTGGCTCGGTTTCAAAATAAATAACTAAATCACAGATAATTGTAGACTGTTGTCGAATATTGTTGTATCTTAAACTGTAGACTGTAGATGTAACCGAAGTAAACTGTGATCATGATTCATGACTATATCTAAAATATAATAAAGCTTGTCTCCCACAAGACGTGGAAATAAAAAAAAAGACGTGGACAAAATTGTGGACAGAACAGCTAAAACATATACCACCTCTGCTCCAATATGAAGTAATTTTTAGCTATAGACCTATAAAATATTTGTATAGGTTCATAGCTAAAAATATTATTTGGAACAGAGGTAATACTAGTGGAGACTATATCGGAGGAATCGATGACCCACAGGAGACGCATGAGCTGGAGTTACTGTGCATCTGGCTCTGGATATGAACAGCTCAATCATATCTATACTGTGAAAAATATGATCCAACAGGTGTGGGCAAACCCTCATCCAAGATATACTGTCAGCTATTTTGGCAGCCTAGGTTATTAGTTGATCCAGGAGATCAACAAGAAACAAAAAAAACCCTGCAAAACAAACAAGAATTTGATCAGTAACATGTACTAAAATAGTAGTGGTAGCAGCAGCAGCTTATTTTACGGTGATACCTACTCAAAGGCAGTAAAATATCTCATATAGTTTTGTACGTCAAATTAGAAAAAAAGAAAGACGAGATATACCTCATCAGGTGACAGATTAGAACTCAGGTTACTGGAGCTCACTATTGAAATCACTAGCGAGAGAACGGAAGGGCATATACTTCCGAAGCTTGTCACTCCTACACGTTGGAGACAAGCCGTTTCCAGTGCGTAGGGGAGATACCCTCTTCTTGTTAGGTGTCAAAAGCTTGAAG
This sequence comes from Leersia perrieri, assembly GCA_000325765.3. Taxonomy (NCBI): domain Eukaryota; kingdom Viridiplantae; phylum Streptophyta; class Magnoliopsida; order Poales; family Poaceae; genus Leersia; species Leersia perrieri. The sequence goes on from CM002481.1 coordinate 19,596,815, forward strand.
CTGGCAATGCAAGACGAATCCCCATGCTGCATATCTGATTGGTCATTCCCAAGAATCATTTCTGTGTAGGTCCCGGAAGGATACCAACCATCTGTATTGCTGGGAGGATATAACTGGGAAGTTCTTGGTGATGATAGTAGTCGATTGAAGCATTCAGATGCAGGTAGGGGCAAAGTTCTGTAAAGAAAACATCATAATAATATTATGGTATTTTGGAAGGAATCATATTAACAACATATATGCACACCTTGTACACAAACCTTATTGACTCGATTGAAGGTGTCGTGGATAAACTGATAGTGGGTAAAACAACGGAAGTTTCAGCAAATGCATGGTGTTTGCCCATCTCTGGTTGTTCTTCCTTAGGATGAGCCTTCTTCTTTTGCCCCACTTGCTCAATTTCCTTAGTATCTAACAGTTGAAATACTTCAAGGGATAATAAGACCATTAAAATCTGATTACTAACTCGTTTGAGGAAAGGGGCAACAAATAAAGGCATTAAGGAAGAGCAAACTGCAGCATATTTAACATGGAACATGCAACGGTATTTAAGTAATTGTCAATAATTCTAAAAATTTAGGTCTAGGATAAAAGTTAAAGTTTGATTTACTTTATTTATAACTGATATTTACTATAATGCAACCGATGTGAGATGCTGCTACTCTGAAAAATACTATATTTGGATGAACAACGTCACAACAGAAAGTTAATTATACGGCACATGATATGGCTCATTTTGATCGTAGTACTTAAACTCAGTTGGGTGGGGATTTTCAGCAATCTCATAACAGTAGTAGTATTAACCTGTCAATTTTTCATTATCAATCTGCCAGATACCAACATCTCTGTCCCTGCAGCTCCCTCTCTACATCTGAACCCACCAATTTCACATGAACAGACATTCTTGTAATTTTATAGCCTTTTGCAATTTGACCATACAAAATTCTAATAAATCGAGATCATTTAACAGTATGGGATTGGCAGTTTATATATTTACTGAGTGCAACTATTCTGACCTAAAGCCAAGCAATGGAATAAGACATTGCAATAGAATTGCAAGCAGAGAGCTAATAGAAAAATACAGTGCACTTATTTGGGTAGGGCACAGATAGCTGAATTGCACCTTCCTAAGAAATTACAAGGCAAACTAACCTTTTCTTATTCCAAAATCATTCTTACAGCTCTCACATCGGCAACTCATGGAGCACCCCACACCACTCTATATATAAAGTAACATTAAATAAAAATATATCTAATGATAGTCAGTATGTTAAATCAACAGAAGGGATTTATTAATTTTGAATTGGGTGATGTAATTATGTAACTGTATTTTCTTTAGTAACATAAAAGTAGCTGTCAAGCAAAGACCTGGCACTAAGTTTGATGAAAAAAAATAGTGGTACAGGGATTGGAACCTGAAAGCATTCACAGTATTTCTTCAGACAATTTGATTTCTTGCAATTGCAGCCTCTTTTGTGGCGAGATGAAGCGGGAGTTACATCAGAGTCTTCCTATGACATGAAAAAGGACTTTATGAGCAATAGTTACAGAGAAAGAAAAGTAAAAGGATCTGTGTTCTTACCCCAAATTCCATACCAGGCCCAAAAGCACGAGTTACTTTTGGAGCAAAAGCTAATGGATTACGAGATTCAATCTGAATGCGAGTAGATAAAACTGTTTCCTCATGACTGTGATTATTAAAACACCCTCGGCAGGAGCAAGATCCGGAACAGTAAACTTTAGCAGCAAAACATGCGCAATACCTGCAAAGATATTAGCAAGGATGCATATGGTTATTACGTACTTTAAATATGGATAATGATTAATGTGGGACTTTCAGGGATTTCTGATTAATGTAGGAATTCTCTAGTATTTTTACACATCTTGAATTAATGTGGAGGCTTCTAGGAGAGCTTTCAATTAGTATAAAGAAAGGCTAGTACAAATGTGGCAGCATTGCCTTTTATAGTTACAAAAATCAAATTGACAATCCACGAAATATCTTTTTGAAAGACAAAAAGGTTGGACAGTGTGAAGGAATCCACTGATAATGTGAGCGTGTCAAGATTTGAACATGGGACCTAAGGGTTGAAACCACACACCCTTGCTACTGCACTATCAAGTGCATCTCCAATCCACTAAATATTGTTTAACTTGATTTTAATAGTCAGTCTCACACAAAAATATTGTAGAGCAACCTTTATTGGAATGTAACCTCAACACAAACTTGAAGACCTTACTGGCTCATCTTGAAGGGAAATATTGTAAATGCAATTGGTCAATCTCTAATGCTAAAAGCGCCACATACAATCACATGATGCGTGCTATGGGTTTTTATTAACTATCATTAAAAATCCAAAGAAATTAAAAGAAACAAGATGCACTCAGTTAGGGGAGGAAAAAAAAAACTCAAGATCAGGCTTGACTGAGCTCAGCTCAGCTCGCATGCCAACGAGCCAAGCCCAAGCCTACTCTATAATAACTATATTTCTCTTAGCAATTAGTTAAATATACCTTGTAGTAACACAAGCATCACACTGTACCGTAATTTCCATACATATGTATGACTTTCAATTGTGATATTGTGAGAGAATGCAGATGAAAATAGTAAACTGCAATGAATCTTACAGTTTCAAGCATTTTGACTTCTTACAGCTGCAACGTTTGCATGAGTCCACATTGCCATTTTGACATTTTTGCCTGCAAAATTCTACGAGATTTTATAATTTGCAAAGTAATCACATAAATTAGATATGTACACCTACAATACCTTTTTCTCTTGGGATTTTCTTCACCAGAACTACCAGCATTTGTAGGCATTGTTGCCTGAGACGAGCAGTCATTTTGAGGATGAGTGTTCATTTTATTGGTATTGGAAGCCAGATGCTTGCCATAAATAACAGAATTCATCTCATTATTATTTTCAGATATTAAAAGAGTGGGATTAGCAGTGCATGTCATGTTATATGATACCATAAATTCTGGCATTGCGGAAAGGGCAACCAAATGCAAACCATGACCAGGTAGTGCACAAACAGGGGAATCCAGAGTTTAAATAGTTATAATTAGACATACTTCTGTGCCTAGTAGTACAGGTTGAAGATCGAAGATTTGACTCACTATGCACACCCATAGTAGGATCCCTTACCTTGTCACTGAAGAGACTGCGCCTATGCAAACCACGCAAATGACGTGATACAGCCTGCCAGATCAAAACAAGTTGTACTTTATTAATAATTAGCAATCAATTTAGATTAGGCCAGATGCAATGATACGTACTCCCTCTATTCATATATATAAGAATTTCAAGATTTTATTTACAAGACTAAGTTAAGGGGAAAAGATCATGATGCCACTCGTTAAATGAGAGGGGATTGAAAAGTGGGAGGATACTGGGAGGGCAACATTGGGTGAAAATTAAATGGGGTGGTTTGTGTGGTACTCCCTCTATTTCTTTTTATAAGACAGGCTAAAAAGTCAAAAGGTCAAGGTTTATATAGTTCACCAACAATTACTCCAATTTCAAAAAAAAAATAGTGCACAAAACTATACCAATCAAATTAAATTTAAATGTACTTCCATATAATATTAGTCTTCTGGATATGAACAATACAATTTGTGAGAAATCAATTGTCAAAGATTACTGACTTTGACTTGTTGACTTATAATATGCCTTGTGTAAAACAGAGGGAATAGTACTCTAGAAATGCTTATAGTTGTGAACAAATTTTGAATGATAGAAATGCTTATATTTAGGAAATGGGAAATTTGTTGTAAACAATACAATTGTTCTGCAATAATTTTTTTAAAAAAAATAGTTTCTACAAAACATAGAGAACATAGAAAGGGGCACCAGAAACTTCAAATTAAAATTGCCTTAATCGCAAAAGAAAATTACCTTGCTAATTCCATTGCATTAATAAGTTACAAACATCTACAATTTTACTACCACAATTTGTAGCTAGTCAAAAAGATAGATTGAAATTTTTAAATTTGATATTGACAAATATATCACATTGAGATCTGAAACAAACAAACAAACGAGCATTTATTTTTCTCAGTGAAATATAAAACTATGATGTAATGGTAACTCAGAAAAGCATATATATGATATTAGGATGCCTACATTGTGGTTCATTGCCATATAATCAATGGGCACTTCAAGTGTGTCACAGAATTGATGGTCTGGAACCAATTGACTTTGAGGCTGGTAAAATGGAATCCCAGAGACATAATTTGCTGCAACCCCTTTCCCCTGGGAAGTACAATAATCATGGGCAATATCGACAGCACTATTGACATAACAGTCAGCTGAACCATGAAACAGCCTACTTCGTGAATTCTCCAAATTTGCTTCAGTAATTGGCAATAAAGATACACGGGGCATAACATTATTTGTTTTTGGTGTGTCCGCTAATAGTGCTTCTGTCTGAAATGTCAGATCTGATGTTGGAACAATAATACTACCACATTGAGTACTCAAGTAATTCTGATTGCATGCTATATTCTCATCAATATATAACTCCGTTCCAGAAATCGATTGTTCCATGTTGTCTAGGCCATTGTGATCAAAGCATGACACTTTTGCATGTTTCTGGGCTGCTGCATGATCTGCTTTGCCAGTGGTGTTTTGTCTCTTATCACTTACCAAGGTATCAGTACTAGTTTCGATGTGCTGAGGGAAACTATTTGGAAAAACTGATGCATTCACAGGAGAATAATTATTAGCTTGGCTGAGGGAACGATCTATACTGCAGTTTTCTGAAGCAATTGTCGCGGGTCCAGACAGTTTTATATGACTTGAGGTTCCTATTGGAGTCATGTGATAGTAAGGAGACATGCCTTCTTGTGAAAGTTGAGCAGAAGTGTTCCTGGTCAATGTAGAAAGGCACACATAAGCAAAATGGATAAACTTACACAAATCAGTGAAATAACACAAAACTAAGGTTACCTGATTGAAATCTTGGATCCTTTTGTTGAATTAAGTTGTGGGGAGGTGAAGATTGAAGAAGTTTGTGCCAAATCTGATGACTTGAACAGTTGTCCATTCGGTATAGCATCTAGACGCTTAGATGCTGCTATAGGGGGCAGATTTTCGATGAAATTAAAAACAGGAGAGTCCTGCAGGTGTAAAATTCAATTAGGAACACACAAGTATTACAAAACATGTAGAGTATTTTTTTTATATGAGCATTCAGCAATTGTTTGTTCACTCGGAAAACAAGTAACAACTTTCAAGCATCAACACATTATAGATAAAAGAAAATAGAAAGATGATGGCACAGGAGAGTCCTAGCAGCATTGATTGTTCATTTCGAGGCTTTGAGATTTTCAATTTTAATTGCGACAAATGAACATGTTATGATACAATGTTGTAATTGTTAGAGATATAAATATATCCGGCTAGAGATAGCGGAGTCGCATAGAAATATTAGAGATAAGATAGAATCTATAAGGATAAAAGTAGTCTAACTTTTTTGCGAAGAACAATGTACTCCAAGGTACTATATACCCCATGAGTTTTAGTGATATGTACATTAGAATATCCAAAGTAACAAATCAATGGAATTTTTCTCTCTAAAAAATAACAGCAATGGAGCTTAAAGATCAGGTAAATCAAATGTATTACTGGTCATCATCAAAACACAAACATATGTAATATACGCCAGCAAGAAAATCTTCCAGCAAAGTAGAGAAAGGACCATTAATCCTAAATTATTCTTCATAATTCAGATATCAACAATAATAAAAAGAGATACATTTTTGCCATCTGTAAATGTAAATATAAAGACGTGCTGGCCAACCAAACATATAGAATCGCATTTGGCATCCAGAACCGAGGTGAAGAAACAGAAATTCGATCTACAAATCTGGCAGCACATCAATCTAGGCTATCAAAAAAATCGCACAAATGAATGATCTATTCCAAAGTTACCAAGCTCTCCATCCTTGTAGCCGAAGGTGGTAACTTTCAAGATCAATCACCCAACCCACGCCCACAAATCCACATCATTCAAATTACCTCTAGATCAGAACCCTAAAACCCCATCCAGACCAACCCAACGAATCCAATCTCCAGGAATAATGAGAAGAAAAAAAAAAGAAAAAAGAGCGCATTCAACCTGTAAGTATATCACCTCGTTTCATTCAATCTGGCACCCTGGCAACGGCACACATCTGCTAGAACGGAGATCGAAAACTGCATATCTTATTAATTAGCACAGTCAGTCGGTCAGTCATTAAGTCATGGAATGCCGACCTTGGATGTGGCATCTGCAGCGGCGCCGGCGCCGGCGGCGGGTGGCGGTGCAGGCGGCGTACCAGGTGGGTCCATCTCCTCCTCCTCCTCCTCCTCCTCCGGCGATGGCGATGGATGTCAACAGCGACAGGCTCAGCATCGAGCGAAGAGCATTTCTAGGCAGGCTTGCGGCGGCGGTGGCGGCGGCGGCGGCGGCGAGGGAATCGGGGGAAACGCGTAGTTTTTGCCTCTCTAAATAACGGCGAGGGTTTGGGTTTGAAGAAAGCGAGGTGAGCGGGAGAACGAGAAAGGAGGGACATTTGTTAACGGAAATGGGATGATTGGGCCGTCGAATCATGGGGAGTGGGCTGGACTTCAAGTAGCGGGGGCCCACGTAAAAGTAAGGGATATGAAGAGGTCGATTGGGTCGGTTGTAGAAGCAGGGCCTCGTCGGATTGCCATACACTTCCGTTGATTTGGCCTAAACTGCAAAGCTAATGGTTGACTTTTAGGCTGAAATTGATGAGCGTTTTGTTGTAAAGCATAAGGCCTTCTTTAGTTGGTGAAAACATCACATCAAACATTTGACCGGATGTCGGAAGGGATTTTCAGACACGAATGAAAAACTAATTTCATGGCTAGCCTGAAAAACTGTGAGACGAATTTTTTAAGCCTAATTAAGCCATCATTAGCACATATGAGTTACTGTAGTACTTATGGCTAATCATGGCCTAATTAGACTTAAAAGATTTGTCTCGTCGTTTACAGCCTAACGGTGTAATTAATTTTATTTTTTATCTATATTTAATGCTTCATGCATGTGTCAAAGATTCGAAGTGATGTTGTTGGGTAAAAATTTTTGGGAACTAAACAGGGCCTAAGCCAACACAGCTATCCAATGAGGCCGGCGTATTTCAAGCATTTTGTGTTTTTAAGCTACTCCCTCCGTCCTAAAAATATAAGAAATTTTAGAAATATACCCAGTGGTGATCTATCAATTTTTTAACGGTTACTGTATTTTAGTGCAAATACCAACGGTGGAGCCGGGACGATCGTCTGACCTGTCTGGAGGTGGATCCATCATTGAATGTACGTGGACAAGCACTTGTCTGGGTTATTCCCCCAAAAAACAAAGGAAGTAACTTTTGCTCTTGTTTTAGTCTCTCACCGATCTGCTTATTATCTTATCATATAGAGGAATAATATGAACTTTACAACCTAATGTTAAGTTAATTTTGGAGTTATTTAACCGTAGTCTATTTTACACCATTGACTTTTAAGCTGCCCGTGGATGCAAGTGATTCTTTGCTAATTCACCATCTAACGAGCGATTGCTAAATAGGAAACTTTGTAGTTAAAATTCAAAAGTTTCAATTCAAAAAATAATATTCAGGCTCAAAATTTAGAAGCTTTCAATCATAAGTTTCGAGTTAAATGTTTCAACAATTAAATAAAAAAATCTTAAGAGTCTAAGCTGAAATTTTTAAATTGAGTTAGAAGTTGCCATTTAGCAAACGTTCGCTAGATATCAGTTGCTAAATCCTGCATAAATATCTCTACTACTGTAAAAGCAGGGTCGCAATCCTTCCATCATGCGCAGCACGCATCCTCATTCTCTTCTTCGCATGGTGCAACTGTCTATACCTAGAAACCCCAAGAAAATAGATTGGATCAAGTATTTTATCCTCAATCCGCCCTCTCAGCTCCATCTTCAATGGTATGGGTTTGGCTTGTTGTTACGCACAATTGCTCCTAGCCCATCCAATCATATGTTGTAACGCATGCATATTACTCACTTAAATGTAAAAATGTTGTCCATAATTATGTCATTTATTTTCAAATGCTTATCAGGCGTAGTTAAATCACTTACAGTATGTGATTTTTCCACTACTTGTGTTGGCGTGGTTTAAAATTGTTTGTCATTATTTGTTAGTATGCGCTAATGTACATTTTTACATGGTTAAATCAAAAAGCATTGAAAAATTTTGGTTGTAGTTTCTTGAATGCCGAATTATACAATGAGAACCAAACTTTCGGTTATTTTTCCACTTTTCTAAAATAAGTTACACACATCATCTTTCACCACCCATCGTTGGGCAGCTGCACGCTCTCCTAGTTGCCATCACTTGGTAGTTTGTACACGGTTCGGCTCGAGCACTCTCCTCTCTTTGTGAATTAGCAATTTTGGCTCTTATAATCACATAGACCGATCTGATAACAACAAAAGGCAACTTATGACTCAAATTGAGGTCAACAAAATTCAGGTAGCATCATGTGATGGGGTGAGGGTCCTCAAGGTTGGTTGGCTACGACAAGCTATAGAATGATAGAACAAATTGAGGTCGAGAAAGATACTACATAATTAATCCGTGCAGATCCTAAGTTGAAGATGGCATTGATCAACTGTTACAATTAATGTACAGAGAATAGGTGTGTTAACGGATCGGATTCGGACGGACAATAGCAATACCATATCCTAAACCATATTTTTTAAGCGGATGCGGATTAAGATTATTTCGGATGTCGGATATGGTGCGGATCCGGTGTGGAGTCGGCTCGGAAGCGGATCAATGATGAGATGTGACGTGTATATGTGATCCATATAATTTTGAGTCATTAATACAACATGTAACAATATAATAATAAAATCGACAAGAACTTAATAGAAATATCATACATCATCGATTTTGGGGTCAAGATTTAGGAGTAGAAGAGTTAATTGGGCACATTGGAGAAGTGAGTTGAGCCTTAGAAAGGTCCTTTCTAATATGGATTGGAGTTTTGATGAGTTGATGGAAATTGGATTAGGTGGTCTATAAGTTGAAAATATCGGTTATCCGCGAAATTGACTTGCGGATAATCCGATCAAAAAGTCGGATAATCCGCATCCGCTGGATATTGGCAATACCATATCCAGCTCCGCATCCATATCCACTGTTCGCATCCGATACCACATCCCTCGTATTTCTATAAGTCGTTACCATATCCTCACTTTAAACGGATTCGGATCGGTTAAAATGTACCCCGAAGATAAAGCAATTTATATGGCGCCTGGTCCATGATAGCTTACCTTTAAGGATGAATATATGGAGGAGAAGAATTGATCTCGACACCCTATGTCCGGTATGCAGAAGGTTGAATGAGGATGGGGAGATGGAGGATTTGTGTCTAGAACTTCTTCAGCTGCATTCAACGAGGGACGTTGTTCAATGGGTCCTCTCGTTCCAGGAAAATTGACGGATACTAGCAGTTTGCTTGCTCTGGACCTGGTGGAATGTGAGAAACAAAGTTAATGCGGGTGAGCCGGCTATGCGGGTAGAAGAGGTTGTCTTCCGGGTGCAAAATTTGAAGTCGGAGCTGGTTGATTTAAACAGTGATGAGAAACAACAGCGGCAGAGTGTCCAGAGAAGGTGGTCACCACCTGAAGAGGGACTCCTGAAGATCAATACGGATGGTGCTTTCGATCGGTGCAACCAAAACAGGCGGCTAGGGTTTTGTAATACGAAGCAGCGCATGAGACGCTATCGCGGCGGGGGCGGGTCGCTTGGATGCGGTGTATGATGCTCTTTGCTCGGAGGCGGAGGCATGCCATTCAGGTGTGCTAGCGGCGATGGAGCAAGGGATCAGCAGGATCATTGTTGAAACGGATTCCTCTATTCTGGTGGCAGCTCTTCAATCGGATAAATATCATTTGAGTGTTGGTGGAGCTATTTTCGCTGAAATTTGTTCCATCTCGAGTTTGTTGAAGCTCGTGTGGTCTACACGCCCCATTCTTGTAATAATGTTGCACATGAACTTACTCAGTTAGGAGCTAGTTGGGACCCGGGACACTCCAGAGTCTGGTTGCACCCCTCCCAGTTTATGTTTCGGTGTTGGTGGATAGGGAGCTACTCAATCCCTCTGATTAATAAAAAGGGCGTGTTTGAAGTTAAAAAAAATTAGTGACGTTCTATAAAATTCGTGACGATCAACCAATCTTTTCATATCCAGACAGTATGGACCCACCTATACATGCCACTGGATATGGGTAATCCATACCCATACCCATACCCATACCAATGTTATTTAAGGAGGGTATGAGTGAAAAAATTATCTATTTCAGTTTTGGTTATAAGAGGGCAATACCCATGATTACCCTCTTTACCCATACTCATTTTATACTTTTTGATAGCGTTAAACTCGGACTCTAAAATTTTTAAACTCGTGTTCACACCATAAAATTTTATCAAATTTAATTAAATTTTATAGTGTTGATTTATTTTATAGAGAAGAAATTTTTTACAATTTTTTAGCAAAATTTAAATGTGCTTATAGAGAAGAAATTTTGTACAATTTTTGAGAAAATTTTAGACGTGGGACCAACCGCTTTACTCATACTTATTACTTATATAGTGTTAAACTCGGACCCTAAAATTTTTAAACTCGCGTTCACACTATAAATTTTTTATCAAATTCAATTAAATTTTATAGTGTTGATTTATCTTATAGAGAAGCAATTTTGTACAATTTTTGAGCAAATTTTAAATGTGAGACCCACCGCTTTACTTATACTTATTTTATACATGTTATAGTGTTAAACTCGGACCCTAAATTTTTAAACTCGCGTTCACACTATNTTATACATGTTATAGTGTTAAACTCGGACCCTAAATTTTTAAACTCGCGTTCACACTATAAAATTTTGTTAAATTCAACTAAGTTTTATAATGTTTATTTATCTTATAGAGAAGCAAATTTGTACAACTTTTAAGCAAATTTTTAATGTGGGACCTACGTATACATTACCCATTTTTACCCTTACCCATTGGATAATACCCATTTTACCCATTAATAGCAATTATAAAATACCCATACCAATAAATTATAATTTCAGAATGGGTGACCGACTGAGAAGTCTTGATATCCTAGAGCTTCCATGTGTTAGCGGGCCGGGCCTGGGTGTTGGGTCGTGACACTAAGTGGGCAATTTTTTATACTAATGGGCCATGATGATGACATCATTATACTCGTAAGCAGCCATGTCAACGTCCATGTCAGCACCCATGTCATACTCATGATGATGTGGTTATTCAATATATGACGAATACTAGCCTACGTTTGTGACGTTTATTCTGTCATAAACACTGGGCTTGGGTCGGGCTACATGGGCCTAGGACTATTCTATGACGGCCAAGAAACGTCACGGATCACGTTCAATCTATGACAGTTTTGTAAATCCGTCATGCGAGTTAATCTATGATGCTCAATACACGACGGAATCTAAAAACGTCATAAACATTGGTTTGTGATGTTTTTAGTGATCTATGACAGAATTTGTCCGTCATGGATTACAAGAATTTTTGTAGTGCTTGCTCGTTCCCTCTCTTCTTTGTCTGGCTCCCTGTTGATCACCACACTGTCCTCTTCCCTTGGTTGTCATTGATTACATTGTTCAATGGCTCTCCCACCTTTGGGGCTTCCTTGCCTTGTAGGGCATCGGATGTGTTGAAGCTGGCTCTATGCGGACAGCAGGTGGCCACAACCTTTTCGTGTTACTTCCTCCTCTAGGGCTTCCTTTTCTCACATGACATTGGTGGGCATGGATTCAACAAGCAACATGACAAAACACTTGCCTCTTGAAGGTCTGATGCGGGTGGTCTTCGATAGCCTTAGCCTTCGATCGCCAGTGATTTTGAGCCGACTTGCATGTAGCGGTGTGGTCCTTCGACGTTTTGATTTGGTGCTATAAGTCCATATGAGTTTTGGCCGGTGTGGAATTAGGGAATAAACCCTATTAGATTGGGCGTTTCTCAGTGTGGCAAATGTCAAAAGCCCAACTCTTAGTTTCTTCTGTCCCCTGGATCTATAATCTTATGACTTTGTAATCTCTCTTCTCTTAATCAGTAAAGTTCAGGTGGGGAATCTCTCCCCTCCTCGATGACCATTCTAAAAAAAACTTATAAAATAAGTGTCTATCTCATTAGTTTTGATTTAGACGACGTAGGTCAACATTGACACACTTGTCCATGCATTGTGACAAAATATTTGATTTTCGGCTCATATGATATATTGTGTCACACAACAATTTCTCGGTGTCTGGAAAAGTTATAGCGTCGTGAACAAAGAAATTTGACAACGGCGAGAGTTGATTTGGGGCCATCCAATAGGAGAGGGGCCTAGATACAAAATTTTTGACTCCGTGCATGGCCACGTTACCATATGGTCGAACTATATCATCTACCTTAGATAATATATTCACCAATATAAGAGCTATAAATATGTATTTGCAAGTTCAAGTTTGAAGATCGTGTCTAATTTTTTTAAAGTTTAACAAAAGTCGTATCCTAAACAAATAAACAAGGCCGATGGATGGAAATGAATTTTAATGGTGCCAGCAGACAGTAGTTTAGGGTGTATTTAGTTGAGCTGTGGCGTTTTGACCCTTTTGGCTTTTTCAAAAATAAAAGCATGCTAAAAAGCCCGACACCCTTAATTTGCATACAAACAGTGAAATAAAACAAAGAATGGCCGGCCGACGAAATGGCCGAAACGCCCTCCTGCTGCCGTGGGGCGGCCGCTCGCAACTCTACTGGTCGTCTCTCTCTCTCGTCTGGTCTACTCTCTCTCTCCCTCTCTTCCTCTCTCTCTTTCCGATCTGCAGACAACCGGAGGAGCAACCGAGGCAGCCACTGGCCGCCCTCCTCCCCTCGCCTTCGCCGCCGGCAAGCCGGCCCCAACCCCCGGGAGGCACGGCTTCCTCTCGTCCCCTTCTCGACACCGCCGCCCTTTAGCAGGAGCGGCCTCCGCACGGCCGGCGACCAGAAAGGTTCGGAGGGGCGACGACGCGCGGCCCCCTCCCGCCTGCCTCCGTCTTGGCTCGAATCGAATTGGAAGGTACTGAATCTTTTCCTCTCCTCTCCTAATAGTGCTCCCCTCGCCAGCCGCCGTAGACGGGAGGGGAGATCCATCCGGGGCATTTGGGATCGATTTTTTCCCTTTCAATTGATCATCTCTTCATGATTCCCTTGACGCTTGGTGCGAATCGGCGGTTTGTTTCCCCAAAAAGGAAGAGAAAGTTTAGGTCTGATTTGCTTACCACGCCAATTGTTCATTTCCAATAAGGAATTTCTTGGTTTTGCTACTTGTTTAGCTCTTAGGCGTCGTCGGCGGCGGCCGGAGAGATGGCGTCGAGCACCAGCGACATCCCCGAGGGGAAGGAGAAGCTCAAGAAGTCCGGGAGCCTGGGGAGCAGCGACACGTACGTGCGCGCCGATAAGATTGATCTCACCAGCCTAGATATCCAGCTCGAGAAGCAGCTTACCAAGACCTGGGGCAAGGCCAATCTCAAGGCGCAGGGGCCCAAGGAGGACTGGGAGATCGACCTTGCCAAGCTGGAGATCCGCTACGTCATTGCTCAGGGCACCTACGGCACCGTGTATCGCGGCACATATGATGGCCAGGATGTTGCAGGTACCGATCAATCTGTCAGACGGCTAGTTACAATGTATTGGAAAATGTGATTAATTGTTGGTAAGGAGCTCATGTTCTTAATAGATAGCATTATGGCCCCTTGTGTATTTGGGTTAGATAACACATGCAATTGTAGGTATTACTAACTGATACACCCTCTGATCCAAAATATAGGTCTTTTTAGAGCAGGTACAGTAGGAGCTCTAAATCGGCTCCAAAAAATCCACCTAAGCTACATTTCTGAGTTGGCATAAAGAGGTTAGGGGAGAGAAGGTGGGTGGATGCTTAATTTGCGGCCAGGCTGCACACACAAACCAAGGAAAAGGACCCACTTAAAAGACAAAGAAAGATAGATGATATGATCCATGAAGAATATAATATTATTGATATGAAAAAACAAGCTGAAATATTAGACCCTCTTGTTGCATGTGCTAGCTACAAAATTGCTTGTGCATGACATGGAATGATATTGGAGCCGGTAGCGGGTGCTACTATTGATCTTGCTCTTAGACCTGGGCACAAGAATCAAGGAAACAAACAAATGACTTTGTTGCCCTTCATTTTTATTGCATTGGGAAAGGCGAATCACTTTATTTGTGAGAAGGAGATCATTTATTTACCAATGGAAAAAAAAAGGAAGAATAGCTGACATGTTGCCTAGAAGTTCTACAACAACCTATATTTAGTAAAGAGTTGAGAAGGCTGAACCGCTGAAACGATTTATATTTTAGATTGGAGGGAGTATGTATCTTGTAGGTAATATGGCACATACATCAAACCAAGTAAACACAAGTTTCTTTGATACTCCCCTCTCCAGTATGAGCTGACCATTCCATGTTTGTTTGTATCGGGCACATGTATTTTATATGCCTGCTTTAAGTTTATTAAACAAGCATGCCAGATATTTTTATTTTTTTTACCAAAAGTATTACCTGCCAGTTACTCCTGTGCTGTTGTTTATCTGATTCAGAATTCTCTGATTAATTATTTATGATTCATATAACACATCATGTTTTGGTAACTACATGTCTAATTTGTTGGGTTGGCCCATATTAGTAATGAACAAATTTTGATTATAGCAATTTAACACTGATTTTTTCAACTTATCATGATCAAGCCTTGCAATTTGAATACTAGCACGAATAGAGACACTTTATGAAATGCAAACAGTTGACATAACTCTGTACTGAGTCTGTCCTTGACGAATCTGATAGCTGAGTTTCTGTAGAGTGTTTTGTTGGATTGAGAAAGGCACCAAACCAGAAATTATGAACTGGATATATGATCTGCGGTTGTCATGCCCACACATGGTTTTTGTGTATTTTAGTCTGTTTGACATTCTTATCCATGAGTAATTTTATGATAGTGCTCTCTTCTACCTGCCTCATAAGGCTCTTACTTTCCTTGCTGGTGTTTCTGGATATTCTCTAAGCACTGTTGTCTGTTATCATGCCTTCAACAGTGACCTAAAACCAGGAATTCTGTATTCCCTGACCACAAAGAGCAGATCATGGTGTTTTTATTGCGGTCAGCCCAGCCTATTTATTAAAATGAAAAATGTGCCCTTTTGAGAAATAGTAAAACCCTTAGGCTGCGTTCGTTTGTGAACGCAAAAAAACAGTAGAGGCAACTGGCTACAGTAAACACAAAACGATCAACGGTATTAGCGCATGATTAATTGAGTATTAATGATTTTAAACTTGAAAATGGATTAATTTGAATTTTTTAAACAACTTTCGTGTAGAAAATTTTTCCAAAAAACATACGGTTTAGCACCTCGTTTTGTAAAAATTATGTGACGTAAGAACCGTTATATGTAAAAAGTGAACAATAATTCTCCATGATATGCAGTGAAGCTGTTGGATTGGGGAGAAGATGGTTTTGCCACAGAAGCTGAAACTGCTGCGTTGCGGACATCATTTAAGACAGAGGTTGCAGTTTGGCATAAACTCAGCCATCCTAATGTTACAAAGGTGAATATTTCCCAACTAACCATAGCTTCCAGCAATCATGACAACATTCATATCTGATAGATATGCTTGTTCTTGTGCTAAATTTTGTGAAGTTGCCGACCCATGGTTTTGAGTATTAGATTTTATTCAAAATTAACACTTTACGGTATTGCCCTTTGAAATGTAGTAGAATGTTTGGCTTTTGTGCTATTTCAGAAGTAGCTAAAACACTTGTATTAATGTCTTTTTGCAGTTTGTTGGAGCATCAATGGGGACTACAGATCTTAAGATTCCAACCAACAGTTCGAACACTGGTGCACGTACCAACCTGCCTGCCAGAGCTTGTTGTGTTGTGGTTGAATATCTTGCTGGAGGAACTTTGAAGCAGTATCTGATCAAGAACAGCCGACGGAAGCTTGCATACAAAGTTGTTGTTCAGCTTGCATTGGATCTGGCGAGAGGGTAATGTTCACCTGAACTCACTTTTGTGCATTATATTTACCACCAAATCTACTACTAACCATCTGGTGCGTTGCATGGCAGATTGAGCTATCTCCACTCTAGAAAGATTGTACATCGGGATGTCAAAACTGAAAACATGCTCCTTGATACACAGAGAAACCTTAAGATTGCTGATTTTGGTGTTGCTCGGGTTGAGGCCCAGAATCCGAAGGATATGACTGGTGCGACAGGCACTCTTGGTTATATGGCTCCAGAGGTATTAACAGGCCTGATCTCTTTAAATTTCTTGTTTTCTAGGTGGACACCTTTTATTGAGTGATTTTCTAAACTCACAGAAAACCTACTTTCTTTGTATGTATTAACAGGTTCTTGATGGTAAACCGTACAATAGGAAATGTGATGTTTACAGTTTTGGAATTTGCTTGTGGGAAATCTATTGCTGTGACATGCCATACCCAGACCTTAGTTTTGCTGATGTCTCATCTGCTGTCGTTCATCAGGTCTGTCTTGTTCTATAGTCCACAAATACTTTCAGCATATCTTTCTTTGCAATAAAATGTGCACAGCTCTCATGCATCTCATGTAATTAATCATACTTCTGTGGGCAGAATTTGCGCCCAGATGTCCCCAGATGCTGTCCAAGTGCATTCGCAAATATTATGCGGAAATGTTGGGATGCAAACCCCGATAAACGTCCTGATATGGACGAGGTGGTGAAGCTTCTAGAGGCTCTCGACACAAGCAAAGGTGGTGGCATGATACCAGATGGTCAGTCATCGGGATGCTTGTGCTTCACAAAGGCTCGTGGTCCATAGTTTCCTTATCATATGGTACACTCTTCCCTTAACCACGTTTTGCCCATCTACATGACTGGGAAAACCATGGCATGCTTATCTTTGCCACCTGTGCAGTTTGGTGCTTACAATTTCCCATGGCTCCTTGCCATCTTTGTACGTTCATTGCAGCTGTCATATGGCCTATGTGGTGAACAGTCTTTTTCTATAGCAGTGTGATATTGTAACAGTAATTCTTAAGGGAGTTGGTGACACTCAGTCACATGTATTATACTAGAGGTCATACATACACACACCAGGTCGTGCATTCTTGATACTTCTACGTTTCTGTGCGTTTGGTGCCACTGGTCAATACGTCTTTTGAATCATTTTTACTGTTCATACCTAAAATGAATACAATAAAGGGCAGAAAAATATTTGTGTTCAGCAGCAGATTGCATATTATCAACAATTCACATGTGCAGGTCATTTTGAGACATGATCGTGTTTGTCTTCTGTCACCTTTAAATCTAGGCCTCCAGAGTGGAATTAATTTCATATTATCATTTTTCTTCCAATATGCTCCACTGGGATAACTGTTGATCTGTGAATTGTTGTCCACTGAAATCCGCAATCTGAAAACCAGTTAACTATTTTCAGATTACCTACTTAGCTTTCTCCATGGTAAGTATAGAAAGTAAGACGATGGAATCACTCACTGTCAACTTTGAATCAGTTTAGTGGTCGCAGAGCGGCCATTGATTGATCGGATTGCGACCTCATGCTTTTGTTTAGTAAAGCTGATGGCAAAATATCATTCGGATTGCGGCCTCATGCTTTTGTTTAGTAAAGCTGATGGCAAAATATCATTCACTTTAATACTGTGGCTGCCACCATCAAGGGAAGTCTGTAAAAATGATGAAAAGTGTGCAGCCGAGGAGGCGCTTCTAAGCAGCAAAGCATTGCTAAAGCTAAGTGTATGGTCGCTCTCACAACTCATGGTGGCCAACTTCTCCTTTTCACCTCTAATAATAATCTGTTTACCTTTTCTTGCTACCCTGTAAAAATGTGCGACTAATTTGTACCTGTCTTGATTACCTTGTAAGAACGATTCTTTCAAGATGTTCTTTCTTTTTAAATTTTCCAGATGACATTTTTAGCTCCTGGAAAACAAAGAAGCATTTCATTTTCGCTTTCCTTAATTTTGAGGCATGGCAGCTTGGCAAGTACTACAGCATTCTTGGTTGGATTCAAAGTTGCTCTGGCACGATTAGACATGCTGGTGTAAGGTTCCTTATCCCAGATCACAATTTAGACCATGTTTGGACATAGGGATTTTTTTTAAGTCCCTGTCACATCGGATATTTGGACACTAATTAGAAGTATTAAATATAAACTATTAATAAAACCCACTCATACTTAGGACTATTTCGCACTATTTCGCAAGACAACGAATCCATTGAGCCTAATTAGTCCATGATTAGCGAATGTGATGTTACAGTAAACATTTGCTAATCGTGGATTAATTAGGCCTAAAAAAATCGTCTTGCGAATTAGCCTTTATTTATGCAATTAGTTTTATTATCAGTCTATATTTAATACTTCTAATTGACGTGCAAATATCCAATAGGACATAAACTAAAAAAAAGTCATTGGATCCAAACAACCTCTTAAAGTAAAGCTGTCTCTTTCTCTATCTCTATCTCTTTTTTATTTTTCACCGTGCTTTTCTGAAGAGGAAAGGCATGTCAAGTCGAGTTTACACAAGAACATATGGATGTCCTGAAGCGTGCGTGTCCACGCTCGCGATATCCACATATACTTGTCGTGAGTGCATATATCTTTCATGGCAAAAACATTTACTGTTTGTCTTTTTCTCTCGCGAAAGAGAAGAAAACGAGAGCATCAATCGTATGTTTGCTTTGTTGGGTTGCTTCAATCGGACATAATCTCTCATCCGTTACTCCCTCCGGTCAGATTTATTTGACGCTAGGAGTACGGCTCCTAGCGTCAAATTTGACAAGAGAAGATTGAAATGGTGTAAAGTATTGGTAGTGTCAGTTCGAACCGTCGTAAAAATGGGCCTATTATGAAATACTTCTCTAGTTTATTATGTATGTTGACTAGTTGATTACGTCATACACACACACATCTAATGATCAGCCATGTTGATTCAACAGTACATGCCAGGCTGCAGCCTCTCTCTTTGGAGCGTAGATCATGTTGGGAGGGTCCCAGTCCTAAACCCATATTAGACCACCATAAAATTTGCATGTTTTTATACCCAGCTTTGTTCAAAACAAAAATTCAGATTTGCCTCGTGTTAATTCGATTTTTTCCACTGGAGTCACTCTAATAAGGATGGCTGTGACTATCCTGAATATAGGTGTTTGAAGAATGTTCTTCAATAATCTCTTAATTATACCAGGTTCTTAAGTTAACACATTGCTAAAGAAAGGTGTGTCGAAAACAAAGATCTCTTTTCACAAAATAATAGTAGTTGCACATGCCCGCGTCATGCTTGCGGCTTTGGCCCCAAAGCATATCCAAAAGGTTAAGTAAGCGACGTTGTCACAATTCACAAACTTCAAGTTGCTAAAGTCAAAGAGCTTCAATTAGTTTCTTATTTGTAACTCATCACATCTGCCTTATCTATCTAGATATGCAACTTAATTTCTGTACGTACCATACGTCAGATCGTTTGCTTTGATAATACAGGCGGAGGCTGTTAGCTATAGGGGATGAAAACGTCAGTGGAAAGGAAAGTCCTGTTATTGTTAGCACACATGATTGCGATTTACTTTCATAACTACATTGCGGTGTAAGAGTTAGATGCATCTTTTTAATCTTTAATTAGCTGAATGCATGTGCTTTGCTACGGACAAAAGTATATATAATATTATATTTCTAAAATAAATAGAAAATTATTTTTACGATATATGTGACCATATTTTTTCATATAGGTAATATATCCTAATTTAATTTTATACGTGGATGTCCATTTAAATTTGATTAATTTTTAATATTACAAATAAATGCAATGAAAATGGGTGGTGGTGATAAATTCACTGTCACCACCAGATAGTTTTATAGTAGTAAAGATTTTTTTGATAGAAGTTATGATTTATGTATAGTATTTGTCTGTACCTGGCATCCCAAGACCCAAAGCATTTAACAAGACGTAACTTCCTCAGCAATGTTTGTCCATTCATTTGACAGGCCGTCTATTTGTTCATTACTTCATTAAGAAAACAATAGTGTACTAATTGCATTTCTTTTGCAGCTTTTGCATAATTAATACAGCAAATAAGATTGAATGGTTTTGCTACGTCATTTAAAAGGGACATATTGGTTATTTCGCACGCTCTCGTTTGCAAACCAATGGAAGATGCAGTCAATGATGTGTCACATGACGTGTGGGCCAAGATGGCATATCTCTAATTTTTAAAAATAGTAATGGCATGGCTCTGATTTTTCCATGTTTTGATTCTTTAGGATAATTGGGAGTGATTGCTTTTCAGAGATCTGTAAGATAGTCGATGAAATGTTTAATCAATAATTAAACAACAAATTAACAATACAATAAAATTGATTTGACAAAACTCTCTGTTTCTCATGTCTTGCCTACTTCGATTTTGTACATAGGTTTTATTAGGTTCATGGCAATAATTTTCTAGATTTATTATTTTCTCAATTTCATACTTTCAAATAATTCGAGCATTTCATTTTGTTTGCCACCATCATTGAAAGAATCAACAAAATATCAATGATTTCTTTCTATTTAACAGTTTATTTAATTTTATGTTAATTCAATTGTTTCATTTTTAGCTTGGTTCTAATATTGAGTTGAAATGCATGCGAATTATTATTGCCATTTGTCTCATTTGTCTATTTGGTGAAAAGTACATTCGCAATACACTTATCTATTCTCCCACGTCAACAAAAAAGAAAAGGAAAAAGGAATTGAGAAACTACTATACTAGCCTAACAGAGACACGATAATATACTATCCTTACAGAGACACAATAAGTAGTAAAATCTGAATGTGTGGTGCATGTAATAGTAATGTATTCACTTTGGATGCAGTGTTCCCAAAGGAACCGTTTTTTTTTAAAAGACTTGTCTTCAGCCGTGCTGCAAAATGAAATGGTTTTGCTTTAAAATTGTTTCACTTTGTGATAAGACGATCCCGATGTATGACAAAAGACTGGCAACTGAAATGAGATAGAGCACATACTTTCTCCTTCATCCACAAATGTTTACGAATATAAAGAGACTCTAGGCTATTTAGCAGAATTTAAGGATGATGAAAATTGTAAAATCACTTTGAAAGTCTACTTGATTTTAAAAATTTCACGTTTGCCGATGCAACAATCAGTGAGCAATAAACACAATAGCAGAATGGATTTATAAAGTAGTATACTCTTACTTGAAAATACCTTATTCCATCCATCAAAAAATAATACTCCCTCCATTCCACATTGTAATAAATTTTAGCCAATTTACTTCTTGTCTAGATCTACTGACATCTATACGAATCTAAACATATATATGAAACATATATATAGATCCATAAATAAATCTGTTTAAAAGTTAAAAACGCCTTACAGTATAAAAGGGAGGAACTACAACTTTGACAATAAAAAACAAATTAGTAGATAAGGGAATGACCTAATGCTCTCGTTGACCTGGGATGATTGAGAGTGGGAGTTTTGTTGTGGGTAACATGAGGAGAAATGTGAATGAGTGGTGGACAGAAAATAGTAATCTTTAGTTGCAGTTTCTTTTTGACAAAATTTGAACGCTCAATTGCATTCCTTTTTTTTTCTTTGACATTCATTCCTTTTTTTTAAACAAAGGGAAATATATTTTCTGACAAATAGAGAAAGCCCAAAGCACTTATAACTGTGGATTGAGGGAGTATTATTTATTTCTTGAACGTGCCTACCTAGGCAATGAGCATGCCTTCTGAAATATTTTTCCTATAGAAAGTTTAGAGGCACACTTGTGCAAAACATAAACCATGCATGTAAATGCACTGCGCAACTCCAGGCAGTGTTCATCTTTCCAATCCCAAGCGGAATCCTGACCCAGCGGTACAGCGGTTTTCATCCAATTTCGAAAATATTTTGGTCAAATTACTTTTTCATCTCGAAGGAATTCAAAATTATACTCTGAATCTACTTTTATCCCCTGGCAAAGCTCAGAATATCGTTGTTTTCTTTTAAAAACGTGAACCCTGCTTCCAGCAATGAGACTCACAACCGACGTACTGCATCTGTCCAACACCCAAAATGTGAACACGAAAATTCCATCCAACAGAGAAGAATACCCTGTCAGCCACTTCAACTAACCATAGACACATTGAAACCAATATGGACTAACGTACATGTAAAATAGGAATAGCGCATTACTATCTGATAACAATATATCACGACCATTTTTCAACAAAGCACACGGTTAAAATGAGCTCTCCTCATATAATGGTCGTCTGATCAGCCCGGGAAACTTATACAACAAAAGACACAACAAACCAAACACCATCTTTTCAGAGGGGGAAACAAAAAACGAAAGCTCAAAAAAATGACACGTCATCTACGAACTCTCCCTACTCGACTACTCGTACACACCACGAGAAAAGAAAAAAACCCAATCACATGACATCGACGTAGGAGTCGTCCTCGCCGTCGCCGTCGCAGTAGCCGCCGTCGATCACCACCGCATCAGCCTCGTCGAGCAATCTGGACCCTCCGATGTCGAACCGCTCGATCCTAGCCCCACGCCGGATCACCTCCTCGTCCTTTTCGTCGAACCCGACGCATCCCCTCGCCGTGAACTCCCGCAGCTCGCCGCAGCCGGCGAGGATGGCGAGAAGCTCTCGCCGGGGGAGGTAGCATCGGTCGAGACAAATCCAACGCAGCCGTCTCATCGACGCCGCCATCGCCGCGGCGTCCTCCGGCTTGATCGACCCGGAGGCGATCCGTATCCCGACGAGGCCAGGGCAGTGGACGGCCATCGCCGCGGCGAGGGCGGGGAAGGAGGATGCCGGCTTGGATTCGAGCTCGAGGTGCTCGAGGCGGGGCCACATGGGGATGAGATCCGGCAGGCGAGACTCGTCGGCGGGGGAGAGCTTGGGGAGGGAGAGGCGGCGGAGGGACGGGCATGAGGCGGCGACGAGGTCGAGGTCGGAGGAGGAGAGGAGGGGAGGGAGGGAGAGGGAGGAGAGGGAGGAGGAGGAGCGGGAGAGGCAGAGGCGGAGGAAGCCGGAGAAGGTGAAGCGGCGGACGGCGTGGAGGCGGGCGAAGGCGGCGGCGAGGGGCGACCACGGCATGAAGCGGGCGAGGTGGTCGCGGCGGAGGTCGAGGGAGCGGTACAGGGACGGGTCGCCGGCGGCGCGGCGCCACCCGCGGCACACCAGGGACGGCACCGCCGTCGCCACCTCGTCCAGCTCCAGACGCCGGAACACCTCCACCAGGCAGTCCGTCTCCAGCTCCGCCCACGGCGCCGCCGGCGAGCTCGCCATGGCGAGATATCTGATCGAGCTCGTGGTCGGCTAATTAGAGATTAATTAGGCAGGGGAGTAAGTGGGTGTGATTAGAGAGGACTTAAGGTTTGTGTGATTTAATTGGGAGTACGAAATAGACGCGGTCTGGTCTTTATATAAAGGAATGGAAGCTTCCGACAGGGGAGTGTGGGAGTGCACGTGGCCTGTCGATTGCCTCCCTTTCTCCTGGACAGATTATTGTAATATTGTTCCCTAGCTAGCTTTACCACTGTTTTGGACTGGCTGACTGTCAACCGCCGGCAAAATGGACGATCAACTCCCAAATGAGGAGTACCGAACTTTGCAATCAGAGAATTTTTACGGCACATAGGAGCTCGAGCTAGGTGCTTAGGTAGTTAGGTACCATATGTTTTTGGTTTTCAATTTTGATAAATGTATATATAGATGTTTTACGGTTTTTGTGAGACACGACGAGGTAAATCAATGATAAAACCTTCAGGTACCTTCTCCAACTTTGTTAGTACGTAATGGCGCCAGATATCCAAAATTCTTTATTTTATTTACATCCAAAACCATGCAAAGCTGTGAATAAAAAGAAATTGTCCATATCATTTGTACTTGCTAAAATTCAACAATTATCTATGTTTATTAAGTGAAAACAAACAAATATGAAAGCCATAGATGTGGTCATAGGTGACAATGGTCTATTACATGCACAGGTGTTTCTTCAAGCCAAGGGCAGATCCACCCTATCAGCGGGGTGAGACGGCCGGCCCAGCTACGGACTACGTCAACCCAACCCGCTAAAGACCCCAAGTCCTTCTCTAACACCACCGACACAATTTAAACACAATTTATATGCATTTTTCACTATGAGCATGAGGAAAGATCGTGGAGTTGGAGATTGAGGCTACATCGCTTCAATTTTAATTATCACTTGGCATTTGGACCATTGACGCACACAACGCTTGGCAGTATGTGTTGTGTTCGGATTTTTTTGAGTGAGTATTTTTTATCTAACTACAGATTTAGTGTCTTCGTATATCACAAAACTACAGATTTTTTGATTGAGTATTTTTTATCTAACTATATTTTAATTATGGGTCTGCTTTTGCTTTAAGCTAAATCTTTATGCATTTGTTTCTTTAGTACTTCCTCCTTCCACGTTTATGAACGTTATAAGAAAATCTAGAGGGAGTAGATTTTAAGAAGAAGGACGTAGCTAGTGGAACTATATGCATATCTTGTTGATATACAAATAGCACACCGATAAAGGAGGGAACTATTTGGAGGGTGAGTATAAATTTATAAAGGATGAGTTATTTTCTTGTATAAGTAGGACTCCCTGTACAAGTAGAATTTGTGGCTTTGCATAGTCACATCTATGTATATAAATATATGAGGGGTGTGTATCTCATGTATCGGTTTTTAGATAGAAGAGAAGACAAAATCTAGGGTTTAGCCTGGAGGCTCGACGAGAGGTCGAATTTAGTGAGGACAGTGATTTGTTAAACTTTGTAAATACATATTGAAGAAATAAAGTTGATCTACATCCACGAGTTATTCGATTGTGTGTTTTGACCGGAGGACCGGTCAGACCGGCAACGACGACATGGTCAGACCGGGCGCACAATCGGACCAGTGACGTTAGGATGACACGGCTATTCTTCCATCAACACAGAGGTATCTTTTATTTCTGCTAAAAGATTTAGATTTTGAGTGGTACAACTATTCATCCTCCTTCTGATTGGTTTGGTTCTTGGAATTCGAATCTACAACACTTTCCACTTTCTCGCCCCCTCCTTTTCTTCTCGTTCACCACCCTCTTCTCAGGAACCGTCGTCCTACTTCCTTCCTTATTCAGCATTGACAAGGAAGCATACACAAATTAATTTGAGAGGATCAATGTTTCCATAGATGCGTCCTTGGTGGGCTCTCTATGGCGACAGCTTTGTCCTTGGCTGCCATGGCAACGGGGGGAGGGGGGGTAGGTTGTGCTGAGGAGGCTTAGCCGTAGACAAGGGGTGTGTCCCCGCACCTGCTGCCATTGAGCAGTGTGCTGCTGGGTGGCCGTCATGTCTCGTTCTTTCGCCAACGCCATCACCTGGGAGGATTTTCATGCGGTAGCATTGTACTAAAGACGTTAGTTGGTACCAAGTAATGCGTACCTGATTTAGGGTAGTTGTCGGGTGGGCGGGCATGAGTTGGCCTTGGACGCAACTAGGCACCGGACGTTTGATGGGAAGCAAAATATCAGATGCCTGTAATTGTGTTTTAATGCGTATAGAAAAGATGTTTTACTATTTAGTGAAAAGTGTTTCAGTGGGATATGATTGGAATATTTTTTCTGACTATTAAAACATTTTTACTAAAACATTTTTCACTGAACGGTGAAACATCTTTTTTTCGTGCGTATTAAAATGCAGTTACGGTCATCTGATGTTTGGGCTTCCATCGGACGTTCGGATTGTAGCATTTCGAGTTGGCGTCGCCTCAAGTAGGTACACCCTCTTCTGCCACGCACATGTGTGTGTATATTGTACGGTGGAGGCCTACATGTACACCTATATATAACAACCCTTCCTTTTTTTTATCTTTAAAAAGAGTCCTGATATATATACCGGTCTGGGAACATTTTGGGCGGGTCCACCACGTTTCACGGAGTAACATGGGGGAGGCGATTGCCTGGCGATCGCAGGGGGTTTAGGGTTTCTTCGATGGGGGTGGTGTCTAGCGGCGACGGAGTTTGCTCCGACGGCTGCTCTTGGAGGATCACTTGACCTAATCCCTCGTGACAGTGCGTGCGGCTTAGGGACAAGTCTGAAGGGAGCGATGGAGAGTCGCACCGAGGGGGAGAACTCGGTGGAGGGAAGTGGAGCATCTAGGACTGCATCGGAGAAACCATCTCCATCCAGTCTGTCTGCCAGGTTGGGAGGTCTGATCTTAACTGAAAAAGAGGACGAGGGTCTCATTATCGGCCACGCAGAAGATTTGGTTTTACCCAAACCAAGATGGGTGGCAGTAGGCAAGGTTTTGTCTCCCAAAGCCCTAGTTCTGGATGCATTGGAGAGAGCGATGAAGAGGGCGTGGGGTCTCCACAAGGAAGCAAACTTCAGGGATCTAGGGGAAAACAGATTCATGGTGAAATTCACCTCTGAAGGAGATTGGAAACATGTGATGAATGGAGGCCCCTAGCAATTTGATTTTCATGTGGTTTTGCTGAAGGAGACTGACAGGACTATGAGGCCATCTGATATTATTTTCGATGATATGCCCGTGTGGATTCAGGTACATGATCTCCTGTTGAATTTAATGAGCAATGTTTTTGGGGGAGAAGATTAGAAAATTCTTTGTGAAAGTACTGAATGTGGATATGGATGATGACGGGATGGCTTGGGATAAATATCTGCGTATCAGGGTGATGATATAGGTTGATCAAACTTTGCAACGAGGCATCAAACTTGGGGTTAATGCAGGGATAAATTTTTTGGGAAGTGCACTATACACACTGCCATTTGGGCTCCAACTTAAAGTGCTGTTTTTAGCTGTTTGATGACCCTATGATATGTCGATCGACTATGATACGTTGTAACCTACGCTTACCAAAAGCAACATAGAAAGGATACATATCAGTAGCTTATTTTCTAGTGAATGATACTACTACTGGAGAAACTTAACTACTGCTTACAAATACCAGCAATTATGGACACAGGTTGTTCACATTCTGTACAATTTAATGAAAGATCTATTTATCATTGAAACAGCTTTATAACGAGGTACCACGTTCGAGGTTTAGGTTAGAAAATCCCAAATTAATAAGCGAAAAAATTAATCTATATAAAAAATAATCTATAATTTTTGGAAATAAAAATAAGGCATATTGAAAAAGATTTTTAGAGTCCATATAGAAATAGAATTTAAAAATAAAATTTATAAATAAGAAAAAATTGAAAGAGTGTATGGAGTCCATATATTGAAAGAGTGTATGGAGTCCATATAAAAATATAATTAGTAAATGAGTGAAATTCAAAATTAAAAAAAGGAAATATCGAAAGGGACTCTAGAGTCCATATTAAAAGCCAATTATAAAATAACTGAATTTTGAAATTAAATAATAAGAAAATTTTAAAATAGCATATAAATTTCATATAGAAATACAATTTAAAAGTAAATAAAGTCCAAAATAATAAAATAGGAATATTGAAAGAAGAGTCCATCTATAATACAACACACGATTTATTAAAATTCAGCATAAAAATATATTTCAAAGTTAGAATTCAATACAACATCTGAAGTAAGCAAATTTTTAAAATTCAAAGTAAATATATAATGGCAAAAAGTAAAGTCTACGTAGTACTACAATTTAGAAATAACTAAAATTTAGAATAAAAGTTAGGTAATATTTTTGTGAGGGAAAAAATTAGGTAATATTAGTTCATTTAATTTAAGAGAGTTGATCACACATTGAGTTATTGAACTCATAATGTCTATATAAGTTGGGATCTTCGCACGATAGAATATTTTGTAGCCTCCCATCTCTAGTTTTCTTTGTTATTTAAAAAATGACCACAGATGGCATCCACTATGTTGAGGCATGTAGGCAATAATGTAGCCCCAATATGCATCTCTTTGCTGCATTAACAGTGTCGGAGATAAGTGAGCATGCTCGATCTAAAAAGGCAGGGATCAACTATGAGAAGAGCGGCGGCGGCAAAGCACATACAAGCGGTTGTGGCTACAGAAGAGCATCCACGAACTACAGAGGTATCGAGCCGTTATGAGTAGGGAAACATCGAAGAGCAGGCACACACGATTCACAAAGGCAATGAGTGGCGGTGGTGGGTAAACACGTACAGGCAGTGACTGCGACCAACAAGCACATGAGCCACGGATGCAGTGAATAATTAATTGTAAATAAAATTATAACGATGGTAATAATGGATGAGCAATCTCGAGGGCAATAACTAGATAGTGGTGAGCACAAGCGGAATTGAGGGGACAACGACCATAATGAGGTCAATGACACAACAATAATAGGTGATCAGCTTGTATGCAATGATCAATTTAGCTACAAGAAAGCTCAAGAGAAGTAGCGGTAAGATAGCTTAAGTAAAGTTGACAAGAAGTGTCAAGGTAACATCGTTGGCAGTGTCAAATGAGTTCGAGGGGTGACCGTTGGTAAGCCCGCATGGAAAATAATAGTTATGGGCTTGGGTGAAGTCAAGAAGAAATAAAGAAGTGAGATGCTGCAATAGGGACGAATGAAGAGACGCGTTATGATTTTTTGAAGGAAAATTAAAATATATATATAAAGCTAATACCAGGATAAAAGCGTAATATATTGGAATGGTGATAACTTTTGATCCTACTAAGTTACTTATAGATTTTAAAAAATCATAATTAATATGATTAATAGATCCTATAAAAATTGTTTAACCAATATATAATTAATATTATGATCAACAATTAAGGAAACAAATTCATATGTTTTAGAGTTAAAAAAGATTAAAAAATGCAGCATAAAAATAATTAAATCTAGCCATGCAAATATACGGGATACCTTGTTGCTAGCTCTTTTCATACCAAAAGGTTTCGGACAGCATATATCCGTTTCACACTGCAAAGGTCATGGACAAAATGGTCTAATAAGATACACCTACTATTGATCTTTTATAAGCTTATTAAACTTGAGGTGGAGTGGACATAACTCATGTATGCGTTAATTTTCAGAGTTTAGAGTTGAATGGCTTGGAGCTCGATCAAACCTCTTTACTCATTAATTCATTCCTCCATCTAAATAGCAAACAGTTACTATCGTCTTGATTGCGTTTTTTTTTTTTGAAAGGATTCTTCTTGATTACATTGTTGAACAAAATTATGCCGAGACAAGAAACACGTTTCAGAGAACTAGACCATGGTTGGTGAAACAGTACGTACGAGAGAAGGCCTTTTCTGAACGCTCCTGCTTAGAACAATGAAAGGTTGACTACTTGGTCCTGCCAAAGTGCCAATTGTGCGAAGGAAAGGAGGAGGATGGCACTGTCCAAATTTTGTTCTCTAGCTCGTCCTAGGAGGCTAGGACTAATCGTCGATTGTAAGGTGACATTATCCTTCTTTTTTCATCCATTTGCCAATATATCTCTGTAATTAGAAAGACTCTTGTGCACTTTAAATGATAAATGGTGTAATTAACATATCAATGAGCATGGCTAAACGTACTTAAAAAATTCTCACAAAACTCCCATAAACAAAGATATGAAACCATATCATATAGTTAATTACAAGAAATATGTTTGCACTTTAAAAGATATGAACGTCTTAATTAAGGGCATGAAGATTTTGAGAACATGATATTTTCCGAGGGATTAGTTCGTATGATTCATATACTATAGAAAATTAACATATTTATCCTTTGGAGAGCTATGCTCTCAATTGATAACTATGCCCTCAACTGATAACTATGCCGGTGATAAATTACTTTGAACGCAACGATCTGTTTTATACATTGATTTGACAGCATATGCATATCGCCCTTTTAGGATAAATTTTCCCTAAAGCAATTGGTTATAATTTTCATTGGGCAGATAAATAAAGATATTTTCGGTTATTTGCTACACACTCCTTTCAAATATATAAACATTTAAACTAGGATGTGTCATATCATATTCTAAATGCTTATGGACGGATGGAGTACTAAAATGTAGTCTCTCCATTTTACAATGTAAAATGTTTTGACTTTTAAGTTCAACTTAAATAAGTTTGACCTAGATTAGCAGTATTTTCAATCCAAAACATATATGCTGCAAAAGTGCATTCAATATTCAATTTAATAAAATTAATTTATTTATGTTATAAACGCTGGTATGTTTTCTATAGAAAAAAGTCAACGTTAATGTAACATCAAGTGTGAGAAAAAAAGAAAGACCGAGGAAATTACCATCAGCCGAGGAATATGGTAACGATAAATTACTTTGAACGCAATGGCATGCTTTAGACATCAATTTCGCGACAGTGAATGGCTCCCTTTTGGGAGAAAATTTCCATGAAGCTATATATTGTTTTTCATCAACCCGATTAATTAGGTTTCAATGAAACATGATATGTTGGCCTATTTGAGAAAACAAAACAAAAAATTACATCCTATATCTTTACTCCTTTTTTTTTTGCATTCCAATCGACCACTCATTTTTCTTTCTTCAATATGCCTTATCCTACTTATAATAATTGTGTCCAAAGTACTAAAACAAGTCACAAATATATGCCTTTTGATAACCGACATACAGAACTCAACAAAGTTTTTGTTGTAATGCTCTACGTACGATATAATTTTAAACTTATTAAGAGGTATAAGCTACAAATAGCGAGCGGGCCTGGTTTTCATTTCAGTGAACAAAATTTAAGGCCTCATAATTGTAAGACCTCCGCTCCGGTGCTCCCTATGGATAGTATAAAATAATATTTACCGTTGGACCTATATACCTGTACTGACAATATTTTGGGACAATAGAAATTTTGAGGGTACGATCATCCACGAGAAAAATACCGTGAAGATCATAATTCCGCATCTCCACCGAGTGATTCCCCCTCATCAGTTCGCTGACCACGCGTCTCGTCATTCACTGACCACGCGCCTCCGTCACCACCGCCAATGTTACAACTCCGCCATTGCCAACACGGTGCCTCTGCCGCCGCCGCAAGCGACCGGATCTGATAAATGCCTTCCATCATTGCAGATAAACACCGTTCTAGGAAATAGAAAAAAAATAAAATAAAATCTTATCCCTGTTCACTTACTTGTAAATAACTAATATGTACTTTTAAATAAATGCTAATAAATAACTAATATGTACTTTTAAATAAACGGTTAAGATTATTTCTATTGAAAGTATAATACTGATAGTAGAGAGCGCTGCTGTGATCGTAAACAGTAGGTAGAGTATTCATGGTTCTATAGATTAAAAAACTTCATTCTGCTTTTATTTTTCATACGACATATATATTTTGAGTATAAAACTCAAAAGTATAAGAAAATAAACCTCACTTTTGCTCGGTCGTTGTTGCTTGATCTAATGGGTGATATGCACATATACAAAACGCCAATGTCTTCTAGAAGATGGGCTTCGAGCACTTTGTAGTAACAATTTAACAAATTGCCAAATTGGGTCCCTCACGCAGTCACGCTGCAAGTGGTCAAAATATTTGTATTCTTCCTTGGGGCCCTACAAAATCGAAGTGATCAACATCGTTCTTCCTGCACGTAAATAATCCCCGTGAACACGTAACCCAACATTTGGATTTGTCAAATTTATCCAACTGCCAACGACACAACATTTGGAGTGATGAAATAAGTTAAGTTGTGGTACTTCCGTTTTCCTAAGTATGATAGTGCACATGAAAATCATGCACATATATAGCTGGGTTTTTATTATCTTGCTGATCGATGCAATCCAAGTACTTCAGGTCATCATAAAATAATTTTAAGCAATGCATGATTGTGGTGATCATCTTTTGATTGTTCACGTCTGACACGTCACCTTGAAGGTGGTTACTTTCTTCTCTTCCACGAATACGATATGGCACACGTATAGCCTTTGTGGTAGATTTTTCTGTCAGAAGTTTCAGTCACAAGAAACAAACTAATCCTGGACAAAGTTCAACCGAAAAGAGGTTGAAGTAAATCAATATACTATGTGAATTC
Source organism: Leersia perrieri (assembly GCA_000325765.3). Classification (NCBI taxonomy): domain Eukaryota; kingdom Viridiplantae; phylum Streptophyta; class Magnoliopsida; order Poales; family Poaceae; genus Leersia; species Leersia perrieri. The sequence continues at coordinate 19,628,892 of CM002481.1, forward strand.
ACTGCAAGTTTCAAAACTGAACAAGCACAGAAATAACAAGTACTAATGGGTTAATTAATTTGTACTGATACTGGGGGTTGCTTTTGTATGAGTCGATACTTTCTGTGTGTTTTTCCAAGATAATGGATTATCCGACCTTTACTTCAAAAGAAGCTACAACCACTTATTACATAGTTTAAAGTTTACAACTCTAGGTACACAGAAGTTTAAACATCCTAGATGCAAATAAAAGGCATTCAATTCTATTGCTAAATCTTCAACCATAGCGTACAAAAATATATAGCTAAGTCTTCAACTTCTTGGCATGCAGTAGAAATGCATTACTTATCCTCATCATACTTCTATAGGTGCGCCCAAAACCGCAGCCAAAACGTTACCTTGAATAACCTGCAAATATGATTTATATGGTGATTTGTCAAAACCACTTCATTTCTACTTACCTTAACTATAGAGTGCAGCTAATACTTTCTGTGTGTGCTTAATCTGGCTGGAACTTGGAGACCAACCAGAGACATACCCGTTGAAATGAGCTAGGTGTTGGAAACTCGTAAAAATCATACCTAAAAGTTTTATAAATTTATGAAACAAATTACTAAAGGTAGGTGTATATATGAAATACATTAAAAAATCTTAAGTCCAAACTTGACTTCATTTGGGAGTAAAAAAAGATAAATTTTGGATGAATAGTAACAGATATTGTTTGCCGAAATTTTGTTTTTTTACTCCCAAATGAACATATTTCATACTTACACTTATCTCTAGTATAGTTTTCATGAATTTATGAAACACTTAGATATGATTTCTAGCTTCCAATGTTTAGCTTGTTTTTACCTGATGTATCCTCTCCTGATGGTGTGATTTTTCCCAAAGTTCTTTTTATTGGAAAGAGAGCACAACTCTCTTGCTGATGATCATTGATCACTGTTCTATAATTTTTCTCATTGTAGTTAATTTTGAGTCGCTTTCTAAATCGAACCTTTAAAATATTTTCTGACCAAAAAATTGAAATCCTACTCTCTTCTAGCGAGCTGTCGTCAGTGTCCTGCATCACGATTAATCATCTACGCTCAGCTAAGATTCAATTGCATAATGAACAACTTGCTTTTTTCACTTAGGATTACCCAATCTAATATCTATGGTTCTTCGCGAATCTATGAAGTGTTGCACCTATGTTGACTACAAGAATATATATTTTCGATTCACACACGCACACGCGCACAAACTTCACTGCACACCGAACACCACACTGATGCACCCACGACTGAGTCCTCTAGCACACGCTCGCTGCATTTCTATTAAAACTTAACTTGCATGTGCTACATAATATGTGGACACCCTGATTTCAAACCTGATGGGTGAAATCAAGGACCTATGACTCACCACCGCAAGGTTTGGTATGATCCCTATTTGAGTACATATTACTACTCCCTTTTCTCGCAAATACTTCCTCTATAGTAAAATATATATCATTTTGGGATTCAAATTTATCATTTTGAGATTTTTCCAAAACATTTTTCCACAACAAAAAGAAACTTTTGTCCTATCAATCACCTCAATTCAAAATTTTCTCCATCCTAGCCCAACTACATTCTTACAGAGGGAGTATAAGAGAATAAACTCTCTTAATACAAGGCAAATTTTGCTTTAGGAAATTGGCACTTGCTGGTAAGAAGTTCTAGTTTTGTGGCTTTGTCGCATACTCATTTTCTGGATTGTTTGCCAAAAGACACTTTGACACAATATTAATAATTTTGTGATGAAGAGATATATTAATTGGGAAAATATGAAAATTTAAATTTATAATAAAATTTATCTAATTTTAAATATCCTATAAAATTCCAAATAGTCTCAAGTTTTTGAAATAAGATTTTCCAAAAAACATAAAAGTACAATTTTAATTTTAATTTTTTAATATATATATATACATATATATTAAATTCAAGACAACTTTGCAATATTGTAAAATATGTTTAAATTCAACCAGTATTTGTACAAATTTAAATCTTGCCAGGTGGTGAAGGGTAGAATCATCTTTCGTAAACTTTTATCCCTCCTTTTGAAGAGGGTATGTTAAAAGAATTGCCAGACTGCCTTTTAGCAGATTTTAAAAAAGCCGTTGTAGAGCAAATCATGCCATACTAAAACTACTTTTTAATATTCCCCGTATTTATTAATATATCACAGGACAGTTCTTTTGCAAATACTAGGAACTTTTTAGGGCCATTAGAGTAATTTAACCGCAACCTCTCCTAATGTTTGGTAACCAATGGAGTACTAATTAAAGCTAATTACGAGAATGATATAGTTAATACATAAAGCTTTCCCGGAAATGATAGATAAGACATAAAGCTAGATAGATAAGTTGATTAAGTCGTAAAGAAGAAAAATATGTGCACCTTAGTTTGGTGAATCCTAATGATGATATACTAATTTATGATCGTTGAACGTATTGAGAAACTTTTAGTATCAGAATAGTCGCATTTAGTGGATCTGAATCATAAATAAATAAGGCCCATAGAAAAAAATATTTTGATGCAAAAGTAACTCTGCCCATACTTTAAAACTATTTCCCTGCAGGACCATCATACTTTAATTAATTAACTTGTAACAAATTTACATACTCACTCGGTCCACGAATATAAACATTATTTAGGTGTGATGTGATAACAAATCTAGACCACTGAGAGAGCAGCAGATAAGGCACCAAGCAACTAGTAATATTTTTATGTTTTTAATTTATTTACTAATTGTGTAGCGCACTTGGTGAAAATTCTGAAACCCAATTTTTTTTTGCGAGATCAGTGGCAAATTAATTAAGTATTTCTTCATCTTACTGTAAATTCTAACATGTTTCAAGAAATAAAAAAATGTGCAGAGCCTTCCGAAATACAGAAATATATAATACACCTTCCGAAAGCTTTTCGGAGATGCGCTCTAGGGGCGATCGTCATAGGTGCTAGGGTTTCTTCGACCGGGGTGGTTTGGTAGCGGCGCTGCGATCTTCTCGTCTTCTCGTGGCGGCTGGCGAGTGTGATTCCTTGACCTAAAATTGATCGACTATGATCGGGAGTAGGGTGCAAGGCTGTTTTTCTTTGGTTTTTCGACAGAAGATGACGAGGAACAGTGGTGATCACAGGGAGGGCTCTGGGGCGGGAAGTACGGCGACAAAGTCTCCAATCAGCAAACCCTCCCCCACGGGGCTGATTCTGACGGAGAAGGAGGATGCAGGCATCGTCATTGGTGATCCAGATGGGGTAAGTTTACCAAAACCAAGATGCATTGCTGTGGGCAGAATTTTGTCTCCAAAACCTATGGTTCTTGGGGCCTTGGAAAGAGCGATGCAGAGGGCGTAGGGGCTGCATAAGGAGGTGAGTTTCAGAGATCTGGGGAATAATAAATTTCTGGTGAAGTTTGCATCAGAGGGGGATTGGAAACATGTAATGCAGGGAGGGCCTTGGCAGTTTGATTTCCATGCTGTGATCTTGAAGGATTTGGATGGGGACACTAGGCTGTCAGATGTTATTCCCGATGAATTTGTCAGTTTGGATCCATGTGCATGATCTCCCATTGAATTTCATGAACAAAACTTATGGGGAAAAGATTGGGAAATTTTTTGGAGATGTGTTAGTGGTTGATGTGGATGATGATGGAAAGGCATGGGACAAATTCTTGAGGATCAGAGTTAAGATTAAAGTAGATGTTCCTTTGCAGAGATGAATTAAATTGCGTGCTAGTAAGGAAGATGATGAGGGGCAATGGTTTGATGTTTTATATGAAAAGATTCCGCATTTTTGCTTTGAGTGCGGATTACTTTACCATCAAGGAGAAGAATGTCAGGCGGAAAGGAGTGAGGGTGGACAACAATGGGGAGAATGGTTGAGAGCACAACCGGTGAAGTCGAGGAAAAGCAACTCGCAATCAGGCAAACCTGTACATACAGGAAGTTCTCTCAGTAGCCGCTCTGGTTCACCTGATTATGCTTTCAGGGGTCATGCTGTTATTCGTGATCTGCCTAGAAAGCAACTCTTTCCACAAAAGAAGAGTGTCAAAGATCGGTTATCTGGAGGGGAGTATGGAGGTGAGAACCAGAGAGAAGAACAAGTTCTCAGTCCAGTTCGGGAGAGAAGAAGAGAAGCTACTGAAGCAGACAATGTTGATCTCAATGCCAAAATTTGTTCTTTCAGGAGGATACCAAGAAGTGATTATTATGAAAGGGAGGGAGACAGCTACCCTCCAAAAGGATCTAGGGAACAGTGTGAACACAGTCAGGACAGCCCGATTAATAGAAGAGAGTCGCTAAAACGGGTTTGGCGACGGAAAGATGGTATGGATATGGAGGAAGAAATAGATGGAGGTATTAATAAAAGAGTTAAAGCACTAGATAGATTGGGAGGAAGAGCTACCCAAAGCCAAGCTTCTTCATCGGCGCCCTCGGAACCCCGAGGCCGCCGAACGCAATGAAAATCTTAGTTTGGAAATGCCGGGGTTTGGGGTTGGACCCGGCAATGGGTGAGCTGAGAGATCTTTTACGATCTTACAACCCAGAGGTGGTGTTTCTTTCGGAGACTAAGAGCGAAGGGGTGATGAAGAGGTTGTGTGCAAGAATAGGTTTTCCCAATGTTTTGCCGGCTCATGCAGGGGCAGAAGTGGGGGCCTAGCTTTGATGCGGAAAGATGGTGTGGATGTCTCACTAAAACTGTATTCACAGTATTTTATTGATGTTAGGATTGCTAAAGAGGGTCAACTTTGGAGGTTCACAAGAGTGTATGGAGAACCGAAGTCTGATCAACGGAGTAGAACGTGGGAGTTCCTACGTTTTTTGAGTGCCCAGGATGATGTTCCTTGGCTGTGCGTAGGTGACTTTAATGAGATAACAAAAGCAGAGGAACAATTGGGGCAGAATGATAGATCCGAGCCTCGGATGACAGCATTTCGAGACTGTATCCAAGAGTGCAATTCAGTAGACCTGGGGTTCACAGGATACCCGTTTACTTGGGATAATAAAAGGCAAGGTGACTCCAATGTACAGTCAAGGCTTGATCGAGCTTTGGGGACAGCCCCTTTGCGAAATCTTTTCCCTTCAATAAATGTTGAACATATAGATACAGAGGAGTCAGACAATAGCTCCCTTCTGATCAGTTTATACACGGAGGTTCCTTTAACCAGCAAAAACAGAGGGAGAAGGGTTTTTCAGTATGAAGAGATGTGGAGTAAACATGAAGATTATCAGAGGACGGTAGAAGCAGCTTGGTCAGATGCAAGTCTGCTAGGGGGAGGAGCGGTAGGACTGGGCAAAAAATTGAACAAAGTTTCGGCAGATATGAAAGTATGGGGATGGGAAGTTTTTGGTTCAATTAGAAAAGAAATTAAAATGCTGAAAGAAGATCTGCGCAAGGCTAAAAATGAGGCACTGGTCTCAAAAGATTTCAGCAGGGTCAAGGAGATAGAGAAAAAGTTGCATGTGTTATATGATAGAGAGGAAATCATGTATAAGCAACGGTCTCAACAGGACTGGCTGAAGGAGGGGGACCGAAACATCAAATATTTTCAAGGAAGGGCAACCCATAGAAAAAGGAAAAATACAATTAAAAGGTTGAAGAAGGACGATGGATCTTTTTGTTCTACTGATGATGAAATGAGAGAGCTAGCAAAATCCTTTTATGCTGATCTATTCCACTCCCAGGGAAGTGTACATTCCAATGAGGTGTTAAATTCGATCTCAACACTGGTTGATGATCAGATGAATGCAGAGTTGCTGTAGGAATTCTCTGACGAAGAAATCAGGATGGCGCTTTTCCAAATGGGACCAACAAAAGCTCCAGGTTTGGACAGCCTTCCGGCGATTTTCTACCAACGCCACTGGGCGTTAGTAGGTAAAGATGTATGTAATGCAGTCCGTGATTTTCTAGAAGGAAGGGCAGTTCCGGCCAACCTGAATGATACACTTTTAGTGTTGATTCCAAAGGTGAATAACCCTGACCATTTGTCCCAATTCCGGCCAATAAGCTTATGTAATGTGTTAGATTGGCTCGAAGGTTCTAGCGAACAGATTGAAGAAATTCCTGCCGGACCTAGTATCTGAGGAGCAGAGTGCTTTTGTCCCCGATAGGCTCATTACGGACAACGTCTTTATCGCGTATGAATGTATACATGCTATGCAGACCAGGAAAAGGAAATCACCGCTCTGTGCGGTCAAATTGGACATGATGAAGGCGTATGATCGTGTTGAATGGGCCTTTTTGGAACAGGTTCAGAGAAAGCTGGGTTTTGCGGAAGGATGGATCAATATAATCATGCAATGTGTTAGAACAGTAAGGTATGCAGTTAAGCTGAATGGAGCAATTTCAGAAAATTTTGTTCCAACAAGGGGGATAAGACAAGGGGACCCATTATCTCCCTACCTTTTCATTATGTGTGCAGAAGGCTTTTCTAAACTAATGAAAGTGCAGAGGGATGCTAATAAGATTAAAGGGGTGAAATTTGGGGCCACTAGGCCACATGTCACTCACCTTTTGTTCGCTGATGATAGTGTTATTTTCATGGAGGCAAAATCTGCACAAATGAGATGCCTGAAAGAAATATTACTGAAGTATGAGGCCTGCTCGGGTCAGAAAATTAATTTGGAGAAGTCTTCAATTTTCTTCGGGAAAGGTTGCCCACAAGTCAGAAGGCAGGAGATGAAGCAAGTAATTGGCATCCATCATGAAGCTCTAAATGAGAAATATTTGGGTCTACCAACACAGGTTGGTAGATCAAAACTTGGAGCTTTTAAAAGCAGTAAAGAAAGACTTTGGGCAAAAGCTTCAGGTTTAAAAAGCCAAGGTATGTCTAAGGCGGGGAAGGAAGTTTTAATCAAGTCAGTGCTGCTATCAGTTCCCACTTATTCCATGAGTGTGTTTAAAATCCCGAAGACTTTATGTTCTCAGCTAAATGGGATTATCAGGAATTTTTGGTAGGGAGCAAAGAAAGGAGAAAAGAAGACTCACTGGATATCATGGCCGAAGTTGTGCAGAACTAAGAAACAAGGCGGGTTAGGCTTCAGGGAAATGTTGGCAAGACAGGGATGGAGGCTGCTGATTTCACCTGAATCTCTGTGTGCGAGGGTTTTGAAGGCACAATATTATCAAAATTGTTCTTTTTTGGAAGCCAGATGCCCACGGAATAGCTCATATACATGGGGAAGCATCTTGTTTGGGAGAGAATTGCTCCGTAAGGTATTGATTTGGAGAGTGGTAGATGGAAATTCTGTACGAGTAAAGGATGATAATTGGATCCCACGTGAGGGATCTTGTAAACCTTTGGGACTCAAAGTGCAAATGCCAAATTTGAAAGTCTCTGAATTATTGATTCCAGACACAAAACAATGGGAAAGTGAAAAAGTCAGAGAATTTCTCTTCGAGTGTGATGTACAGGATGTGTTGAAGATGAAAATTCCAGAATGGGATGGGGAGGATTTTGTTGCGTGGAATTTCACAAAGTCTGGCATATTCTCAATTAAATCAGCTTATCACTGTCAAAGGCAAGCACTGATAGAGAATGGGGCAGCATCAAGCTCATTTAGTCAATCTCATAGGGGATGGCTTAATCTTTGGGAAGCTGATGTTCAGGGGAAAATGAAGATTCATGTATGGCGGCTAATTAAAAATGGTCTTGCTCTTGGAGCTGAGCTACAGAGGAGAAAGATCAAGCAAGGAGTGAAATGTGTTTTCTGCGACAGGGAAGAAACAGCTTTTCATCGATTTTGGGGATGTGCCTTTTCACAATGGGTTTGGACAACAGTGCAGGAAAAACTCTCAGTTACTTTCCCCTGGCCGGATCAGTGCTGCAATGATCATGGCATTCTGTCGCACTGGCTACTGGAGCGCTTGGCTGATCAGGATAAACTCATTGTCAATGGTATAATCAATTCTCTATACAACATTTGGTCAGCTAGGAATGAGGCAAGGTTTGATAATATCCGAGAAGATCCTGTGGTAGTTGCTAATCGGACCTATTATCAATTAGAAGAGTGGGCAAACCTAGCTGAAGATAAGACGAATACTGTTCAGCGTCCGGCAACTATTTGGCAGCCTCCACAGGTTGGATGGACAAAGGTTAATGCTGATGGTGCCTATTGCTCAGCTAAGGGGGAAGGCAGCCTAGGGGTAATTATCAGAGATGACCATGGACAATTTATTGCGGCGTCGTCTCAGTTCCTTTCAGACGTAGCGGATGCAACAATGGCAGAAATATATGCCAATATTAGAGCGGCCCAGCTAGCAGCGGAAATGGGAATCACGAAGGCCATCTTTGAGACTGACTCGATGGAGGTTTTGAGGATGGTTTCAGCGAGGGAGAAGGGGCACTCAGTTTATGCTACGGTGATCCAAGAATTCAATTTAAAGTTAAGGGTTTTCCAAGAAGTTAAGGTAGTTTAAGCTAGAAGGTCTTCTAGTAAAGTAGCCCATAGATTAGTACAAAAGTGTCTTTTCTTGTTGTCGGTTCCACCGGCATTTATTTTTCCTTTTGTTAGAAGAAGACTGTAAGCAGGTTGGCTTAAATTAATGAAGGGAGAGGTGTTTTCACTCAAAAAAAAAAAAGAAAGCACGATTTATGTTCGAAAGCCTTCTTAATTTCCTGCTTATAAGTTCAGCGAAAACTGAAGCATGCCATGTAAAGATAGATTTTTTTCCCCTATTTTTCGGGTCAGATCAGTCCACATTAATTTGGTAGATCGGTACACGTAGCTACGTAAGTCTAGTCATCGGTCAGGTGAAATCTGAAATGATAATTAGTACTAGTTTGACTAATTACTCGATCTGTTGATTGTTTCCTCTCCTCCCGTTTCAAAATATTTTAGTACCTAATAAAGCATTGGCACGCAGTCTTTGTACACACTCAAGGATACAGAAGAAATTGTGGAATGTGCAGGCAATTAAAGCTGTATATGCAATGTGAAAGCTTTTCTTGTTTAAGTATCTTTGTTGAAATCTCTCCTGTTGAGTGTGCGAAAAGGAAAATCAGAGGCCAGGTTATATATATAATCACGGAATGAGCTTTGCATTAGTCCAATTTTTGTTGGTATAGGACGAAAAATTAGTCACCGTCCGGTCAAGTACCTGAAATTAACGTTCGTTTACCAACTTCATATCTCTGTAACTTCATTTTCGAAGGTGTTATCGCAGTGTTGTAGTTGTGACTTGGGAGGCCTACCACCCTCGCATTAATTCAGTCGCGGTCGGTGACGAAGAGTTCTCCATTAAACAAATTCAACTATTCAAGCATTTTGATCCGGGAACTGCTTCTTACCAGAACCCTCCAGCAAATCTGAAATCTGGACATTTTAAACTGAAACTTCAGAAAGTTGTATTGCTCTGCACATGTTATAAGGATCTAACGTACTACCGTATGAGTTAATTTATAGTTGTACTACTCTATGGAGAAATGAGCATGTATGACTCCTAATTTATCTTCTAGAAGATCTATGGAGAAATGAGCATGGATGAGTCCTAATTTATGTTCTAGAAAACATATGGACTTGTGCTACATATGTGAAGATTTAACACGGTGGGTCCCTCAGAATTCATCATAAAAAGTTTCTTAACGGATCGATGAATATCTATTTATGCACCTAGTTATAGTCCAGTATTCCTAACTACCACAGTCCCCTACATATGACAAAATTAATCAATCGAGATCATCAAGCACATAATCAATTTCTCGTGACCACAGGGGCAGCATGCATGGACTAGATTGAGTACTCCGCCGCTTGTATTTGAGATTGTCATATCAATAGATGGAGTGACCGGTAACTGTACAAGAATGAGGATTGGACCCAGGTGAGATAGAGGAGACTAGTGGGTTCAGTTATCTTTATAGTGGGTGGATGTACTACCGAACTGACCACCGGAGCGAGCCTCAAATTGAAATAACTGTAGATATAAACTCCCTAATTTGGGTGCTCACTACGATACTCAAGCTATCAACTTTGCATCCAGAGAGAGTGCCACACATGTGAAGGTTGCAATTCATACAGAGAATAAAGTTTGAGAGCCCTAGTGCTTGACCATTTCTGCTTTTATCATGTATTGAGAAGACGCAAAAGCTTTCGTGTATCACGTTATATCACCAAAGACAAACAACAACTAGAAACTGTCTTACAAATCCCCAAAAGCAAAGGAGAGAGAAGACAGGAGAGAGAAGGAAAGCTCATTCTCGCCTTCACCGTGGTGGTCAGGTGATCTCACGGATGCGTGTACGCACGCTCGCTGCTCGCATGCCTTCTAGAAAATTGGTAGTGCCTTGTCCGTCACGAGTGCTATATGGCACGTTTTTCGTGGTGAGGCTGGAGACTCAAACGGCCATACCTTTGTATTTCCTCTGTCTTAAAATATAACTATTTATTATATCTTCGTTAATCACAATTATCTCTCATTTAATTTTTTTCACCTATTTTCTCCATTCCATAATATAAGAACTTTTGACTTTTGGGTTTGTTCCAAAATATAAGAATTTTTAGCTTTCATAGATCAATTTTATGGCCCACATATATGTGATTAACAGGTGTTCTTTCCATATTGAGCTGTATTTTCCATACAAAAACCTTTATATTATGAAATGTGTTACGTATAATTCCATCTATCAATTGAAAAGACAGTGGATCCTACATATTTACGAGGGGTATTGTGGACATTTAAATAGATCCTTATTATTTCCTAAAACGGCAATAGTTCTTATATTATGGGACTGAGGGAATACCTTCTTTTCTCAACCAAATCACAACTCTTTCTTATGTCAACCTTAACATCTTAAAAAAATGGCATAAGTTTTTATATTTTGGGACAAAGGTAATACAATTTATGAGAGTTTTTTACAGCAAGCTCTGGGTGAGAGCTTTATTAATTTCTCAGTGAATTTCATGCCTATGTCATTCAAAATATTCAAAAAAAAGTACCAACTATAAATTTGTACCTATTCTTCTTGTCAGGACAATTGATACAATCATGGAGTTTGTTGGAAACTAGTGAAAAACACAGTGAAGGAAACCCCTGCTTTGGTCCATATTTAGAAAGCCTCGTATATTAGCATGCTATTTTTTCCCATTAATTGCTGTTTTAGAAATGTCCATGTGCATAGCTAGATGGAAATGACATTAAATGTCCCATAATTTAAGAACTATTGCTGTTTTATGAAATAATAAGGGTTCATTAAAATATCTATAATACCCCTCATTAATAAGTGAGTCCCATTAACTTCTCAATTGATAGATGAAATAATAAATAACACATTCCATAACTTAAAGCTTGGAGGACATGCATGGAAATATACAGCTTAACATGGAAAGATTAACTCTTAATGGTAGATATGTTGACCACCAATTGATTGTCTGAAAACTAAAAATTCTTATATTGTGGACAAAAGTTCTTATATTAGGAGGAGTACTGTTGAAATTAGATTGGGTATACGCATAGAGGTGGCCGCGGGTCAATCAATTGGTATCATGCATTCTTCAATAATATTGCTTTTTTGGAACATTTACTTGGACAAATCATTGATCAGTAGAGGTAAAATGTAAAGGTTTTTGCTAGTGCCATATTTTTTTTAGCAGACACTAAAAATGTAGACACTCGTATTATCGTGTACACATGTGTACGTTTATCTCTCTACGTACGAAAACACATGCCCCACATGCCCTACATATACGGGCATCTTCGAAGATAGACTAGTATGTGTTGAGATTGACAATGTCGCATCTCATCTCCGGCTGAGTTCCATAAAAAATAATCATCTATTTTATATGAGCACATATGTCAAATTTTAAAAAATAAATATGGGTTGTCCAAACCAAACTAAGTTGCAGTTGGTTCGATTTATAACGGTAATCCTGGTCAGCTAAATGAAAGGCTATGAGGAGTGTTATTAAGACGTGTACAACGGTCGTCTTTATTAGCAGGCTCTCTGTTGCCATGCAGACATATTTGGTGACGTGGAAGAGAGAGGGGAAAGGAGCGAGAAAGGTGGTTACTACGCAACAACGGACTCTTATTATTTATTAAAAAATTTAAATGACTCCACTCACAGACCCACAGTGCTTTAAATAACTGTGCATAGTAAACATTTATTTGTTGTGGTGTTTATCATGTCACACTTTCGATGTTATAATTGTTAGGCATGTGTTTAATTTATGTCATAGTTATGTCTCAGCATACTAACACCCTGTTTGGATCAAAACTGAGACTTCTAGAAAAAAGTCCATGGAAATCTAAACAGAAGGAACTTTTTAGTGTAGTCCCTCAAAAATTAGAAGTCCATGGGGAGATACTTTTTGGGACTTTTTTTCTCACTTTCCACGTTCTGCCCCACTCTTTTTCCCCTCCTAACGAGCAACCCTCCTGACGCAACCAGCGCGACGCCGACGCCGCCACCGCCCCAGCGCCGCGCCGAATCCCG
>CM002481.1:19641420-19652948 GCA_000325765.3 Leersia perrieri
TCGGCGCCACGCCGGATCCCGCCGGCCTGCCTGCCACGGTGCCGTTTCCCGCTGCCACCGCACCAGACTGACGCATCCGTCGCCGTTTCCGCCTCCGCACCAGCGCATCCGGCGCCATTTCCGATTCTGCCGCCGTCTTCCTCCACCACCTCCTCCTCGTTTACGATTGTCGCATCAGGCGTCGCATCCGGGTAGCAAGCGATAGGAGTAGGATCTCAGGGTAAAATAGTACTTTTACCCTATAATAAATCCCTTTTAGTCCTTCTTCCCAAACAGGAGGGACTTAAAAAAAAGTCTCAGGACTACTGCTAAAAAGTCCAGGACTACTAATATGCTCTAAACTTTTTTCTCAACTTCATAAACTTTATGCCTAGCAATTAATTCACCATATTTTTTATGGCTATCATAACTTGTCAAACGTGGCCAACAATCAAACACCGTCATCTTTTAATTAGAAGAGATGCCATAAGGGCATATATAAAGGTAGAGACAGTTATGGTATGTATGTTAACTAGAGACTATCTTATTGCGACAGTGAGAAAGTCTATAAAAATTAATGTACCAAAATACTTTTTATTAGTTTTTTTTTCTTTCTTGGGTTCTATGCAACAAAATTTCCACTAATAAATGATAAGAGTCGACGCTAAGCCGTTGCCATACGTAGCAACTATTTTTCTCTTTCATCACTCCTCTTTTTTCATGTTACTAAATATGCTTGTATGATAATATAAAGAGACTGCTAATAAAGACCGTTGTACATGTTCTAAATTGTTTTATTATTTGGTCTTTGAAAACTCAAATTCTGTCCAATTATAACGTCAGAGGAAAATCTATATTGGACTTAATAAGTGTCACGCCCTCATCTCCACCATATAAGTATAAAAAAAATACTATCTCTGATTTTTATTGTTTGACTTCCACCATTAAAAATCAGAGGGAGTACGTATATTACAATGTCCCTAATATCTCGACAACTTGTCCATCTCAAAAGCCTAGCGAAACTGATCCCTCAGCTTTACCGGGACGAGAGAAGTGATCATCATGACAACAATCCTATGCGGAAAGGTTAATCAGCACTCATGTCAAGCTAGCCGGATCCCATCAATCCAATCTAAAAAGTGATGGGCACAGGTCTTTCTTTAATCTCTTCCCAAATTAATTGCTCCGTTTTAAAATATATCTATATTTAGTATTCAAGTTTATTTTAAATTATAACTACTTTTATGTCACTTACTTTATCTCCAAGAATTATAATATTTCCCCCTCCAATTTTTTACTTATTTTCTCCTTTCCCCGATCACAAGTTCACAACTTTCCCTTCAACCTTTCTCAAAAAGTAAAATAAATAGCTATATATTTTTATCACGGAGGAGTAAATCGATTCTGTTTCCCTTTTCGAAAAGGCTTACTAACTGAGCCTCGATCAATCGATCGCAGACCAACGATCGAGAGAAGTAATGCAGAGCACAGTAATTACTAATTATAATTAGGTGCATGGTCTGCACTGTACTGCACATCTCTTGGAGTTGAAGATAAAATGATCGTCAGCAAAGACAGTAATTAATTGATGACACGATGTGATTTTGCGGGTGTTATTTTCTGGACGATGAGCGTGGGGTTGCTGGTTAATTAAATGTTTGGTGGATGCGATGACAGATTAATTAGATTAAACAGGATCGAAAGATAGGTGGTAGCTTTCTATTATCCATGTATTTGGGAAGATCGACAATGCAAGGTTCAGATAGCTTTGCTTGCTGCTGAAGGTGCTAGCTCTTGTATTATTGAAGAAGAATTAATTAACTGTGGCGCTGTTGATTTCTATAACTTTTGAATTATCCATACAATTTTTTGATTGGTATACCTATGTTGACGATAGGTCGTTCTATAGTTCCATGCATATCCATTGTACGTAGCTCACATGAACATGAATTGACTACTAAATTGTGAATAGATCTTTTTTCCATTTTCATTTTTGAAGTAATATTACTCAGAAGATGACGTTGTGGCCGTTTTAAAGATGAAGTTGTGACGTGTATGCATGCGAAAATTGAAATATTAAATCACTGATTAATGAAAAAATATTATGATATAAAATAAGGTTAATTGTTCCGTACCATTGCAATTTATATAGGTTAAAGATGGATATATTGAGTGGGTGCCACGGCAATTCTCTTAGAAATCCGAACGATGCCACTGTCGCCGCCTTTCCCATCCAAATCCTACCTTCTCCATCTTCTTCCTTCTTTTTCTGTTCTCCTCCCATCTCTTTCCCATTCCCTTTGACCATTTCCCCTCCATCTTCATCGCCGGCGCAACCGCGACCCCACCTCGTTGCCGGCACCGGCCGCCAGGCTCCCCAACCTGCACCACCGTCGTCGGCGAGCGCGTGGAGTCAGGCCTCGGCGGCTCGCGAAGCGTCGGGGCGCGTGGAGTCAAGGCAAGGAGGAACGCCAGCCACCACCACGAATCCGATGGGCGCCGTCGTCGATAGGCGTCGATTTGCCGTGAGGCCGCCGAGGAAGTCGGCGGCGGGAGGCGGGGGGCAGAGGTCGTCGCCGGATCTGCGTCCCCCTCCCCCACCCGGTTCGTGGAGCGCGGCGCCGGGAGCTGGCCGGCGTGGCGCCCTCACCGTTGACCTCCCAAAGCCGATGGGCGCCGTCGCCGGTGAGCGCCAATTTGGTGGCGGCGGATGGGGATTCGACCACCGGCACCGGGCCGGCGACAGGGAAGGCGGCGGAGGAGCGCAGAAGGGAGCTGCCACCGCCATCCAGATCCTGCCGCCGCCGTCCAGATCCTGCTGCCGTTGCCGTCGGCGTAGGATCCCGCCACTGCTGCCATTGAGCAGTGACGCGGCCTCCACGGGACAGGCACGCTACCGCCACCCCCTTCCCCCGGCGGCTGGCCTCACGTCGGCGTCGTCGGGCTGAAGGAAGAAGATGGGATGAGGGAAGAAGACGAAAAAACAAGAGTGGAGACGGAAAACGTGATAGGCGGATGAAAAACGTGACGACAGTAGCATCGTTGGTCGAATTTTTAGAGAATTGTAGTGGCATAGGGCCGGTTTCGTAAATTGCAGTGGCATTTCTCCAACCTTGACAAATTGTAATGGCATAGAACCAATTAATCCTATAAAATATGGCCAAATATTAGTAGATTTGGTATGAAAATCTCTTTCAACGAACGACGTTTTTGATGATTTTATGCATATATGAAAAAATGAATTACCGTATAAATTATTGCGATGATTAAAATTTCCCCATAAATAGTTCATATGGTATTTCGAACTGTTGTGTGATTCATGGCTTATTCATACCTTTTCCAAATATGTAGTTTTTTTAAAAAAAATGACAAAAGAGACGCAGAAAACTTAAAACAAAGGAATAAGAAAATGCAGGAATTAAGTGGAATAAATTCTCAGTTCCTATAAGCAAAAAATAATGCTGGAATACTTCAAAACAGGTGTTAGATTGTAACATAGAAAAAACATATGATTACAGGAGACAAGGATTGAGAACATGAGGTATGACCTTATGTTTATTTTTCTCCAAAATCTTCATAGGATTGCCCTTTCCAAAAGAATTTTAAAGGAATGCTAGGATTCAATCCTTTGTTTCAAACACCTTAGAATTTTTTTATAGGTTTTTAATCCTTCAAATTTCATATGTTTCTTCTATGGACAAAGTGGCTTAAAACTTGAAGTAAAACATAAAAGTAATACAAGGACGTAAGTCGTTTTATCGCTAGGAGTTATGGTCGTCCGACCCATTGGTCAGTCATCGAAAGATTGGATGAAGGACACGGCCGACCAAAGAAACTGCAATCGTCCACAATTGTGTTAAACTGGTGACCCAAATCGTGAGATCAGGTTTAACTAATCTTGGTGAGAATGCATGCATGACAGCTCAAGTAATAAGCATTGGGCAAAGCCCAGGCCAGTTCACTCTATTTTGGGCTGTTCTTCAAGTTACTACGGTTTGATGGGCTTTAGCCCATCGGCTGAACTGGGAGAACCGCATCATTGCACTAGACGCTTTGACTTTCTGCCCAAATTAATTTAGACCGCTGGATGCATGATCAACCTAAATCACACTGACCTTACTAAACTATTCATCCTAACCTCCATCAATATATCTCCCTACAGTTTTACACAATTTTTTTCAACGGTCAACGCTACGACCGATACAGGTTAACCATTGTAGGAGTAAGTCATGCTCACAACGCCTGCTCTAACTCCATCAGACCATCACACTTTGCTAGGTGCCTATTAGTAACAATCTACTACTTACTGGTAGTATAAATATATGCAACTAAAACCCTTTGATCATATATATGTCAACAGCTAATACTACTAGCTAGACTAATTAGTTACTCGCCGCACGATCACCATGGCCGCCGGCAGCATCGGCTCGTTCCCCGTCGCGGCGGCGCTCGGCCTTCTCCTCCTCCTCGACGTCTCCCCGCCGCCGCCGTGCGCCGCCGCGCGTCCTCTCTCGTCGCCGTCGTGGTCGGCGCTGGCGCTGGCGCCGTCGGCTTCCGACAAGGCGGCGGGGGCGCCGCGGTGGCGCGAGCTGGCGTTGAGGATGGGAGGGGAGCTGATTGGGGATGCGGCGCCGCGCGAGGAGGCGGCGGCGCGGCAGGAGGAGGCCGCCATGTGGGCGTCGCTGCTCAACCCCACGCAGGTGAGGACATCGGTCGCCGGCGAGGCGGCGCCGGCCGACGCCGAAGGGATGGATGTCGTCGACGAGCCGGCGGCCGGCGGCGGCGGGAATATGCTGGTTGGGCAGCCTAAGTGGCCGGTGTCGCCGTAATGACAACCATATATATATGGTCCATGGCTAAGCAGTTTTTTTTTCTGAAGAATAATTATTTTCTAGAACTAAGTTCTTGGTATATTTTCGCACTTCACAGTAGATAACGACGTACTCCTATGTTTATTTCCGAAAGGAATAGACTTGTCGTTGATGTGGATTTTCTGAAATTAGATATGACACATTACTTGGGCCAGCACGGCCCAACTAGGTTTGGTCCAGCTGCAGCATGTAAAGTTAGGGCCAAATACATGGACCGATGTATGAAATAAATTTAAAAAACGATTATACCAATTAGTGAAAAGAATCCTCGCAAAAAAAAAAACAGTAAGTTAAAAGAAGCTAACGGCATATATATGATCGATGCATGAATCCTCCTTGTCCGCACTAATTCTTCTGTTTTATTCGAATGATCGATTGTATGAAGCCAAGGCAACATAGGAATTTTCATCATTGTACATATGGGAATTATAGGCTGTCTAGCTATACACGTCACCTAGCTAGATCTCTCCATCGAGATTATTTGTCGAATATAATCGAAATTCCCGATAGCTCCTGCAGGTCGCAGATGATTTACTCGCCACCAACAAAACGAATTAATTAATGTACCAGCATGTAAAAATTTCGGACTTTTCCACGGGCTGACCAGGGTCGAGGAATATATACTTGGCTCCTCCGTTATTGTAAATCCGCCCTTACAAATCGTACTTTATTGATCCATTAACAGTTAGCTTTTCTAACCTTATTAGAATATTACCTCCGCTTCATAGCGTGGTTTTGACTTTTTTTTCTCCTCAAAACTATACTATTCGTCATATTCAAAAAATTATAAAAGTATCTGTATTTTGACTTTCTTTATTATCAAATATATTTGAAGAATAATTTATCATTTTCTATATCTACACTAATTTTTTAATAAGACAAATAACCAAATGTTACAAGAAAAAAGTCAAAAACCTCACATTATAAAATGTAGGTAGCATTTCAAAAGGAAGTACTTATAAAACATTCAACAATTTTCTAGGTGAAAAATAGTCAAATGTAATTATAGTGTAATTGGAATGTAATTGCACTGCAATTGTTGTGTAACTAGGAGTACTAACTTATATTTAACCAGAGAATAAAAAGGACAAAAGCACTGATAGCTCAGCAGAATTAGTGACCGGTGTGAAAGTGAGATGGGGAGTTCGACTCCCTAAGCTCTAAAATTCGTCACCTTCTTTTTTCATCTACATTTGCACAAATCACGGAGCAAATCCAATAATATAAAATTGCCCATTTCCTCCTTAGAAAACCATCGACCGTTTACTGGAAAACCCGTTTTTCCATCTATGTTCGCAGGAACCGTAGAGCAAATTCAACAGTCTAAAAATCGATTATTTTCTCCTTAAAAATCTGTCAACAGTTACAGATTATTGTAATCCGGTAAGCTCAGTTGCGTGAGTTTTTGTTTTCTAAATTATTGGATGGAAAATTACCCACCAAGTCACCGTACTCCCATTTATACTTGCAAACCTATTAATCCGGCCTCTAATAATTTAGAAAAAAAAACAACACATAGCTTATTGTATTACGTCTTATAACAATTCAGTTTATAATAATTTTGTTAAATAAACTGGATTATAATAATCTCGAGCGGAAAGATACAGGGACTACTAGACTAAGTTAAGTATGGATTAGCTGTGTGTATTATTACCCGCAGCTTGCCCAGAGCCCCAGACCCAAATTCCTGGATAAGCTACCGCTCATCAATGCTGGACGTAGCACATGGAGATCACAATGGTTTTGAAACTTGGCCGGCCAATAGATTTGTCATAATTACAAGTAATTATATTCGTTTTGTTTTCCCTTGCTCCAAAACCACCGCACCGTGCCGGACTTCTGGAGTTCTTGACGTCATGCATATCAATCATATATATATATATATGATGCCAATTATCATGACCATTTAAGGTCCTGTTTCTTTCGGTTTGGGATTATTGTAATCCAGATTATTAAAAGTAAGTTGAATGAAACAATTTATTAATTATAAACTAGAGCCCATATTATCATTAGGTGAGCTTTTTTTAGTTTATTGGATGGAAAATTACCAACCATGCCACCTCACTTCCTCTTTATACTTGTAAACCCAATAATCTAGATTCTAATAATCTAAGAAAGAAGCAACTCACAGTTTATTCTACTATGAATTATAACAATCTAGCTTATAGTTATCTAGTTCGATAATCTAGATTACAATAATTTTAAGCCGAAAGAAGCAGGGCCTAACTTGCACGACAGGCTGCAGGCATGTGAGGGGGCACTGTATATTAGATTTCGTGAATTAAGCTAGAGAGATCATATCGATGGAGGCCGGCTGCAGTGTGTAGTATGCATGCAGCTGGCTTAGAGAAGTCTCAGCCACATGCCATTGGCCGTTTCCCTCCCTCCTTCCCTACCAAGAACGGGGTTCACATGTTGCATCGCATCGATCGCCAACGACTACTTGGCCCTCTCACTCTCATTCTCAACGAGAGAGAGATAGGGAGAGAGAGAAGCTGATATGATGTGTGGCCAGGTTTTGGAGGATCAATTTCGTGGCCAGGGATGCCGGGCCTGGCGGATTATTATTCATGTGGATGATGAACCATACATGTTATTGGAGAATTAATTGGAGCTTTTGACATCTTCAAAATGGCAGCAACCGTCCAGCAAAAGGACATATGGTAATGTCGGCACGTTGCTGTGTGCGCGTGTAAGCATCATCCAATACATGATGGTTTGGTCTGATGATTCCAAGATCGATCGCTGCTTGAAAACGGGCAATTCGGGACCACATAATCTATATTACCCCCATCATAAAATATTTATCATTTTGTGAATTTAGAGTGACTAAGGTTTTGAATAAATCACCTAATTAGAGATGAGTAATGCGACAAAAAAAATACTTTAAATCAACATCGCTTCTACTGTTGATAATAATGATTGTAAACATATCGAAGTTTTTTCAAGGACGACAGAGTATTTAACAGTACAACATATATGCAAGTCGTTAAGCTCATGGCACTTTAGAACGTTTAAATTAAGCCCATTTGTAATTTGGATGGAATAGAAGAACATGGAAACGCTTAAATCTATTATATTATCGAAACAACTTTGAAAGAAGGCACCAAGTTCACCAAGAGGCCTAGAAATTTACACATTAATCAAAGAACAAGAAAAAAAAGAGTTAGGACAAGAAAATAATTTATAATTTTTGTAATTAACAAACACGGTATATTAAAAGAAATGTTTAGCGTATGTATAGATATCTGATTTAGGAATAACTGAAATTTAAAACTAAAAATAAGGATTATTAAAAGTAAAGTTTAGAGTCTAAATAGAAATAAGTTTAAAAATATTGGAAATTACAGATTAAAAAATAAATATTGACAGAAGAGTCCATCTAAAATACAATTTCATATAAACTAAATCAGAAAAAAATAGTTTAAGTAGGAATACAATTTATAGTTTTCCTAATTAAAAAATATGGTATATTGAAAGAAAGATTTAAAGTAAGTATAGAAATCCAATTTAGGAATAATAAAAATTTGGGATTAAAAATAAGAAATACTAAAAGAAAAGACTAGAGTCTAAGTATAAATACATTTAGAAATAATTAAAAATAAAAATAATAAATATTGACAGAAGAGTCTATCTAAAATGCAAATTGAGATAAACTAAAATAGAAAAGAAGAGTTTGAGTATGAATATTTGAAAGGAGGCTCCAAGTTCACTCTAAAGGCTAGAAACTCTCACATTAATCAAATAAAAAGTAAAAAATTTAAGAGAAAGAGAACGGACGCCCCCCAGCTCCCTCGACGGCGGCTTCGACGGCGACGGCGGCCCAGATTCGACGGTGGGGGATGGGGAGCGGCCAGATCTGTGGCAGCTTTTGTGTTGTTGCAGTGGGGTACCTACCCGAGGGTAAAAAAATCTGGTACCCGGGTACCAGAAAATCTGTTATCCCTGGGGTACCAATCCGTTGCAACGGACGTCTGTTGTTCAATAGGGCTTAAAATTTAATCGTGGGATCATAGTAGATCTAGATTTTATTGATTAAAATTTACTCCCACCGTCCCATAATATAAGAACTTTTGGGTTTTGAGTTGTCCCACAATATAAGAACTTTTAGTTTTAAGAAAACTCATTTTGTGGCCCACCTATCTAGAAATACTTCCATTTTCTCACCCCTTTCCATTTTTTTCTAGATCCAAAATCATTAATTATGGCATGTAGAATCTAAAATTCCATCTATCAGGAGAAAAATCAGGGTGGCCCATGTACCAATGAGGGGTATTATAGACTTTACACTGTATACTTATTATTTTCTGAAATGGCAAAAGTTCTTATATTATGGAATGGAGAGGGGTTTTAAAATTGGAAATTTAAGAAAGACTGTTTGGGAGCAAACGGAATAAATTGAGTCCGCATGAAATCTAGGCTCTGAGCTTGGTTGTTGGAATCTTTTTTTTAGACATTGGTTGTTGGAATCCGAAGCGGACCAGAAGACTAATTTGCCACATAAGACAAACGCCACATAAGTGTTAAATACAAAACTCAATGCACATTGCTTTATGTTAATTGGTTGATGCTAAATTGCTTCAAGTTAATATGTTGCAACACGAAATAGAGTGTGTTAGATTTAAAAAATATGTGTTTTTTCCATGCAGATAAATAAAAAATATGTGTTTTTTCCATGCAGATAAACAATGGAAGAAAAAGAAAAGTCAAATAAGAAGTCAAATACGTGATTCGTTATATCTAGGTGATTCATTGATATATACCAAGACTAAACAAAAATGCAAAACAAATATAGAAGAAGTCATGGGCGGATCCAGCGTGGAGGCAAGGGGGGCTCAAGCACCCCCTATCGCTGCATCCCCATGAAAAGTATGAAAAGAGGAAGATGAAAAAAAATAGGAAGGAAGAAAAGAAGAGGGTGCTGAAGGAAGAAGAAGGGAATGGGCACCCCCTCTCATCTATAGCTGGATCCGTCTCTGGAAGAAGTGGATTTTTATATAGGTTTGGGTCTCCATCGGGTTAATAGCGTTGATCATGTCCTCATGTTGGCCATGTGATATATTGTCCTTGATCAACATATGAGGTGTACCACCGAGTATAATGAATCATTATGAAAGACTAGTTTGAACACTATAAGGTAGTTGTTGATGGATATGGATATCGCGTTGATCTTCCATGCAAAAACACAACAAAGCATGAGGGCATCGGTGGCCAATAGTGTCGAGTGAGTTTGGGTGCTGTGGTGAGTACAAGAAATAGGATGATATGTTCCAGGATAAAGAAGGAAAGGAAAGAGTACTTCACGCTGTTACTTTTGGAAAAGAAAGGTAAGAAAAAATTAATTGAAGTTATGATGGAGAATTATAGATGAGAATATTTCAAACTTTAGAAAAAATTTAGTGCTATATATTTTAAATGGCTAATAGAGATCTCAGTGTCTCAACTATTATAACGAGATTATTATAACGAGATAGTCTGTAATTAACATAGAGACCTTATACAGTATAGTGAAACAGTACTCAAACTGACTCCGCACCACAATTCCAAACAAACTTGATTGAAAAAAAAATAATTGTAATCCAGAATCCATAAAAAGAGAAACAATGTCAGAGATTTATTTTAAACTTTCTCATATCGAGACAAAAAAAAAAGGATGATTACAAAGTTTCTGTTTTTTGCAAAACCACATATTACTTGGATTCTTGACTAAACTATCGCAAAACATATTTTATGTGTTGAATCAAAAATATTACATATGTAGCACCAAATTAATTTAGACAAAACTACATATTTAAAATGGTGTATACAAAACTACAAATTTAATAGACACACGTTTTAAGTTTCGACCCTAGTACTAATTAATATTATGCTGGAGTTACCAAGCTTTAGTTTTGTGTTAATATTCAGAGAAAAGTCCATTTGACCTTCTAATTAACCTGTGATTGAATTTGACTAAATTCACCATAGAACTCTAATACCAGGTATATATTTTATACCCCTAAACTTGAAAAACGTTCAATTTACACCCTTGGATTAAATACAGAGCATCTGTCCAAATTTGCAGTAGTAGAATGTGTGATATCCAATTTAAATTATTATAATTTTAGATGGATGAAAACTATATATCTGGTGATCTGATATGCAGCTTTCACAAGCTAATCAGAGTTTACTGTTGACTGAAATTCTTCAACGGGATCTTGACCCGCTTTGTCAGTTCACCCACTCCATCCGTCCAAACTGCAACTGTCACCTGTCCATTTTTGCTGGCTTTTAAAGCAAAGACCTCGACAGCTTCTCATCATACTGCTTAACTACCCCAACTACCCATCCAAAAGCAAATCGAAGAAGAAGATCGAAAAGCAAATCGCAGAAGAAGCTCGAAAATTGCAAACCGTCAATGGCCCTCGTGGATCCCATGGCCGCCGGGGAACCCTCCACCGTGACAGCCCACCACCTGTTCGTCGTCGTCGCCGACGGCGTGGAGTCGGCCATCCACGAGGGCACCCTCCACGCAACCCTCGGCGGCACGGTCACCGTCACAAGCCCGGGAAACCTCACCGCCACGGGCGTCCGCGCCGTGTCGGTGCGCGGCGGCGGCGGCGGAATCGTCGCCTTCGCGCAGTGCGGCGACGCGTCGGCCGAGGGCGTCGACGCGGCGTCGTTCGCGCGGTGCGGCGC
>CM002481.1:19661329-19676669 GCA_000325765.3 Leersia perrieri
TATATATATACATATATATATACATATATATATATACATATACATATATATACATATATATATACATATATATACATATACATATATACATATATATATACATATATATACATATACATATATATATTGAAAGCAAGCACTGAATTCAAGTGCAAATGAACACCAAATGCCATTGTAAATTTGTAACCAATAGTATTTTAAGCTTTCTACAAATTTTGACTTATTTTTGGCATACTACGGAATAAAAACACTTGAAAGTATTATTGTTCTACTTACAGTATGAATCTGATTCTACTGTAGATACTTGGAAATAATATCTGCAGCAATTTTATTCTGTAGATATATGCATATATGTGCCACCCCTTTTACTTTATATGTATCTGTTTCACTTCTTGTCGATGTCCTAAAATTTGTGAATCATAGCAAGTGCAAAAGGGGAAAATGACGAGATTTGGTGTTTACAGGGGTGAAAACAAAAATACTTGGTATGGTAGTGCTTATGAGCTTATAATATTCCATCCGACTCCTAAATTGCTACTCTCTCTTGTGTATCTCAAACCCAAAGAGTTCATTCACCAACCTCAAAAGTCAGTGTCTGTCATATCCATGAAATTCTTGTGAATGAAGATTATGTAACAGTTTGTAAGTGGGTTCGAAAATACTTTCTTGTCACTTAATCAAATGTAGAAAGAGGAATGCTCCGGTGCTCCCTACTGGCAGTATTATACTGCCAGTAGAAATTATATACATCGATCGTTTGAAATGACATATTAGTCATTTACTAATAAGTGAATAGGGGTTTTCGATCTACTTTATGAAACAGTAGAAGGCACCGGATCCGATCGACTTCATTCCATCGAAATGAATGGTGGATCGTTCGGCTGCGATTCAACGTTGGTTTCGACGGTGGAGGCGCATTGGTTGCGATTTCGGTGGGGGCATCACATGGATAGAGATGCAAAATTACAGTTTTACTCCTTCACAGCTTTTTTTCCTTAGATGATCGAACCCTCCAAATTTCTACTTAAAAAAAGTTTATAGATTTATTAGATCCATATTGTTTTATACTGTCAGTAGAGAGCACCGGAACGAAGCTCATATAGAAAACATTCACATGACAAAACAATTTTGTAATATGTAAGGCATAATAAATTACTTATATTCTCCTCAAGAGGCGCTGTGGTGTAATGTATCTAGAACAGAACAGTGTTGCTCGTCTAGCAAGGATTTGCCAAGACCAAGCCACTGGTCTTGGGTTGGAATCCAAGATACTCACCACCTTCTAAAATTAAATTATGTGGACGATCAAAATGCTTCTTTCTTAATACCACTGATACTAAATTCCTATGTAGTATCTCACATTTTTTAATGAATCCAGAAGTGTTATTTTTGTATCTGTACTTGTCTCATACTTCATGAATATTGCTAAAATCTACCTCTGTATATTTCTCGTTGCCATAAAGGAGAACTTCAAAGATAAAGCAGAGCATGCAGAGCAGGATCAGATCTTCATTCACTTTAACAGAGCCAGAATATCATAGGTCCATTCAGCGAGGTAGTTCCTATTGGTTGCCATTCATTTTCAGCAACAAACCAGGGTGCTCGTCGGCGTCAATCCTGAGCAGCCGCTCGTAAGCCCTGCAGATTTTTTTTCCGGAAAAGAAACCAAGATCAGCTCATTCATTACACAAAAACACCATAAACACAAGGAACATACGGCTGGAAATTCGAGTAACCAGCACACTCACTAGTGTTAATGTCGAGTATCAATATAATGTGGAGCATCGTAAGACTTGCAAATCTCACATTCAAATTAATGCTCAAAATTTTTTGGAAGAAATAAGTTAGTAAATACTCCAAGTACAATGTTTTTTTTTAAAAGAGTTGTTTGCAAGAATGTTGGTTAAAGCAGCTATCAAGCCAGCTTGTATCTTTTGGTTATGTGGTACCACAAGGCAACAGTAGATTGATTCTGGAAATCTTTTTTCGGCACCACGAGCGAACAAATATTGTTCTCAAAACCATTGGAAAGGCGACGAATCTTCTCATCTTATCGCCATGTCTACATGAACGCGACCTGATCGAGAAGCTGCTGTGTTCATTGCTTCTTTTTAAACTGTGCGCTGATTATTTGTTTATATGCATCTAAGAGTCCAGCCACATAATATGTAAAAATTCTCAGCAACTTTGTTTTTCTGAACCAGAGATGTTCTTTATTATTATTATTATTATCTTTTCGATGCCGTTAATTGTGTGCATGGCCTTCTGCAGTTTTTTTTTTTCAGAGATAAGAGATTTTGGACCTTTCTGCCTGCCTGCAAATTCGTCAGAAAATCTGTTATCCGCTGGTGACTCACAAAGTACAGAAGCTCTCGCACATTTATGGTGGTGACTGGATTGGAGTAGGAGTATTTGGCTGAAGCTAAAGTTTGACAAACAGAGAGTTTTTGTGATACTTAAATTTTTTACCAGATTATTTTTGCACTTTCTGTGAAACAGTCGACCTATGAAATTCCTTTGTTCCAAAAGAGACGTGGATAAGCGAGGTGACTAAATTGCTCCCCAAAGATTAGACAATGTAATTGGGGTGGAGAGAAGCACAACCTGCACCCGTCCCAGAACTCAAAAACTATTTTGAAGATTAAAATAATGTGGTTCTATGGTCTGAACTAAGAATAGAATAGATCTGGTGGTGGCTGGCACTTAAGTAGGTTTACAAGCATCGCAAGATTAGAAATCAAATGAATCCTCGTTTTAGATTACTTATCGTTCTAGCCCATCCTATAAAGACCAATAAATTAAATGTTCACTCAACACTGTGGCACCTTTTCACGGTAGCAATAGTTACCATATTAAGTTAAGTAGGTGCACTATAGTAGCAAATAGCCAAATATGAAACGTTGGATCCAAACCAGTGTTGGAGGCTATGGATTAAACCCTTGGCTTGACTCCATAAGTTATTTAGATCGTCTTAAATCACAATAAAAATTATTAAAAGAAGACAACTCATTTCTCTTTAGTTGATCTATAGATAAGCCCAATGCTTCAATAATTTCTAGCGATGTCTAAAGCATAAATTAATGTATGATCCACTGATAAGGAGATATAAGCTAGGGAACGTTAGGCTCCCATCGTTTCCTCTTATCATTATCAACATAAGCTTTAATTTTTGAACCTTAATTTGAATATGACTTGGCGATTTTCTTTCATCATGCATGTTTTTCTTTTCAGCCTTGGATTTAAACCGCAAATAATCCAGATGTAAAAGTTTTACCCATTAATTATTTTCCATTGCATCATTCACATAATTACAGCTTATTTGAATTTTTATTATTTGTTGAACCTTTTTTATTTTAAAAACACTCTTTGAAAACTAATTTCTAAATCTCAATCTTATAGACACACCAGTGAAAAACTCGTGACCAAACAACGATGCCATGTCATATGGTGTGGCCAAACAACCCTACAATGCCATGAGAGTCACGTGGTAGGTGTAGTTTGGCTGACTACCATTGTTAACAGATTTAATTTTAGAAACATATTTTTGGTAGGATATGTTTTAAAACTTTCTTAATGCAAAAATAATAAATAAAAGTCTAAGTGGCAGGAAAGAACTCCTTTCTACAACAATTTTCAAACGACAGAAAAAACCTTTGCGGGAATAAGGGAGTAGAAGAACAGCAATGATTAGTGCAACAAGAGTTCTTGCTTTTTTGTTCTAGACACTTCTCCGCAACAAGAAGCCAAATGATTAAATAATCACCTCCCTCATCTGTAGGAAGCATGGTGAGAACGCACAAAACTAGCTCGAACTGAGCTTGCTCGTAGATCAGTATGGACTTCTACTCTACCACCAGTACGTATTACCCTCTGTTTCAGAATATAAGACGTCCTACTAAAAGATAGGACATCTTATAATCTGAAACGGAGGGAGTAGTATACTACGGCTACAGATAAGATCATGAGTTGATCGATGGATGGCGTAGGGCCAATTTGGTTTGAAGCCCTGTCAAATTGTTTATAGTGCTAAATTTTGGGCAAGTTTTGGCACTACCAAAATTTTAGTAGGAGAGTATCATATCAACTATATAGATTTTGGTACATATTGGCTTCAATCCAAATGGTTAACACATACTATTAAAGTTAAAAGTTGCCAAATTATTGGTAGGACACAAATTGACATCCAACCAAAATGGCCCGTAGTACCCTATATATCTATGTATCGAGCGGCACCTTTTTTTTTCATTCGGTGTATCTCGTTAAAGCTCGGGCCCACCCGAGGTGAGGCCCCACATTGTCCAATGAGGTGTTAAATTCACACTCATATATTGCTATATTATCAAATCGAGGTAGTACATGAGAGAAAAATACAACCTACCCTAGTTTTATAATGAGGCTGATTAATTTAAGCTATAGGCAGGCTGATTAATTAACTTAATTTGGAACAAAATGGATCTCCTTTATGTACTCCCTCCGTTTTAAATTGTTGTGTCCTATCTTTCTAATAGAGTGTCTTACAGTCTGAAACAGACGGCAGTAAGCAACATGTGTATGTGATAGAGAGATCACGGTGTGCCACACTGCCACTCGATATCTGCTGCTCATGCATCCGCCTGCTCCAGAATATCTGGAATCAATCTGTCTGATGCAGTGAGTAATGATATGTCTACATGCAGTGAGTGATGATATGTCATTAGCAGTAATTTTTAGCGTTTTCCGATAACCGCGTTGAGCTACAAATCGGCACCACAAAATATATTCGGGTACAGTGTGTTCGTACATGCAATACTGTTCACGCTGCAGTTGCAAACAGTATTATCATTATGCTTGGTTTCGTTTCATGCATGCTGAATCTTCATATTTTCCTTTTTCTTTCCTGAAACGACGTTTAATTTTCGTATATGTTGAATCTTGTCCGAGTATTATAATGTACTATGACAGCGCAGTGCATTGACACCCTTATCATGAGGGCAGAGGCATGTTCACCGGTTCTGGCGGTTTGCGCAAGGGCAACAACAATACAAAGCTTCTTGCCTCCTTATCCTCTGTGGATCATTGATCCTGCCTTTTTCTATCGTTTTGTGCTTTTTGTCGCCTACCGGTGCTTGTATTGCGTGACGATACTCCTGTCTATGCATATAAACCATCAACATTAAACTTCACTACTTGAGTTTAGCTGCATGTTGGCTTAGTATGGTATCCCATCCGTGACGGTCGAAACAGTGGAACGGCGCTATCACGGACGAATAGTTAGTAATGACAAAGTCATTTGGCCCGTCACCAATTACAAACATCGGTAACAGCCCGCAATCATGTTTTGTTAGAGATGTCCACAAAGTCTCGCTAACATGGCTCATCACCGATGTCTCTAAAGTCTATTGGTGATGTGTCGAAGTTATCACCTATCACTGATGCCTAATTATCATTGACGAGTGATTTTACGGATCATTGCAGAAGCTCATCAATGCCCTCAACGTAGTATCGGCTCTTGTTTACAGTCCATCATAGATGACCCCTTATCGGTGATGGGCCGTGTCATTCGGTGAGATCTGTGATGGGGCTTCTTACGGCCGGTCACAAGCAATGTAATTCGTGATGGAGTAGGTTGCCCTCTCACCGATCTCCCGTCTTCGATGAGCCAGTCTGCACTAGTATTGAGGTACGCATGTCCCATCTTAAAAGATACTTTGCATCATTTAATTCGTGAATCCTACCATCACGATAGGCTAAATTAATCCCGATCATCTGCCTGTCAGTGGTGGCAGGGGTGCCGGAGGAGGATGCCCTTCCAATTGTGAAGACCTCTAATAGAGGCATGGAGCAGACCACCTTATATATGTACGGTGGATTTCATCGCGGAGCTTGTCCATCTCGTGGTTCGGTTGTTCAACCAACCGTACCAATAGTAGTGAAATTTTAATTATTCTGAAGTCAATGTTCCTCTTAATCTCTTGGGATATCGGTGCGAGAGGAATAAATGGTATTCAGAAATAAAGAGCAAATAACCGGAGAGATGGGGCTTAAGCCCCAATATATAAGGCCCAACAGTAAATTCGTCCTACCTTCCAATATATATATGGTTGTTTCACTCGAATTTAAACACCTTCTAATTTTTATGGTTGTTTTGAAAACCTCCCTTTTATGATATATTTGGGTGTTCTACAATGCATTAGACAATTCTTTGGGGCATTATTAAAAATTCCCTAGAAATACATAGGATTTTGAGCCAGCAGAAACACCTTCTAATAGCTAAGAGTATCAAGGTGTTAATTAAGTTCACCATGTAATCAAATATTTTTAGGCATATTTATGAAAATTGACTTAAAAGGGATGGTTTGAAACAGTTTTAGAAAAAAAAATGTCTTCAACAAAATGCCTGCAAATGTCATCCATCCGGTTACCTGTAGTGAATGTATATGCAGGAAGACTTAATATCTACCATGCTGCAAGCGATCGAGCTAACTAGTTGTGGCTGGCTAGCTTGTGGTTCTAACGTGTTGTGTTTCGTGATTGAGGAAGGTGGACATTATAATTTTATTTTTGTATCTATTATTTTCAAATCAACTGGTTTTCGGAGGTGTTCATGCATAGGGGTAGACACCTGCACGGCTGCACCTTATTTCAAAAAATGGAATCACTGCATTCGACACAAATGAGATGCATTTGCTTAAAAAAAACGGTATGAAGTGTACAGCATGGGTCAGTCAAACTAAGTTCATGAATTTCAATTTTGGGATAAGATTTTGATCGTAGTTCAGTCAGAAATATTTCAAGGTGAATGATCATCATTAAATAATGGGCAAATTTTTTTTAAAAAAAACGTAGGATGTCCCAACCAAAACATCCACTGCCAGGCCAAAAGCTAGCTGTTTGTTGTAGCATCGCTGCATGCACATGCACGTAAGTAATTAATTACACATAACTATGAGATTTGACAGGCAGACCTTAACAAAATTAGGGGCCAACTGCCAAGATCTCGCATGCCACATGCGAAGGGATGTCACGCCTCACGCCCGCAAAGGGAATGCCTCGTGTGGGGGAAAGGAGTCCGAAAACGCAAGCACTTTGTTTAGGTCCTTGGAGACCTCCAGCCCATCACAGGCTCACGGTAATCTCCGGGAGAGACCAGCCTCCGTGCTTTCGATGGGAAGAAGTGAATCGGTAACAGGAAACAGAACAATAGGAGATCGGATTTTTTTAGCGAAGGGGGAATCGGGCACAACGCTAAGGCTTTGAAACATTGGACACGCAAAACGAGGAAAATCATTAGTACATGATTAATTAAGTATTAACTATTGAAAATTAGAAAAATGGATTCGTATGAATTTTTAAAGAAACTTTTATATAAACTTCGTTTGTAAAAAACGCACGGATAATCATTTTGAGAAGCATGCTAACGGAAAACAGGGCAAAATAATCCTTTCCTATGCTGAAACAAACGGGACCGACGGAAATACGTGAAAGTAGCAAAGCGTAAAATGATATAAACACCTTCAACTTTTATAATATGTACAACTTTTATAATATGTAGTATATAGTAACTTTAGAGTCGTTTTTTAGTTAATATTTTTGAAAGGATTTTTTTAGGTAAATTCAATTACACATTGAAATGCAAAAGTTGATCATATAATTTCCAAATTTAACAATTCTAATTTAGGTTTACCTAAAAAATCCCTGAACCTCCGTTTGGTCAATTGCGTTTAGCTAAAAGTAAGTCTAGTTTGAATTGGAATATCCGACATAAACTGATGCCCTATTGATCGTGAATATATCAGCGTCTACTGGCAATTCACAAGCTAATACTCGTTTTCTTTTTCTTTCCTACAATATGGTACAATGGTCCCAATTCTTTTTCTTTCCTAACACCTCTTACAACTCCAAGACCTCTATACACTAACCTTCATAGACACATTTCTACGTATCAACAGACTCAACGGCAGCACATTATCAACAAGAGTGACAAACTAACAAAACAATCGTGTTGCACATTCCGTATAACTACGGAACACTGCTACGTCATTCCATCATTTCTTCTATGACACAACAAAGTCTAATAAAGCTCATATACATAGAAAAGAATCAACAGATACAAAATACAACTTTAAGCATTCATTGCTTTCCTTTGTGAGATCTCAAAAACACTGTTGTACTTTTGTTCTTCCTGGTCAACCAAACACCAGTGTAACACATGGTATTTCTTTCTTCAAGTATTTAATACAATCGATGATTAATAAGGTGTGGAAAGTACGAGCTATTTCCCAGTTGTAACTCCAACTACAACATTACTAACCTGTGAGAAGTGCAAAACAAAGGTTAGTTAAGCAAAGACGAAATGTTAGTTGTGTACAGCCTAGTCTTTGGAGGGCTTACCAGTTTACCCTTTTCATCGACAGTCATAGGGTTCTCAACAACAACAGTTACATTCTGGGATCGAGATGTTGGCTGCACAAAAGTAGAAAAAATAAGATAAAATATTCTTAATATTTCAAGAACGATTTGTTATATAAGAATACATATGGGTGACATACAACTGAAGTTGATGGGGCATTATATGAAGATCCACTCGATGTGGGCATTGGAGATGGCGTGGGTGCCATGGTATTCATCTGAGATTGATAGCAAAGACAGCTCAAAATCAGTACATTTTATCATAAAACATGAGCTGCACTCAGAGAAAATGGTAGGATGAGGTATAGCATACTCCAGTGTTTGTGATATAATGGCATATGGCACATTTGACAGAAGGTGCTCCATATGGATACATCAAAGTTGTCCGGCACTGGCCACAACTCACATGTGCTATATTATTAACTGCATTAGGAACAAGATCAAGTAGTTCACAAGTCAGAAGAGAAATTTATAAGTACATACCCCAGAAACACTCTAATCTTTGGAGGAGAATAGGAATACTCAGTAGAAATATTTAACGTGAAGGCGGTAAACAACTATTGCCCGATAAGGAAAGCGTAAAGCATATTTCAATCCAATAAAGACTATCACATTATCATGGTAACAGGTCACTGGAAGAGAAAGCAGCACTTGGCATCATTAACACAGAGGCTACTAATAACACCTAACTATTATCTTACAGCAAAAGAGAAATACATGTCAATCCAAGGCAGAATCAAAGTACAATGTATATGGCAGAACTGGCTGTCTAGCATACAGATAATTTGTACACGAGAAAAACAAGAGGTTAGATATTATTAAGTTCGTAATTTCAGATAAAAATAAAATGCAATAGTTAATATCAATGAGAAAACAGGATAGAAAAGGAATAAAGTAGTACCTGGTCTGACAAGATTGACTGTACTACAACATGAACATCTCACGGTGTCTGCATTGCGAGTATACATCAGCAATGTTCGGCAACCACCACATATTAGATGAGCCATTTCCAATACTGCATCAGAAAGTTACATAATTTCTATAAGCACACTGGCATATTTATTAACTATCGCATATGCTGAACCAGTTTGCAGAAGTTCTAAAACCTCATAAGGGGTTACCCACTTACCCTTTGGAAACTATCAAAAAGGAAAGAGAAGAGAAAATATTGGAAATAGACATCTAGAAAGCAGCACCTTAGCTGGTTTATCATGCCTAATCAATTTATTCTGCCTTAGGTGACCACCTAGACACACTAAGGGGTTGTTCATTTGTAGCCAATAAAAACAGTGCCAGCAACTTTGCACAGTGTTTTTCCTTCTTTTCCGTGTGCACACTTCCCGAACTACCAAACGGTGTGTCTTTTGGATAACTTTTTTATACGAAAATTGTTTAAAATCAAATTAATCTATTTTTTAAGTTTAAAATAGCTAATACTCATTTAATTACGTGCTAATGATGTTTCTCATTTTGTGTGCGTTACTATTCCAATTTGCCAAACCCCCCATCCCAAACAAACGAACACGCCCTAAAAAGACCAAACATGAAAGTGTTCTAATAGGTAGATTTGTAATGTGCCTATTTTGCATTGCCCACCTATACAGTTTACCCCTGCCGCCTGTTGCACTGTCTAGGCCTGCCTATTTGGTGGATTATGGCGCTAGTCACTGAGCCAATCACAATCATCCAGTGCCTTCCGGAACACTGTTTGGCAATGGAAAAGGATCAAACAAATAGAATGGCATGACTAGCCTCATTTCCATAAACAACCATCAACAAAACCAGCACTGTTACAGGATACATACCTATAGAAGATATGACTGGAGTCTGGAGAGAAAGGGCAGGAAAACAAAGCAAACAAAATATGACCATTTGTTGTACATGTATGGTCATACGTTTACCCCCAACACCCCATCCCACCCAAAAAAGGACACATTAACACTCTGTATGCATGGACTATTTGGATTGTTTTAAATTTTAGAAGTGCAAATTCCAAACTAAGGCAGGGCTTCAGCATGAAGTTTTCCAAAAGGCAACTATAATAACCATTTAGTAGCTTATTGTGCTTCTTTTATAACCACAGTTAATTTAGGTTCTCTCTTTTAGATACACATATTGTGGTTGCCAATTTATATAACCTACTATCTCCGTCCCAAAAAGGTTTTTCTAACTATGCACCTAGACACACACTTGTCAACTATGCACCTAGACACACACTTGTCTATGCATAGCCAAAAAGACCTTTTCGGGACGGAGGTAGTATAACAGAGGCAGAGTAAGATGGTAATAAGGATCAAATCATGTTGAAGTAGAGCATGGTTGTCGAATAAGTGACACGACAGGCTCATTATCTAATAAGCATGTCAACATGAAGGGGCAGGTGAGCAACAGAGATGTAGCAATGTATTAAGGATACAGAAATGCACTGAACTGGAATTCTAGGAGCATTATCATCAGGATAGACCACATAAACAGTAGGATTCACGTCACTCAGAGTCTCAGACATAGGAGAACAAAAATCATCAATGTACTACTCAGCTGCATGATATTGAGATTCAATCAAAGGTTCTAAAAAACAGCATTTCTGCAAATACTGGTCTCATTAGCCAAAAAGGCAATAGCTGGAGCACCAGGTATCTGAACTGAAGAGAAGTCCAGCTATAAGAAGTTAACAAAATTCTAAACTCAATTTAAAATTTGAATTTAATCTATTCCGACAAAGTTTGTTCAGTTACCAATATCTATCCAGTTAACAGCGGTTTTCTAAACCCTGAATCCAACATGAATAAGAGAGTTGTAAATTGTTACACCTGTTTAAAAATAGGTGTGCTTACAAAGAAGACACGAGTGTAAGGGATATTTAATATGATTGGAACATAATTACCAAGGTTAGACAGCAATACTACAAATCTAGCTAGTAAAAGCAATACTACTAACTTTATTTTTAAAATGTATAGTGTTGTCAGTTTTTGGACATGAGGTTTGACTGTCGTTGTTTTTGCCATTCAAGGTACTTTAAGCATGGCTTATTTGCATAATTTTTTAAAAAGTCAAATGGTCAAATGTCGCGAAATGATAGTATGTCATGGCATCCACCCCTCATATTGAAATGAACTGCAGTTCCACTAGACAAAAGCATCCTACAAGCAGCATATAGTTTACCAGGGTTGCTGGAGATTGAATTGAATATAAGAGGAGATTTCTCTGACCAAACAACATGAAAAAGATTTGATGAAATTAAACACCATGTAGATAAAATTGCTGCCAGTCCTCTTATGTCTGCTGCGCAGGTCAAAACCTTACATATTGGGGTCGGATCATGGTTAACCCATATTAGACAGCCATACGGTTGAATTCTAAAAATATTACTGATATATTGTGATTCTTTGGTATGCAGATTACAGAGTTAGAGACTAGACAAATATGAAAAGTAGTAACTATCGTTCTCTATATATGGCTTTATCACACACACACACATACATGCTTCTTCTAGGAGGCCACGGCCCTTTTTTGTTGATCAACATTTTGTCATTAATTTTGAAGACAAATGAAAGTTGAACATTACTCAACCATGAGCTAAATCTTCTACAGGAAGAAGATAATAAAACTAGGCTTTATGAAGCTTGAACAGAACACAGCAGATATCTCTGAACACACAACTTGGATAAATGAAGAAGAAATTAACGTCATATGGATAAATGAAATCCTAGCCAGACTTCCTATATCTGGATGGCAGGTTAAAATTACGCGTGTTGCCACTAAGAGACAACCATCAACCTCAACAAAAATGAAGCAAGCGAATAATTCAAAACCATTCTGCATAAAATCCCCATACCGGGTGCTGGGGGTGGCACGGTGGTGATGGCCTGGCAGAGCGCGCAGCACACGCTGGGCGCCCCGCTCGGGTACCGAAGCACGCTCCGGCATCCATGGCACACGATCTGGCTCTGCATACCTGCAAATCGAAGCAGAGAAAGGATGATGAGAGGGGGAAGCAATCGAGCATAGTACAGGTTAACCGTACAACTCCAACAGCAAGCAGGAGAGCATAATAATAATCTTCATCAGAGCAACCCAATCGCCGTGCCATCCTGAACCAAATTGGGGCAAAGACGAAGAGAGGCGAGATCGATTGGCGCCGATGGATCGATCGACCAATCAACGCGTCACCTACCAACCACATCCTACCCTACTCTAAACCATAGCAGCGGGAAGCGAAAACGGCCGCCACCCACACGCGGATCTGAGCCCGCCCGAGATCGCGAAGCAACGGTCTCATCGGAGCAAGCAAAGCAAAGCAAAGCAAGCGGTCGAGCGAGGCGGGCGTCCTCCCTTACCCGGAGAAGCAAGCAGGAGACGAGACCCGTAGACCTCGCTCTCGTATGTCTCTCTCCCCGCGCACGGGAAGCGGGGCTCCGCGAATACCTTGGCGGCGGCGCTTGTCGCCGGCGAGGGGGCGGCGGCGGCGGCGAGGAGGATTCGCGTGGAGGAGTCAAGGGGAGGGTGCTTTGCTGGTTTTGGATTGGATTTATTTTTGGGGGAGACGTGACGACGCGGGGAAGGAAAATGAGAAGGGAAAAGGGGAAGGGGGGCAGAAGGCAGGAAGGAAGCAACGGGAGAAAGAATTCGGTTTGGTCACGCACGCGGCGACGGCGTCATGTCCTGCGATTAGCAATAATCCCACGCGGTTATTCGCACAGTTTGGGCCCAATTTAAGTTAGGAGAAGTTAGTAGCACACGGAATATATTTGTCCCTGCTTCGTTGTCTTCATCGCTTTCTTGGGTTTATTACAGAGTAGTACAGCATGAATCATTCGTGTACAACTGATTATTACACTTAATTATTGATGATTTTTAGAGAGAGATGAGAAATTGTTTCTCTCTATATTTACTTCATTGATTGATGGTATGCATTTGACTTATTGCTACCGTCGATTTCTTACTACTCCCTCCGTCCTTAAATGTTCGATGCCGTTTGACTCTTTGGCACATATTTAACTATTTTTTTATTTAAAAAAATTTATGAAATATATAAAACTATATGTGTGCATAAAAATTTATTTAACAATAAATCAAATGATAGAAAAATAATTAATAATTTTGTAAATTTTTTGAATAAGACAAATGGTCATACATGTGTAAAAAAGTCAAGGCGTCAAATTTTTAAGAATAGAGAGGGTATTTATTAGAAATACAGTTTACATCCACAAATATGTGTGTACAAATTCACCATAAGCATAAAGACTAGTCGGTATATGGGCTTCTTATTGTCTATGGTCTAGCATTAAAAGAATATTATACATAAATAAGAGTGCATATATCAATAACAATTGATCTATGCTCACCCAACGATTTTCTTACAATTTAAACATCGATTATGATAAAAATTTGAATTAGCGAGTTGAAAATAGCATGATTATATTTTTCATAGATACTTTTTGTAACATCCCAAAACTTGTTAAACCTAGTAAGTGAACTAAAACAAATACATCATGTGGTTGTGAAGTGCTTTTAAGTGTTTTTGGATTTTCTAGCATCATCTCATGCATGCAATAATAGGCCTAGGATCATGAAACAATTAATATGGTAAATGTATGCATCCAAAAATTCTACAAAACTTCTCAAAAATACTTTGATATGCCAGAAAGCAACCCACAAATTTTCAGAAATTTTAAGCAAGGTTTGCTAAGTCGTTGATCAACTTAAATTTCAGAAAATCCTGAAAAACAGCTAGCCGGGTTCAAATTTTGGGCTTCTGTTAAAATTGTTTCAAAACCTCTTTTTAAGTTTTGGTTTCAGCCAAAGTCCACTACTAACATCCCTCTAACATTCTTGGAAGCTGCAAGCCCTGGATCCCTCTCTAACCTTTTCTTTTCTTCCACCAAAAATCCAATCAGCCTCTAATCCTCCTGTCAACTGCAGCAATTAACAGCCTGATGGATTTTTGCAAGATCATTAGAGCCAAACCAGACCACATCTGGCAAAACCACTTCAGCACATTGTTTCTTCATGTCTCCCACGACAAGGATGA
This sequence comes from Leersia perrieri, assembly GCA_000325765.3. NCBI lineage: Eukaryota > Viridiplantae > Streptophyta > Magnoliopsida > Poales > Poaceae > Leersia > Leersia perrieri. The sequence goes on from CM002481.1 coordinate 19,675,749, forward strand.
ACACTAGCCCAAGCTTTCTCTGCAAGACTTAAAGGAGAAAATATCACTCAAAGATCCCCTCACAGATTCACTCCCAGACTTAGCCTCCTAGCCGTTTGACTCCTTCTCACTGCCAGTGGCCCCACAGCCCCTAGGACCCATAAGTCAGCCTCCCACCTCGCTCCCACTGGCCATGGCATGCAGGAAGACGCAGCCACGTGCCCTCCATGTACCAAGACGTCCTGAGCTCTCCCTCACTTCACTCCCTCTCTCCACCTCGCTTCTTCTTCAAGCCAAAGACCACCAGGGAGCTCGGCGTTCACTCCACTCCACATTCCAACTCTCCCTCACAACTCACTCGCCCCAGAACACCATGAAACCCTTCTTCTTCCCCGGCGCCGGCGAGATCCCCACCGTCGCACTGCCTCGTTGGTGAGCTTTTCGCCGCAAACCGAGCTCGGGAATGCCTTCGTCTCTCCTTGCCTAACCTTCCTGCCGATTCCTTTCGGTCACACCACCCACAGGACCCCTCTAACCCTCTGCATGTGTTTCCCCTCTCTCTAGCAGCCTCCACCGAGCCTTCAACGTTCAGCCACCACTTCTTGTCACCGCCGGCCAACCTTCACCGCCGCCGGAGCCGTCCCAGCCTCATCACCGCCCAGATCTAGCTCGGTGAGCATCGCGCCAGCCCCTGGAGCAACATGCACGCACAACCCCACACTAAAACCCCTCCTAAACCAACATGCATCTGCATGCCGAACCCCGACGCCGCCGCAGCTCGCCGCCGGCGAGATCCCAGCCGTCGCAACCTGTGAGATCACCGCTCACAGCTAGGTCTCCTCCTCGCGCACGTTTTTCCTTTTTGTCTCTCGGCCTGAAAACCTTTGCATCGCCGCCGCCGCCGCCGCGAAGCTCGCCCGGCCTCGCCGCGAGAACGCAGCG
>CM002481.1:19676769-19703008 GCA_000325765.3 Leersia perrieri
GAATTGGTAGTTATGTCCTATTTTGCTGCATTACCACCTTGGAATATTGATTACTTGCCGTTTGAATCCTTAGAGTGCTTTTGAGTACAATTATAATGCTCATTTGGGTTAATACTTGCTTATTATGCCGCCATATGCTTGCTTACAAATTTCGTTTTGTTACAATACTTTGTAAATTATTTGTGAATCTGAAAATGGGCATTTTGTTACCTCTGGGCCGAGGGTTTAAAATGGAGAATGTTGTGAACTGAAATGGAGATAAACTGTTTTTAGACTTGGGCGGCGAGTGGTGCACATATGGTGTAGTTGTGTACCGATAGGTGAAGCATGCGCCCGAGTCGATTAAGGACCTTCACTCTTGTCACCAACTAATGATAACCATATAAACCACATGTGCCATTTATGGGGTGGTCTTAACCTATTAAGTTGTCTAGCATTTGGCCTTGCATTTTGGTAGGCTGGAGAGTATGGGTTAGCTTGGATAGTAACTTAGAGGAAACTTCCCTTGTTGTTGTTTTATTGATGATTATGTTATTATCGTGATGGCCTCTTTACCACACGAGTGATGATTTATCGGGTGTTTGTCCAATACAACGGTGTTGTGCCTCGTGGAAAATGCCGGGCAGGGTTTCTCATGGCGTTAGGTTAAAGCGTGGGCCCGCTACCTAATGGCGTTGGTTGATCACTAACGTTGGTTTCCACGCATCGTGCTGGTGCAAGGCTAAACAATAGACAATGTAACGGTTTCGTTATGGCCTCTAGACTCCATTCAATGTGTAGAGTGTGGTGATACCGACGGGTATCGAATAAACTAGAGCGACCCATATCGTGTGGGCTTGAAAGTTGTGCAAACTCTGCAGAGTCTAAAAACTAATCGATTAGCCATGCTCATGGTCATGAGCGGAATGGTGAAGTGTCATGAGTATAGTTTTTGCGTTTTATAAATGGTTTGTGAACTTGGGATATGGTGGGCTGTTTTAAATTGAGAACATGATGATTTATGTTGATAAGTGATGGATGGATGATGGTGAATGGTGAGTTCTACCTCGAGGGGTAGATGTGATACTATGAAATTATATCATGATTAAAATGTTTTACTTACCGTATGCTATTTTTTTACAAATATTCGTAGTAAATGAATTGTGAACTAAAATTGGCCTTTATGCAAATAGCTTATACACAGCCTATCCTTGTTTAATGCCTTCATATAGTATGATAGGTTTGTTCTGACTTGCCGGTACATTAATTTTATTAATGTACTGATTCCTTGCTTCCTTTTGCTTGTTTTGTTTAGAACCCGCTGCAGGTGATGATTATTATGGTGAAGAGTTTTATGCAGCTTGTGATGCCGATTTCCAGGATGGTTCCACCTAGGGATTACCCTAGTCGGTTTGCCTGAGGGTTTGGGCAGCATGCTTACCGCTGTAACTTGATTAATGGCTTGTTGCCAAGTACCACCTTTAGTTTTATGTAGGACTTAATTATGCACTATGCCTAGAACCACTATCTTTTGGATAACTCTGCTTAGATGAATTATGTGGGACTATGTTGCATTCCTGGGCGACGTGTGTCACGTAAGGATGGGTATGAAACAATTGGGATAGTTGCAATGGTAGCGCTTGGTATCGAGGTCTCCGAGACGTGTATCATGGTTGGTCGTTGCCTTCGTGTGGTGAACGGACACGTCTCGTGAGGACTGGCCGGCTATCGGGTCTTCTATCCCCTTTGTTCCATTCTCGATGTCGTATTTATTATATGAGGCACTCGATTCGCCGTCATGTACGCGTGAGGTTATGGTGGTTATTATGCGTATATGGACCTCACCTAACAGATATCGCGGTGACGTGTGCGTGTGAGTGTAGTATATATAATAGATATGGTACCCCACACTTTTTTGTAGTGAATGAAAAAATAGTTGTAATATTTTTTTTGTTTTATCAGATTCTACCGTGGTAAAATGAGTTTTCTTTTTATAACTCGCCATGAGTTAGATGGCAATACTGATGAAGAAGATATGAATGCAACTCTACTGCTATGGGCTTAACGCATTGACTTCAAGCGGGAATGAACCTTTGTGTAAAAACATCCTACATATTTCATTAAACTCTTCTACACTTTAAACTACACACTATTTAAAGTAGGGCCAAAATTAAAAGAGAACAAGGAAGGAAATGAGAAGAAAAGGTGAGGGAGGGGGAAGCAACCGATGATTTGTTGCGCTAGCTAACAATTGCATTTAGTACTGATATTGTCATGGAATTATGGAAATAAGACAAATAAATTACGTGTATTGTAGTTACAGTTGGGGTAAAAACGTGTAATTATAAGAAGGTGGTACGTAGTTGGGTGGACTCAGCGCACAACCTTGTGGAAGGAATAGGTTGCCTATATGTAATCTGGTCAAATGAGAAAATAACTGAAACGAGAGATTTTCTAACCTGACGTTGGTTTCGAACATTACCATTGAAACCATGTTTCTAGAATCTAGACGTTTCTTCAAATATTTTATGAGACAAGCTTTATATCATATACGATAAAATCCATTGACAAAAGATCATAGTCGTAGACTTACAGTAGAAGTAACTGCACGTCATTACCATTGGAATAATGCGCGTTGAACTAAAAAAACACACACAGATTACAAGAGGCTGCAAAGACTAGTATTGGAATACGGAAGACTAGAAATGGAAAATAGAATTCGAATTAGTTGTTTTTTTTACGGTCAATCGTTTTCACCAGGAGCTAGCCAGGATGCGGTATCGACAGAATATACCTGGACAGTCTATTAATTTCCCTCCCTTTCTTCAAAAAGGATATACAGCTCCTCCACACTATGAATAGCAGCACATGTGCGCATAAGGTTGGCTCACAACATTTTTTTAAAAAAAACTTGTGTACTTGCGCATGCGGTTGTTTCTGCGCACATGATTTTTTTAGGCGCACAAGTTTCAGTACATCATTTAATTTAATAGAGCTCTTAACGGTTGCAACGCTCACTCAACGGTATTTAGGCTTTTCTTTGGTACCGATAATCCTCTGATCGTTTCCCATCTTGCGTGGTTAGACCAAGAATATTTTAAGCTATTTGCCCACACATCTGGAATGCGCGGCTGTCAAACAAGGGTTTAGGCATGTAGGAGTAGTATCCGTCAATTGCGCTACTACTTCCATTTCATAAGTAATGGTTTTGGCTTTTTTACCTATAATGTTTGAACATTGTCTTATTTAAAAAGTTAGTGTAAATATAAAAAATGGTAAGTTATGTTTAAAGTATTTTTTTATAATAAAGTAAGTCAAACAAAATACTATACGATACTTCCATAATTTTTTGAATAAGACGAATAATCAAACGTTACAAGAAAAAAGTCAAAATCCTTATATTATAAAACGAAAGAAGTAGTATTTGATAGTAAATTTCGAGCTTGTAGCAAATTTGCTATACTTGTAGAAAAATTCTCGACATGCCGCTGTCGAGTAACTCAATGCTGCTACTGCTATTTTTCTTGACATGCTTTCTTTGTTTGACATTGTAAGGTGTTTTTGTTTTCAAATTGATTTATACATAGATTAATGTATATTCACTATATGAATGTCAAATTCATATGTACGTTAGTAAATTTAGACAAAAGACGAAGACATAAAAACATCTTACAATATGAAACGAAGAAAATATAATTAAACTAAAACTAAAACAAAACAATCGTACTATCTCAATCGTAAATTACTAATCTGCATTTACAAGACTCTGAAATCTAAAGCTAATCTTAAAAAAAACAAGAAATCTAAAGCTACGAACAAAAATCAGAAGCAGCTAGCGGCGGTGGAGGCCGGGTTGGCACGATGAAGTGTGACCAGTGGTGTACGAGGCTAGCCTGGCGTGGTGAGGCGCAAGCGGCGACGGAGGAGGCCGGCACGACGCGACGAGGCGCGGCCGGTGGTGACGGAGGCGGGCACGGTGTGACAAGGAGGAGGAGCTGCCAGTGGGTGCGGTGCGGTCTTTGACGCACGAAGGCTGCCCGATGGTGGGCGCTGGTGCAGTGGTCCCACATGTCGGCAGAGGTTGGACGGTGATGGAGCATCGGGGAGTCAGCCGTAGACTCGTAGGTGGTGAGCGGCGGGTGAAAACCCACCCAGCCCGGCTTCCCCCGGGCCAGCAACGATGACGCTCGAAGCGTCATTCCCCTCCTGAGGGCGTTGCCGTGATGTCTCATCCCTCATGTGTGGATGCCGAGCGAAAGCCTAGTCTCGGTTCTCTCTGAGACCTTGACGGACGGTGGCGGCGGCGTTTTCCGTTGCTTCTCTCCTTGGAGACGTCGTTTTGGAATCCCCTAGCCGAAATCCCCAAACCAATCAGTGCAAGCTCACTCTAGATTTTATCCTCTTGTTGCAGCATCCCAGTTTCTACAAGTTGGCCACGTTGAGAGGAGTTCCATTTTTTTCTCTCACCCTCTCTCCCTAACTCCTAAAGACTTGGATAGAGCGAGACTTTGTGTTGATTGTAAGGGTTGGGTTTTTGGGTGATCCTGGTCGTGTTTCTTCGTTGGCCTAGCGGAGATCGGTCACGCTTAGCGGTGGTTGATCCGATGTTAGCCTTCTTCTAGTTTTATGTGTTGGCGCTATCAATATGTGGGGGTGGTTTATTTTTTCATTTTCCTGGTTACAACCTTCAAGGGCACCGTCTTGTTCAAGAAAAAAAAGATCAGCAGCAGCGACATGAGGCAAGAAAACAACAAAGCAAGCTACTGCGACACTGCGAGAGCAGAGCTGCGAACCTGCGATAGCTGGATCCGTCCGTTCACCGCACGAATCTCGAGGCGAGCCCTTCTTTTCTTTTCCCCTTCTTGCAAGGGGCACTTCACTTCCCCCCCTTTCCACTCTCCTCACGCAGACCGCCGCGGAGCCAATGGCCGCCGCCGCCGCCGCCTCCCGCTTCGCACCCTCTCACCTTCTTCCCCGGTCCCGCAGGAGGGCCCCCGCGCCGCGCGGCACGACGGCCTGCGGCGCCGTCGGGCGCGCCCGCCGGCTTCGCTGCGAGTTCGTGGCCGGCGGCGGGAACGGCGCGCTCTCCGGGGAGGATGACCCGCGCCTCATAGACCGCGTAAGAACTCTCCTTTCTCGCTTCGTTCCCCCTCCTCCTCTTCCTTGCTCCTTTCTGTTTCTTTCCTCTCTCTCTCTCTCCCTGTCATGTTGCCATTTCCTCGGTCGAGCAAGTGATAGGGTGATAAACTGGCACGCAAGGATAGTATTATCGTCGTGGCCGTCGCGGCGGCGTCTTGAACATTAGACGGGAACGCCTCTTTGAGAAGAATCATTGGGAAACGATTTTGCTTCCATGAGATGTCGAGTTCTTGGGCTATGCATTCTGTCGAATACATGATGTGCAATGTGTGGTTGTCTCCAGTATCAATTATCCTGCTCCGAATGAAGGCAACCTGATTATGTGGATACATAAGCTTGGCCTTGATTGAGTTCATTCGAACCATGCTTCTAGGAAATATTCGTCTCATCGAATCATCATTGGGTATTTCATATTTTCATTGCCATCCTATTACTATTCAATCGCTTTAGCTGCTCTAGTTCTAATAATGGGCTGTAGATTCTTGTAAGCATAGGCCGGACACTTATCCATTATCTAAAAAAACTGCTCTAGTTATGTTAGGTTTGGCCTTACAGAGACAGAAATGTAATCAGGGATTCAGGGCCACCAAAATGAATAACATTTCTTAACCACTTAATGTAATATTGTCAGTCACGGACCTTTCAGGGACACAATGAGATGACATGCCATGAATCAAATGAGATGTAATTGTTCAGTAATGGTGATTGGTGAGTGATTGAGTGTTGGACACTGCAACCTTAAGGATCTGGTCATGATAAATACTAAATTTCGTGGCCATCAAAATACACTGTTCCATATACAACTGAACAGTGGTCTTATATAGTGTGTACAAAAGTTCGTCAAAATTGCAGTCAGATACTATTATTTCTATTTCTTCTTTTGTGTTGTTTCAATGTTTCTTTAATGATTATATAATTATCTCGAATATAGATTGCATTAAGACATAGTCGAGAGTGTAAATTGTTGTTGCATGACTTCATTTCTTAGGAAAAATTTATGAGAAATCCAAATCCTAAGCTGTTCTTACTGATGCAAAAGAATTAGTTGCTTCTTTACTTCTTATAAAGACATACCATGTACAATTTCATCTGCAGCAAAAAGCTCTTGATGCAGCCATGAATGACATAAACAGCTCATTTGGAAAAGGCAGTGTTACAAGATTAGGAAGCGCGGGCGGTGCTTTTGTGTATGTTTCTCTTTTTTGGGTTCCTCAATCAAAATTGTTTTATAAATGTCACCTATGCAATTCATACTGATCTTGTCTATCCAGTGAGACATTTCCAAGTGGCTGCTTGACACTAGATTTTGCCTTGGGTGGTGGCCTTCCAAAAGGAAGAGTAGTAGAGGTAACTTATTTTTGTACTTCATTTTTCATCAATTGCCAAAGATAGTTCACATATGCTTTGATTGTGGAACTACGAGTCATAATTTCACGGATTTCTGCAAGTTGACAACAACATAATTTGCTTTTAAATGACATAATGTTCAACAACTTGCAGGTGTATGGTCCAGAAAGCAGTGGAAAGACTACTCTAGCATTGCATGCCATTGCTGAAGTACAGGTTAGTGTTTTCTTATAGCACAACACTATGATTTTATAGTACCTTTATGGAATACCTTGTATATACTTAACAACTGCAAACTACTCGCAACATCTTATATGCAGAAACTGGGAGGAAATGCAATGCTTGTGGATGCAGAGCATGCTTTTGATCCAGCTTATTCCAAAGCACTTGGGGTAGATATTGAAAATCTGATTGTCTGCCAGCCGGACAATGGAGAGATGGCACTAGAAAGTAATACGGCTTGTGCTTGACTACATATATTATTTCAAAAGATGGAAATACATATATTATTTCAAAAGATGGAAATACATATATTATTTCAAAAGATGGAAATACATATATTATTTCAACCGCCATTTAATTTTGAAGGCGTATTTTAAGTTGATGAATAAGCTAAGCCTCCAGCTGATAAAATGTGCATCCTATGTGGAGGAGCATAATATAATGGAAAAACATGTGTTATTAAATTACGTGCATAAGTATATTCTGATTCTGTGTTCTCCATATTATAATCTTTACAGTGAATTGTGTTGGACTTTTTCCAAACTCGTTATATTGAGTTATTGGCGAGCCACCCATATTTAGGCAGATGAAATTATAAAAATAGAATCCATGAAGTAATGAGAATTACATTTTCGGTAGGACATTCTTTTTGCATTATGTATTGACGATATAATCACTGCAACCTTTGCACTAATGTCATTGTTTTCTCTCAGTTGCGGACCGCATGTGCAGATCTGGAGCAATAGATCTCATATGTATTGATTCAGTGTCTGCTCTCACTCCACGTGCAGAAATTGAAGTATGGCTTTCTTTTGTTGTGACTCTATAGAAAATACTGCATCAGAAGTATGATTGCCCTTTTTGTTAGGGTGAGATAGGGATGCAGCAGATGGGTTTACAAGCACGCCTGATGAGTCAAGCATTGAGAAAGATGTCAGGCAATGCCTCAAAGGCCAGTTGTACACTTATGTTCTTGAACCAAATAAGATACAAGGTGTGCTACATTAGCTTTATGCTTACTTTTCATACCTATCTTATTCCATTTGTTGATGGATTTCATTTGTCCTAGATTGGAGTATTCTATGGTAACCCTGAAGTCACTAGTGGAGGAATAGCTTTGAAATTCTTCGCCTCAGTTCGACTAGAGATACGGCCCATTGGCAAGATAAAATCTGTAAGATTAAATAAGTAAATTTAACGGTTCATAAAGGTTTAATTTAAGAATATTTATTTTCTTTTGCTAAGGTCAAGGGCGATGAAGATGTGGGTGTGAAGGTTCGTGTCAGAGTGCAGAAGAGTAAAGTATGTCTATAATATATCCAGATTTTGTTGTGTTGTACTCTGCACTTTGTATAGTAGACATAAATATCTTGCTCTTTGCAAGGTCTCCAGACCCTACAAGCAAGCTGAATTTGAGATCATTTTCGGGGAGGGCGTGAGTAAGCTGGTCAGTGCATGACGTTTTCGGCTTTTATCATTAGATCGTGCTGTATTATATGCTAAATTTGTTTTTTTCACACAGGGTTGTGTTCTTGATTGTGCTGAGCTGATGGAAGTCGTTGCAAAGAAGGGTTCATGGTATAGCTACAAAGATATGAGGTATGCCAGGAACTTTATAAGAGTGAATTATCACATGACCTGTGGCTATATAGAAAAATGTAACCAGCGAGTTTTATATGTCATTTGCAAATGATCCTCTATTCCTCTGCCATTTTCATGCAAATTCATGTGGTTGGGCTGGTTCTGGGAGACCATCCAAGAGACATTCATGTTAAATTCTTTTTGTGGGCTTACAAATAACTATGCAGATGTTAGATTGTGTAACGAATGATGTATCTGTTCAGGCAAACAATCATAGAACTTAGTCATCTCATACAATTTGTTTTCTGATTTTAATTGTTCTTTTGATATACTGCTTTGGAGTTCACACTGTGGATTGTACATCAGAAAACCGGGGTCTGTTTTTAAATTAACACTGGTTTAATTTCATCCAACCTCAGGATAGCATGCTATGTATGAGTATATGTTATATTCTACCTTTAGCTTTCGATACACAGTTAGGCTGTGATTAAGATCAAGGACATTATCTGCTATGTAGTTGTAAGCATGTAGCTTCCATGGGTGTTACTCTTGTCTTCATACTGTGTGCAGATTGGGTCAAGGAAGAGAAAAGGCACTGCAGTATCTCCGAGAGAGCCCTACCGTCTGTGATGAGATAGAAAAGGTTTGCTTGATTGTACCTGTGATGTTGTTTGTTTTATTTTTACTCTTGTAGGCGTGAATTTGGTACAACCAACAAATATTGAACTCACCAGTTGCCACTGCTTTAAACCTCTGGGATATTTCAGTTATATTGTTCATAGTGTAACAATTTTTGAACATTCATATCATCATTTATATGTTGTAGACACCACCCAGCACTTTGATAGAAGGTGGATTTTTTTTCTTCATGCAAACGATATTGTTTTTAACAAAGTGCCCTTTTAGAGTTTTTTTTTAAAAAAAACTTGAGGAACTGTGTTCCTAAGAAGATAATTTGTGTAAGTTGAGTAGTTGTGTAAGTTAAGTGAATATTTTCATCTGTATCCGTATCTTTTTCATGCTTGACACACTTGCAGGCTGTTCGAGCCATGATACCAGAAGGAACAAGACATATGAGCCTGCTTGCTTTCGGGCAGTCATCATTGACTGAAGAAGAACAAGTAGACGATGAATGATGGATGATGCATGATGCATTTTTGAGTGGTTGGATGATGCATCTAATTTTGAAGATGAACAGCTCCTTTAGCGTCGAGGCGCCAAACACCACAATTCCCAGCATTTTGGGTACCCTGGTGAACGACAATACCAAGAGTGGCTCTGTTATGGCAACGATTTCTTGAACTAATCAAGCATTGCGCTGTTGGTGTGGAATTGGAATCCCCGAGGAGTTCGATTTGGGAGCAACCCATTTGCTGCGACAGCATTGTGATAATGTAACTTTGTTGGATTGCACCTGGTGTAAGGAAAATTGCACTAATGAAGCTAGAATTTCCTTGTTCAACCATTCGGAAGAAGTCTGTCATATTTGCCTGCAATTTGTGCTCGATGTACTCATATCAAAAACGAATGTCTTTTAAACCACTCCGTCCCAGAAAACCTCTAGCTGTATGTAGTAGCTTCGATGCTTGTCCAGATTCGCCAGAAAACAAGCTCCGGACAGTACGAACTAGTATAAACACCGAACGCAGAAACACGTCTGCTTCATCAAATGCTTTTCTTCGAAAGAAAATCCGGATTCAATTATGTTACTTAATCTTGTTCTTTGCCTACAACACTCTACCGGCACATATTCAGACAAGCTATATTGAGTAAACAAATTTACATATAGAATTATAGATGCAATATATATTTTTTAGCAGTTCAGATGCGGCGAAGGGATGCCAATCTCCTCTCCAGGTCGTCAACTTCAGCAGAGGATTCAGGTTCCACGTTATTTCTTGGGGGAGCAGCATTTCTGCAGGCACGGCGTTTGCATCAGGAAAACTAGCACAGATAAAAAAGGAAGGTGCAGAGAGGAGCCGAATTCATTTGCTGACTCTGAAGAAACTGTATATACCGTGCTTGGTTGCTCTCAACCCTTCTGTTACTCGCCCCAATACGACCTTTCGGAGCTGAAGACAACTGTATTTTGATGAAAGAATTGGTGTCAGCATTTAGAATTAAGATCTATCACGCCTACCATGATGCATATTGGGGAGTAAATTACCTGTGAAGCCACATCAACACCAATCTCATCAAGAACCTGTATCATGAGCAGGTGAACCATATAGACAAATGTTATGAAACATAGTTTCCAAAACACATGTAATAAACTCCTTAGTAACTGATGTCCAAAGCAATACTTTACCTGGTTTGTAAGTTCCTCCGTTTCCTCTTCTGCTTCATCCTTATCAAGTGTTTCATCTATAGCGTCGGACATCATTTCGAGCTGCATCAAAAAATAGGGTTAAATCTTTCTATTTTTCAGAACAGCCAAGACAAGTGGTGCCAGTTGGTGCATGGATGAGGGCAGCTAAAACACTTCTTTTGTGTTTAAATTTGTAGGAACAGTCACAGATCTGTTATTGCACAGATAAAGATGTTGTCAATCTTCCGAAAGATTAATTGTTCGCAATCATATATTGTTAGTCAACCCTTTGACTAACCCTTTGAGCCACTCATCGCTATTGTAAACGAAATTAAAAGGTTGAATATCACATAGGTTATTAATAGGTTGTACTAGCATTAAAATAGCTAATAATTCTAAGTGGTCTTATCCAAAATAACTATATCTCAGAACAAGGTAGATCATTTGAAGCAACAATAACAACATTAGCTATTATTAGTTCTCCTCAAAACAAGTTAGTGCCATCTCTACCAACAGGTTTCATATATTGTGCCCTGAACTTGTCTATGTTTATCAGTATAAACTGTTAAGCAACTAATTAAGCAAAAAATACATGTCGTAACATGGCAGTACATTCGCACTTCACACTTAAACAAACCCAGCATGTCACAAATGTTCTTACCGTCATATCCAACTGATTTGATTGCTTTTGGAATTCTCTCATGACCTTGATCTGTTTTGTTGGTTCCATTTGCTGAAAAAAAGAGAGTAAAAATACATTTACATCTTAGGGTACAGTCCATTAAAAAGTTCAGAGGAAAAATGATCAGATAGTGTGTTTAAAAACAGCCAACCATGGCTGTCGTTCATCACACATTCACACCTTATTCATTGCCGCCATTGCTTTGCTTGCCCCTTTCATTCCAGCAGATATTGAGGTGCCTGCGTACATTGCCTGAATAAAAGAGAGAAGTTTTATTTAGTAACTGACAATGTGTGTGTTTTGTTGACAGTCAGAACACGTAGTTGCCTAAACAAACCAAAAACTAGACATGCCTGTGTATGGGTAGCAACTCCTCGTATCTGTGCCCGTGTTCCTTGTAAATTGACAATTTGTTGCCTAAGCCTCACAAGTTGCCGAGCTAGGATTTTGGTCGCTGCCTAGAGCAATCCATATCATTAATCATAAGATATCAGGTAAGAGTAAGGTTAAGTTATCTGCCACAAAAATCCTAAAAGGCTTACCTCATTTCCTGTCTTAGCGGTTTTCTTAATTTCTGCAACCAGCTTCTTCTCCTGGAAGGGTCAGTTAGGACATTACCAAATCAGAAAACACATTGTGCACAAGTTACTACAGATGATTATGTTAAACATCAATAATGATGTAAAAATAAACAAATTTCAAAACCAGTGTTGATTATCTGTCATGCTTTGTCTGATCCAGGCTGAAACATTTTCTGTTCCAACAGCATTCAGGCATGGCAGCAATAAGAAACTAAGGTCATAGCAAAAAAACCCTATGAATATGAGGCACTCAAGCTCTTGTTACACCTGAAACTTGTGCAATAGTGTGCAAAGCATTTGAGCTGTCAAAAACACGTGGAAGGAACTAACAGCACATCCAGAGCCCCTTTTTTCTTGTTCTGTTCCTAAATTTACTGTATTAAATAAGACAAGCACATATGTTGTCAAGGTTCAACCTCAGTATGAGTTGATTAGATTTCAAAACTGTTGCTTTACTTGTGATTACAAAATTCAAAAGAAAAGGTATTTATCTAAAAAGTTACAACACTATTGCGCTCGTGATGCTATGTGTCAGTTGCACAGCATGAGCATGAAGCACGTGGTGATAGGCCAAATTGTTATTTCTTTCACACAATGATGGTGCAACCTAATGGTGTATACTCAGCACTCAATCTGGAAATGAATAACACAGCCCGGAAAAATTGCAAAATATGGCAAACTGCCAATGTTTGTCACACTGCTTTTCTGAACTTTCCTGGATAATATAAAGGCTCAAGAACTGCATACCTCCATTTGCAGGGAGCCAATCTCTCTCTCAACTCCTAAAATTAGTAAAGAACTGATGTCAGATATTTGCGGATTGCAACTCCATTTTCGTTAATTTCAAATAGCTATTGTAATCTTATCACGTGCAACTCTGTTGGAACATATATAAGTTATCAGTTGTCTACTTCTAAACCATGATACCAATTCCCTAATTGACAATGTTTGTCCATTATCAAAAGAAAATAAGCAGAACACATGTTAGCCTTGTTTCAGAGCAGAACCAAGTATAGAAAGCACCTAATGTGAGTGATGAAAACAACAGAAAAAAAAATGAGAGGAAATTTTTCTCACCCCGTGTAGCGACTGCCATCTCCCTCTTGCTGGTCCTGAGAGCCTCTGCAAGTGCATTCACCATCAAAGACTACACCCACAATCTGCTGGATCCAAATGTTTCCACAATAATCCAGGGAAATTACCCCTCCAAAACACATTTCTCATCCCCACATCGAAATGCACAACGCCACGAATCACCCTAAAACCCTAACCCCCATCAACGCACCTGCAAGAAACCCCCAATCCCCATTCCCCAGTCCAAGAAAGCCAAAACCCAGCAAAGATCTCACTTTTCGACCGTAGGAACAACCGAATCATCCCAACCCAGCCGCAGATCAGACCAGATCAACGCTAGGGTAGAACCCTCGAGAAACCCCCCCACCCGCAACCCCGCCGACAGGAACCAAGAAAAGAAAACGAATCCAAGAACTGGAACTGCAACCGCGCACCTTTGGGGTCGACCTTCTTCTTGAAGATGTTCATGGCTGCTTCAGCTGGGATCGACCGAGAGGCGAATCGATCGGGACGGAGAGCAAAATCTCTCTCTGGATTTCTTTCTCTCCCTTGCAGATTTGGGAGCAAAGAGAGAGAGAGAGGCGTGAACAGTGTGAAGAAAGAGAGAGAAGACGGCGCCGCGCCAGCCCAACGGGAAGTGTGGTCTTGCTAGGCCTTTTTTTAAGGCTTTTCGAGTAGCCGTTGCAAAACCTTGAAAAAAAATACATTTTTGCTACGCGCACACGGTATCCAACCGGAGCACTCAAGAAACGGTTACAGGTAGGTGGGGCCGTTTATGGTGGGGACCAGATGTCAGTGAAGGTTAAGGGGTGGAATAGACGCGACCTGCACGAGCAGGGAAGCGCCTTGGGATTGGGCAAACGGGCCACTTCTCCCTGTTTTGTTATCTTTCTTTCTTTCTTTAATTCTTTTCTTTCCTCGTTCTAGCTCTTCCTTTTGAGTTATAATTCCCCTCCTTTTCTAGGGATGATGGTGATTTTTTTATTTCAGAATCCATACGGAAGGTTATCTTTTTGTGAGCAAATATTATTTACTTCCCCTTGGAGGAAGCTGTATTCATTTCCTTCTCCTTTTCTTTCAAAGCTTATTATGGAAGAAATTATCTTGTTAGCAATTTATATAAAGCGAACATTTTCCCTTTTTGAACTTTCTAGGTCTCCGAATAGGGGAATTTTCTAGTTGAATTTGGCATTTCTCCAAGCTAGATTTGGATTCATTATTATACAATATTAACTTCGAAGGTTTTTAATGATTGTCCAAGCTATATTTAGCCCATTTTGACTTTTGCTATATCTGGTGATGTTTAATGACCTTAGGCTTAGGAGTAATAAAGAGTGCTAGCCACTGATTTCTGGAATTAATTGAGTATAACAATGACAATTATGCAATACATCTTTACAAAGAATTCAAATAAAATCTTTTTTTTTGAACTCAATTCAAATAAAATCGAGGTACGTATAAAATGCAAATCCATCAAATAAGTAATTTGGGGTACACGATTAGTATTGTTGTTTATTCCTTTTTCTAGAGATTCTAGAGAAAATGAGACAAAGTGAAAGTGAAACGAAGCATGTCTTCAAGTGACAATAGTACATTATATAAATATTCTGGTATTAAATTTATGTGAACAAACTCGTTTATGCTAAAAATAATTTTAAATTGTGACTTTGAAAAAACGATCATTCCCATGAACGCTTTTGCGAGAAGAGGAATATTTTTGGCGTGTGGGGATTTGAACAGGAACATATGGGAGGAAGGTACATCAACGAGGTATTTCCTTGTTATAGGGACTTTTATGCAAAAAGGGCATAGTATTTGATGCGTTCTCAAGAAAAAATACGAGAAAAAAAACAGTCATCAATTTCTTTATTTGTTAATTTTGAGAAACTGAGAAAGCATTGCTTAAGAGCAGGTATAATAATTGGCGCTAGATGGGCCGTAAAAGAGCCACGTAGGAATTTTTTATGACCTGAGGGGAAGGAGCGGGCGACTAATTGGTCGCCCAGCTCTACGCCCGTGCGACTTCCAACGCCTTACTCTGCTTCCAAAGCCATGCCTCGCTCTGCGTCCAACGTCGGCTAAGCCAGGATGTGTCGTTGTTGTCGTCGGTGCCTTTGTCCGCAATCGCTGCCTGCGTCTGCCGTTGCCACCGCCTACGTCCTTCGCCGGTCCACCGTCGTTGCCTGCGTCCGCCATTCATGTCTCCGTCTGCCGCATCACCCACATCCGCCATCACCAGCTCCGTCAGCAGTGGTCATATCCATCCGTCTCTGTCATCGGCCGCCCTCGCCTGCGTTCGCCTCGACCATGACCCTCTTCCCTGGCCCCTGCGACCGCCTGCATCAGCGTGGCCCTGGTCCACCACCACCCATCATATGATGTCGTCGCCCTCACCATCTATAAATTTTATACTTCCACCCATTCACAAACACACACAAGAAAAAGAGAGAGACACGACAATATCACTGTTTAGTGCTCTGCATTTAATTCCTCTTGCAAGTTTCAGCTGCCTTCAGTCGTTTCACATTCGAGCATTTTCGCTACTCTCTTGATAAAAAGAACAATACCTTTTCCCTTTTTACGCTTTTTTTACTGTTAAACGGTATGCTTTATTTAATCTTTTTTACATGAAAGTTTTACTAAAATAATAATTTGTTTTTAAAAGATTAAAATAGCTAATACTCAACTAATCACATCACATGCCGACGGTATTTCTCGTTTAGTAACATCAGCGAACATGCTTACGATGTCTTCACAGCGAAACCCGGCGTCTCCTCCGAGGTAGTACGCCTTTTTGAAAAAAAAAAGGCAAAAAGTTTGTCTCGTATATATTAATAAAACAGAAGTAAAAGGGTACAAGATTATAACTCAAGAAAGAGCTATAACCAGCGAAGTTGTGCTTGAACTTGCATCTCCTTTTATTACTACTGCCCACCGCCGGCGACGCCGACTTGCCACCGGCAGCGCTGCCCTTGCCGCTGATGAGCGTTCTGAAAGCGCGTCCACCGTGCACTTGGAGTAGTTTGTCGGCAGCGTCCCGAGTGTCCCGACGAACCCGCCGGTGGCCACCATCGCCGTAGCCGCCGCCACAGCGCCCACGGTCACGTTGTTCTTGAATCGTGTCGATCGAGAAGCAAAGTACACAGGTCACTCACTGCCTTGGTTTTGGGCTGGCGCGCGGAGAGCTTGGGTCTACAACATGACTGAAAATCATGTAGAGTTTGGGGCCGGGACTAGATTTGGCCCGGCTAGGATTGTAAACGGACAAGCAGATTAACGGGCTAAGAATATTAGGGCCTCATACGGGACGCCGGCGTCAGCGTTCTCCATCATCGTCACCAGCGATGGTGTCTGTCCTGCTCTGCCCCGCCATGAACGCGTTTCCATCTTGCCAATGGCTTCACTTTACTTTCTTCAGTCCCATCATATACTCCATATGCCAATGGCTTCTCTTCACTTTCTTCATGAGTTTTTGGGTTGTGGTGGTTGTGGTGTGGTGACCTCTGTTTCTTGTCGGGTTATTTCGAACGGCAGTTGAGCTTATATACCACTCTTAATTTGACAATTACTTGTCCCAGCTGGCTAACTTAAACAAGTTAGTCTCGTTCTACAGCGTGTACGATCGAATGAATAAAAATGAGTTTTATAACAACTATTTGAGACTATAATTAAATGAATCATATATAAGTTGATTATTTTTTTCTGAGAAATGCACATGTTTTTTGTTTTTAGAAATCGCATTGTCGAGTTTGGAAAGTATATCCACGTTAACCCATAATCTGTTAGCTTTTATGCATGTATAGGTACAACATAACAACAGTCTTTATTATCGGGTTTTATTTGTTGTCATAACAGTAATTAAATTTGGTGACATATAAGAGAGATAATGGAGGGAAAAACATGGTTGCTAGCGTAAATTGTGTTGTGTGCGATGAATGCAGAAAAAAGGAGAGTGATAAAAAATATTTTGATAGACTATATTGTCTCAACTATTATACGATGATAGTCTCTAGTTGACTTATAGCACTTACCTTATCTATTTTATCATTGTCCGTGTTATTTTATTAATCTCAAGAAATGTTGGTCTGGTTTTCGCGTAGAATAAAGAGTAATACTAGGTGTTTGTATTTTCATTCGTGAGTGTGCGTATGTGAGCGAGCACCTACGCGCTTTGTACTGAATTTTATGGGGAAATGCCTTGGCCCTGTTTAGTTCGCGAAAATAAAAAAATTAGTGTCACATCGGATGTTTGACCGGATGTCGAAAGGGATTTTCGGACACGAATGAAAAACCTAATTTCATAACTCGCCTGGAAACCACGAGACGAATCTATTAAGCTTAATTAAGCCGTCACTAGCACATGTGTGTTACTGTAGCACTTATGGCTAATCATGGACTAATTAGGCTCAAATGATTAGTCTCGCGATTTCCAGACGAATTGTGCAATTATTTTTTTAATCTATATTTAATGCTCCATACATGTGTCGAAAAATTCGACGTGATATTTTTTAAAAAATCTTTTTGGAAAAACAAGGCATGTGTTCTTGCACTAAAATGAACCACACGTATCTGTCCTCGTACATGCATGTAGGCAGTAGGCCAACCCATAGGGGCCACATGACAGCTTGCCGACTGACTAGTTTTTTTTTTGAGAATTATATAATACAACACAGGCAATCACAACACATGCATTCGCTTTGATCGATAAAATGGCGTGACACCTTCAAGGTAGTATGCTCTTTCGATCAGTACCGGACCCCTCGCTGTTCTTAGTTCGTGCAACACAATGCTGCTATACACTAGTATGTGAGTAGCTAGTATACATACCCTAGTATTAGAAGCAATGGTAGATGGATGCACGTCATAATTGAACGGCGTGTTAGCTAGCTGGCGGAATGGAGTATAGGATATACTCCTTTCATTTCATACTGTAATTTCATTTCATATTGCAAGTTTTGTGGTTTTTACTAATGCAAACACCTCTAACTTTAACCAGATATACAGAAAAATAGATACAACATATACAAGAAGAAATTAATTTTAGAAAATCAACAAGAAAATATGTTCGAAACAGTGTATTAATTTATTTCATTTGGTATCATATATGGAAACCATTATTCTATAAACGTGTCTGAATTAAAGATGTTTTACTCATAAGAAAGCTAAAACACCGTACAAACAAGTGACATGGGAAATGACGTCAGCAATGTGACATCAAGATATATATTTCTAAATGTTTTCAAAGGTATGTGACTAAAATTAACTACGCATACCGCTAGTTCTTACTTTGATGGAATTATGGAATACAAATTCAGGTGGGCCGGGGAACCCCCCACCCCAGGTGACCCACTAAATATTTAAGGTCCTCTTTGTTTAGTCTTATAAACCAAAAAACTAAGCCCAAACAAATAATCAGTTTTTCTGCTAGGTTTTTTTAAAGTCATAAGGCATTCTTATAGGGCCTATTCGGTTTGTAGGATTTTCAAAGGAATATCATAGGAATTGAATCCTCTCGATTTTTTCATGTATGTACCACATATTCGTTTCGTAGGAATGAAACCCACCTAATTCCTAATGATTGTGTTGTGCTAGGCTTATTCCAAAGGAATTTTATTACGAGGTGAGACCCCATGAAAAAATTACTTTGGATTGAAGTGTACTTGACATGCATGACAATCCTTTATTTTTCCTATTCATATAATTTTGAAATTCTATGAAACGAACAAGCCCTTAAGCTAATAGCTAGGTTTGAGTATTTTTTTTTGGGGTGGTGGGGGGGCTTATTTGAAGTGAAGGTAGGGCTTGATCACTACGTTTAAGGCCTAAAAGGCTTATAAACCATATAAACCAAAACAATCTGCTTCAAAACCTAAGCAAATAAGTGTAAACCCAAATAAAGAGGGCCTAAGTATGCAAAAGTTAAATATATGCATGGTTTAGAAATTCATCGAAGTTCTAATTAAACAAACAAATATAAAACAAAAGAAGTGCTAAGGCACAGACAGACGAACAGCGTGACATTCGGTGAGCACTGAGCGACAGTGCTCGCAATAGATACATGGAGCGGAACAGGAAAATCATAGCGACCCATAGAGACCCCAGCCCGCGACACCATATGCAGGCTATCCTGCTATCAAGATCACGCGTGATTAGGGCCATCGATCGATCAACTGAACAAGTGTTGGGGCATGCATCTTGTATAGCTAACTAGGGACCAACAGAAAGTAGTGTTGAAGCAAGTAGCTTTAGGCTGCCTAGCTGGCTGTTTGCCCGTGTGTGTGATCGAGTCGACTGTGACTCGGGCGCACCGGGCGTACGATGCGGCCGCATTCGGAATATACACTGCATGGGTACGTGATGTACGGCCTGTTCAGCTGCACTTTGTTGCCCGATCCATATGGCCATATGGGAATGGATTAATGGATGCCTGGATGGGCATGTGCCGTCCTTCCATGCCATGCCAGCAAGCCCACGCACTTGGCAATTGGGCCCTCTGACTTTAGAGAGTGAGATGTAGAACAACTTAAGTTTTACATCACGGTTATTTGCAATGAATAATTGTCACAGGCTCACATCACGGCTTTCGCCGGTGCTATTCATAGGTGTTACCGAGAATAAGGGCATTTTGGCTAGAGGTCACACTTTACCGTTATTAAGATTAGGTAAGTTGTGGCCGCCATAAAAATGATAAACAAATTACTTGATAAAGTAGCAAAAATTTAAATCTATAAGATATGAGACAAGTTATTTAAAAATTGTGTTAAGACAACTAAACAAGAACCAATGTACCTACAATTATGTCTGCTAAAAATATGACGCGGCAAAGTGTGAACACAAATCAAATACTAATACATCCTAATTGGTCATGTTCTGTGTACTTGGATGTATACATACCATCCCGCCCAATGTTGACACAACAATGCTCAACCTCTGCCTTTCCCCTATCGATGTAGGTAGGGGGCTTCAGGTGTGGCTCAAGAAGGAACTCCGGCAACGGCAGCTCTCTGTCTATTTTGCTGCCTAAGAGCAAGATTAATAGCTGGCTGTAAGTTGGCTAAATACTTAGGTGGAGGAGAGTGAGGAGAGAAGAGAGAGGAGAAACAGACCATAAACTTACAACCCGTTTGGACATAATAACCATAAAAACTTTATGAGAAAGATTTGGACCATATATCAATAGTGATGAGATAGCTATTATACGGGTGGGCTAAAAGTAGGATATAAAGAAGCTTATAGCCAACAAGCCGGCTAAATTATTAGTCTTACTCTAATGACGGGCTAGGATTAAATTAGACAATTAAGGACAGTCAAAGGCACGGCGGCCGGGAATCAAACAAGCACACAACAGCGCGACGGATAATGGACGGATGCATCATCGATCGATCGTCCTCAGTTTGGCACGTACACGGTGCACGCACGAGACATCCAATCCAAGGGGGGGAATAATGGTCGCGCGGCGCGGCGGCTGACTCGCTCTCCTCCTACTTTTGTCCCTGCCCGCGCGCGCGGCACGCCGTTTGGTCCGCCCGCCATGTGTCCTCGCGTCCAGTGGGTGGACGCGATCCGCGGATGGATAGGATACGATACGAGCTAGGCTGGCGCCGCGCGCATCGCGCGGCGACAGATTCGTTGCTCGTCGCGGCGCGGATCACGGTGTCCGACCCCCACCCGACCCAACCCAGCGAGCCAGGTGGGGGAGGGGAGGAGGACCACACCCAACCACCGGGGCACGCACGCAAAATACATACGCACGGCATGCATCGCCGCTGTCCGTCAAAAAGTCGTCGCTAACTAACCACCCGATGACTCGTCTTGGAGTCCAGCTCATCCCGCCGCGGGCGCATGCACACGCGTCGTCGCAGACACCCACACGGGGGACCTGTCCTGGACTAACAAAGAGCCGAGCCGAGCCGAGCCAAGCCGCGCGCGCATAAAGCCCACCGATAAACAAATTAACGCGTACCTGGCTGGCTGGCTGGCTACATTGTTCATGAATTTCACGTGGAATGCACCCTGAAATACAAAAAGAGATAATACCGCGTAAAATGTTCAGTTTCCACGCAGAACAGTGAGCTTTTAGTTATTACCACATTCAACAGAAACTAATCCTATTTCGTTTAGCGTTTTTCTTTTCGAAAACGATTATCCGTTGAGTCATTCCTTCAAACCAAACGATGCTACAGTAGCATCAGAACACTTCAATTTCCAAACAAACTTGGCACTCGCTTACGCAGGACGCGCGTTGGCGCCCCACTGAAAGTTGAAACAAAAAACAAAAAAATAAACAAAACAACACATCGCTCTCGTCAGTAAGCCTCCGCGGCATGCATGTACGTGCTCTGCTAACGTGCACACCACATCCTCATCACGTCACTGGCCAGCCTAATGTAATTCCTCCTTCACTTCAAATCTTCAGCTATTGGCGGGAGCCGTAGGACGCCGGCGACGCCAGCGTGGACGCCACCGACCTCGCCGTGCTCCCGGACGACGACGTGGTCGCCGACGACATCCGCGGCGTGGCCACCTGCTTGATGACCACGTTCGGCAGCATCATCGCGCTGCACCGCCGCCGCCGCTCATGCTCCTTCACCAGCTCCCCCGCCACGTCGTCCACCTTCTCGCCGTTCGTCCTCTCCGACATCCTCCTCCCTCTGAACAGCGCCGCCTCCACGCTCCTCTGCGCCATCACCTCCTTCGCCGCCGTGCTCGCCTGGATGCGCACGTAGTTGCTGCCACCCGTGTGGGCGAACGCCATGGCGACCGACTCGTCCACCATTTCCGCCACGCCCTCGGCTGTGACTCGTGCCAGCTCCCGCGGCGACGGCGAGCGCGTTGCGTGCATTGGCGTGTTCCACGCGGGGGTGGGGGTGGATGAGGTGGAGGCGATGGAGAGGAGGAGGATGTCGTCGAGGGTGGTGGCGAGGGGGAACTCCTGCTTGTTGTGGAGCACGTGCGTGATTGCGGCCGCGGCCGGGTTGCCCATTGCCGCGACGCCGGCCGACGCTGCGGCGAGGGTCGTGCGGCCGTCGAGCGATCTCACCGGCGTGGCGAAGGTGGCGCAGGTGGCGGCGCAGACGTCGCGGAGGGGGAAGTCGAAGGCGTCGGTCTCGACGGCGTCGGCGCGGGAGAACATGAATGGCGCCGACGTGGCGAGGTCGTAGCACGGCACCAGCAGCGGCGCCACCGTGTCCTTCAGCGTCGCGTCGCCGAACACCCGCCGGAACGCCTTCCTCGCGCCGCCGCCGAGGCGGAACAGCCTCGACCACCTCCCGCCGCGGCGGCGACCGTCCCAGTCCTTCCCGACGTTGGAGGCGACGAACTCGAGCGCCTCCTCCGCCGTGTACCTGGGCCTCCCGTCGGCTCCCCTCACGAACAGCATCGCCGCGAGAACGCCTCCGGCGCCGGCGCCCGCCGCGACGTCGAAGAAGTCGGCGACGCGGGCGTCGGGGTCACCGGTGCGCTTCCGAAGCCCGGCCTCGAGACGAGCCAGCGCCGCCGCGGCGAGCAGCGCGTCGCCGGCGCCCGAGCCGCACCCGTCGATGGAGAGCACCCGCACGCGCCCCTCATGGAACGGCCTCGCCGGCGTGCACGCCCCGGACGACAGGCAGCCGGCGCCGCCGCCGAAGAGGAATTTGCTCTCGAGCAAGGAGAAGATCTCGTAGCTGAGCTTGTCCGCGTCCATGGCTATTATCGGCGACGTCGCCATTTGCCCAACGCAAGGTGCACACTGCGCGTGCGTGCTGATTGGTGAATATGATGAGATCGAGTGGTTGATCAGCTGCTGGTGATGATGCTAGTGATACTGATACTGCTACGACCTCCAGTTCGTCATATATAGGGGTCGCCGCAGGATGGCTCCAGGTGCCACGTGTACGTGACAGCTCGCGTACGGACGCTAGGCAGCCGTCGGATTGAGAACGGACGCCCGCGATACGACCGCGCGAAGGTGGCGCGAAGCCTCGTCGTCAGCTGATGGGAAGCTTCGAAGCGAGCGGGGGCGGGCGTGCGGCCCGTGCCCCCGCCGCGCCTCTGGCTGGCAGGTGGGCCCCACCTGTCAGGGAGGGTGTGATTGGTGGGGCCGGGATCACCGACGGGATCGGGGGTGTCCCGGGAGGGCGAGACAGCGGCTGACGCGGGGCGGATCGTGACACGTCAGGTGTGGGGCCCGCGAGTCAGCCGGACAGCGAGGCGTCGGCGCCGGATCTGGGGGTGGACACGGCGGCGTCACCGGCGCGAGGCCCATGCGGTCGGTCTGCTTTGCACACGTGTGGGGGAAATTGCTGCACTGTGTGTGTTAACTCCGCTCGAGGCGCGCTGCATGTACGATCCAGTACAGGGAGCAGTACGAGATGCCTAAAAAAAAAAAAGGGAGCAGTACGAGCTCCAACGCAGCGTGTGTGTGTGACTACTACTGTACTGGCATGGGCGAATGGCTGATGATCCTTTCAGTTCAGTCCGGCACTTGCTCGTGCAAATGTGGTGTGGCTCTCGTCATCACTTCTCTCACCTGTACAATTGTCCGTGGGTTGTCTAGCACCTGCACATTTGTCTGTGAGTTGCCCCAGCATCCAGAATCTAAAAAGAACTCCGGTTTATGGAGTTACTGATCCGGTAAAATCTGGTTGCGCTTAACCCATTATCACACACACACACAAATAAAGAAAACAAATTTAAGAGAAATTACTGAGTACAATGAATTTATTTAGTATTATCATCGTATATATTACTCTCTTTCCGTTAATAAAAGTATTTCAATTTGTTAAGAAAAATATAAGCACTCTCGACATTAAAATTGGACACATATCTAATAGTAAAGTTGATTGGCATATTTTTTTATTTGACGTTAGTTAGTGTAAATTGCACTAACCGTCAAGTATAGGTGACCGGAGGGAGTACATCCTAAAGTAAAGTAAAAAAAAAAACTACTTCGAATAAACTTTGTCACTTTGATACACTCGAAATTGCCATTAACTCCTGACACTACTGCTCACCTTACCTCTACGTGTAAACGCGACTACGCCAACAGATCCTATCATCCATGGACGTACGGGTCTAAGACAACATACATACATAGTTCGTGTTGAAATTAGACTTGGTAGATATGTTAGGATGCGTAGTGCAGCTGGCCTGAGGTTGAATTAACAACCATCAAGTGGTTAAGGAGCAGGCTGATATGTACCTTAGATGCTGTCGATTGGAGATCTCTGTGCCTGCATTATATAGTTGTTGTTCTGCTCCTTCTGTGAACTTTCGTCAACACACACACACGCACAAAAAAAATATAGATCGTGCACACGTGCAACCAAGGTTATAATGTTAAGCTAAGCAAAACCAGCTCTTGTCTAACTGGCCCTGTTATCCATTCCATTCCACTTAAAGTGCATGACGGCCGGTGGTGTTCACTTCAACCCACCGGCAAAGTTGAATTGCATATATAATTAAACATAATTTATAAGCTTATAGAGTTGATAGTATATAGGCCATAGGCATATTGAAAGCGATGATGAACATTTAGTACAACTGCACTGTTCACTTGGAATTTTGGATTGATGTGAAAAAAAACCTTTTTACATAATTTGATAAGCAGTATCAAAATATACTCGTGCTGTTCATGCATAAAACTGGGCTCTTTGCATATCAGCTTTGGATCACGTGGTGGATATAATGATATATACAGGCCTTTAGGCTGTGGCTCATAATATTGCTACGTCCATAAGTAAGCTTATTTTTTTAGGAAAAAAATCATAACGCAGTTATAATCAATTGAAAGGAACAGTGGCGGCTACAGCTGCGAAATAAATCCTTCCAATATTATAAATTTGCGGATACAATCTCTAGGATAGAGATGTTGATATCCAACGCTCATGCAAATCGTCAACAAATGCACTAGTGCATATAGGGATTTATTTTGAAAGAGAAAAAAATGGATACTAATTAAGGAGCTTGGTATATATTGATAAAGGAAATATGATGAACACGAGCGTTGAGTGGGGCTGGAACACTGGCGGGCTCGTAGAGACGACATCGTTCTATCCACTTATACTACGCGCAGTTTCTATATAGGGACTTATATTGACCTTATATAATACTATATGATCAAATTTAGCACTATACGTTCTTAACCAAATGTCTGTTTTCCATGCAGTTGGCACAGAAAAAGTGGATGGGAGATTACTCTTGCACCAAGCTAATCCCAACAGAGTTATTTTTAAAAGGAAAAAATTGCTATTATAGCATTACCAAAACGTTGTGCTTCTCTAAAATATCATCCCAACAGTAGTATACGTTAAAATACCACCACAATCACTCTAGACTTGCTCCTTTTACCACTGCCATGTTTTTTTTATTCTTTTTAATTGTTGTTGTCCTTCTGATGCGGATATACCAAGCAACTATATATTCTCTTGTGCATGCGGAGGGCGAATTCGTTTCTCTCTGAAAATAAATATGAAATACATGAGAATTTGATACTACATAATATTTCTTATTTAAATGATTACAGACATGAGAGATTTGAGCCATTTGCACGCATAAACAACATGTGTGTCCAGCGAGAGGTAATGGAGATAGTGACATACATGGAGAAGACTCGTTGCTGTTATGTTCATGAAGTTCACAGAGAATTCCGCATTTACTCAAAGACTTTTGGCATGAATGGCATACATATTTAGAAAGCTTGTCAAGTCTACTTTCCAAAGCATCAAACGACATGTTATTTGGAGTTTTCTACTCTGAGTAATCTACACTTGAAGCCATGTTATGCAGACTGATTGGGTGACGCACAGGAAGTGATGATGACGACGTGCCTATGGTCCATATACATTATTTGAACATTGGGCTCCTTTTACAAGTCACTCTATATTCCTTTGCAAGGTTTACACGGACTCAAGCCTTCCATCACAAGGAGATTGAAGATAAAAAGGAAAAGGCCCAATTCGGACTCGTTTTGGCAGGCAGTCGAAAGTAAAACGGGTCAAACTCTCTCATATGGAGTCCGTTTTGGACGTTTGACCACACATTGGAAAGCTATCTTCATGGCCCACGTGATGGATAGGAACAAGGACACGGAATCCTTCTGGTTTCACCGCAAAGGCCGAAATAAACTGACGGCAGTCCAGATTAGAAACCGGATTGTATTGTATTTGTACCCTAGTTACTTTGTAACCCATGTAAAGGCTATATAAGCCATGTGTACGACCCTAAGAGGTCAGACCACGTTTAATATACACATATTTTCGCAGCAATATTGCTCTTGTTCTTCTCCTAGGGTTTGTGCCGCCGCCGCCAAAACTAGAGAGAGGAATTGGGTGTTTTTGCCGTCGATTG
>CM002481.1:19703108-19752316 GCA_000325765.3 Leersia perrieri
AAACAACATGTGTGTCCAGCGAGAGGTAATGGAGATAGTGACATACATGGAGAAGACTCGTTGCTGTTATGTTCATGAAGTTCACAGAGAATTCCGCATTTACTCAAAGACTTTTGGCATGGATGGCATACATATTTAGAAAGCTTGTCAAGTCTACTTTCCAAAGCATCAAGCGTCACCTTATTTGGAGTTTTCTACTCTGAGTAATCTACATTTGAAGCCATGTTATCCAGACCGATTGGGTGACGCACAAGAAGTGATGATGACGACGTGCCTATGGTCCATATACATTATTTGGACATTGGGCTTCTTTTACAAGTCACTCTATAGGTGGAGGAGGACTTCCTTTGCAAGGTTTACATGGACTCAAGCCTTCCATCACAAGGAGATTGAAGATAAAAAGAAAAAAGCCCAATTCGGACTCGTTTTGGCAGCCTGCGCAGTCGAAAGTAAAACGGGTCAAACTCTCTCATATGGAGTCCGTTTTGGACGTTTGATCACACATTGGAAAGCTATCTTCATAGCCCACGTGATGAATAAGAACAAGGACACGGAATCCTCCTGGTTTCACCGCAAAGGCCGAAATAAACTGACGGCAGTCCTGATTAGAAACTAGATTGTATTGTATTTGTACCCTAGTTACTTTGTAACCCATGTAAAGGCTATATAAGCCCTGTGTATGACCCTAAGAGGTCAGACCACGTTTAATATACACATATTTTCGCAGCAATATTGCTCTTGTTCTTCTCCTACGGTTTGTGCCGCCGCCGCCAAAACTAAAGAGAGGAATTGGGAGTTTCTGCCGTCGATTGTTCTTGCTTTTCCTTCTAGGGAATTGAGGGGACAATAGATCCACTTTTGTGTGGTCGAGTGGATTAATCTATCAAAGCGTGTGGTTCTGTGAATTCATGGTGAAAGGTGTGTTGCACGGGTAGCACGTTGTTCATCCTTTTTCGTTGATTACACGGTGTATCCAGATTCTACGTCGAGAAGTTCGGGCGTCCCGTATCACCTTCTCACCCACATAAAGAGTCCATGATACCTTATCTTTCTTCCTCTTTTCCCCCGGACACACGAGAGATGGGAGTCGGTAGCGTCCTCACTGGCGGTGCCCTCGCCAGCACAAGGAGAACAACGTGCCGGCAGCCGAAGTCGTTGGCGACCCTCTTTGTCAGGTGAGGCTAGCTGGGGGAGAGCTGGTGGCGGCACGTGCCAGCCATGGCGAGGCTTGGCGGCAGCAAGCCCCAGCAGCCGGCCGAGCCATGTCGCGTTGTCACCAGTGGCCCTCTTTGCCGGTGGGAGGGAGAGAGAAGCGAGGCAGGCGCGTGGGAGGAAGAAAGCGAGGCGAGGCAGATGTAGAGCCAGCGGCGACATGTGCTAGCCACGACAAGGCTTGGCAGCGCAAGCCCTGGCGGCTGGCCGAGCCGTGCGGCAGTGGCGAAGCGCAGCTGCCCGGGCGGTGTCGGACGGCGTGGTAGCAGATCGGGACGAGCTTCATGGCGTGGTGGCGAGCCAGGGTCGTCGTGCATGTTCGTCGCGGAGCTTCCAGCGCCAATGCCGGCACCATTCGCCACGGAGCTCACGCCGAGCACCGTTGATTCCGCCGCTTACTGCTCCAATATTGGGGAAGAGAAGAAAAATGGGGGTATTTTAAGACCATTTTGGTTTGAAGTCAAAATATGCCCTACTAATTTGTTGGTAACTTATATAGTAATTTGGTAGCGTTTGGTTCGCTACCAAAGTTTGCCGATTACACATAGAAATTGCTAAAAAATTTGACATTACCAAAATTTACCAAGATTTTGACATTGGCAACATTTGGCATAGTTGCAAACCAAAACGGCCCTTTGTCTTTTCATGTGGCTAAGAATACCAACAATTAAAAAGAATAAAAACGTAACAATGGTAAAAGTTGGGATGGTGTTTTTAGATAAGTCCAACATTTATTATAATAGTAAATTTCTCTTTTAAAAGAAGTATTGGAACTCCAATACAGTTAACCTTCCGCCAAACTAGGATGAATGTAAATCGAAGACCAACCCAAACTGGCCTATCAAGATCTCTACTCTTTCACATGGAAAACGTTGAAGCAACGGTAAAACATCTTTGAATCAGCTAAGCCAACCTAGAAGACGTCTAAAACGCCCAGACATCAGCATAGGGCATTAATATGTAAGTACGAAGATAATTGAGGCATGTACAACGGAATGAACAAAGCTAAGTCATAAGAGCTCCCAGATCGATGCATCAATAAACTAAAACGAAAAAACGTGCAAGACAATAGGGGTATACTTCTTCCAAACCCTGAAATGTGATCCTATGTTTTTTGAAGAATAATCCAAAACGGTGTACTTAAATTAAGAAACTTGTTCTATAACTGCTAAACATATAACTTAACAAAGATTCATCAAGTTATCCAAATTCTAGATCAATGTCTATTTATCTCATATTTAAGATGGCTGCTGACCGTAAGGATGATGATGTGTTTCCAACTTCTTAAACCACCTTCTCTCTTTAGCCCTGCAGTCCCACACTATACTTACTCCACATCATACCACATATTTGGCACGGACGATGTCCCGCAGTATTCCCATTCCTCGATCCGGGAAAAATTTCCTGACACAAGGAACTCATCCATGTTTAACGTTCCTGTGACTTGGGAACAGACAACGGCAAAGAGAGGTAACAAACTGGTATGCATTACGACTGGACATTCTGTCGGTAACGTGCCAACCAGGCTAACAGGTTACAACAAATGAGAGTACCTAAATTCACACAGTTAATGTCTTTATTTTGTTCATTTCTCGTTTTCTACCGAAGGGTTCAGGGAGCCTTCGCCGGGTCGTCAGTTGGTACATCATCCTCGTCATGGTAGATGTTCTCCGCCATTTGCCATATCTGAAGGATGTTGTCCTCAGCGACGCTAGCAATCACCCAGTCCTCGCATGGGTTCCAGGAGAAGTCGGAGATCTTGCTTGTATGGCCTCCATGGATGAACAAGAGCTCCGGAGGACCATCTTCCGCATCCTCTGGTGTCTGCTCCTGGTCAATCCTGTAAAACAAAGGCGCCAATCAGAAAATGAATGAAAATAAGGTTACATGGCTGGCATATAGGTACTAAAAGTTTGAAACCTAATGAAATGTAAAAAAGATGGAGTGTAAGATCAGGAAAAAATGTAGCAAAAATAATTCTACACACAAGATGGTGACAAAGTCAGCAAAAGCACAGCAGTGCGCAAGGACTGAGTTATGAGCAGTCAAGTATTCCTGACTGGAGGTAGTAATTCTGAACAGTATCACTTATACCATTGCAATGTGAGCAATGCTCACTATCAGTAATCCAGGAGGAAAACAGAACTATGCAATCTACAAAAAGTTGTGCACCGGAGGAAGCAAAATATACTAATAGCATTGGAAATTTTCTTAAAAGCTGGGACTTTTACCTGCTTAGATCCCAGACCATTAGCCTTCTGCCCAGACAACAAGAAGCAAGTATTGTCTCGTTCTTTGGGCTCCATCCAACTTGAAATACTTCCTCCCTGGGTATGAAACATTTATAGGTTTAAGACCAGTAATGATAACCAAAAGGCAAAGCATGAATAACAAAGTGAAATAGGCATGTTATTTTAGCCACTCAAGCAGCAGCATTGAACAAAAAAGTTATGATACTGGATTAATAGACTTACTTGTGGCTATCAAAGGTGTGTAGGGACGTATCAATCTTCCGAAGATCAAATAGTTTTACAGTCTTGTCAGTTGAACCAGTTGCAACAACCCATTCATTGAAGGGGTTGAAAGCTAGACAATTCACCTACAAAGGAAGGACTATACATAAAAAAGAAGGAACTGATTGCACTGTTTTTAGGGAGCCATGTACTTAAAACCTTTATT
The DNA here is from genome assembly GCA_000325765.3 of Leersia perrieri. NCBI lineage: Eukaryota > Viridiplantae > Streptophyta > Magnoliopsida > Poales > Poaceae > Leersia > Leersia perrieri. Next base: position 19,707,000 of record CM002481.1, read on the forward strand.
AATAACACAAATGAAGCCTATGATGTCCTCTATGCAAACAGACATGCAGAAATAAATGCTTAAAAAACTTTTGCAGTTCAAAAAAAGAGAGGTCTAGGATGTGTTTGGATGCTTGTGTATGAAAATACGGCAGAAAGATGTAGAATGATCACAACATTGACACAATACTTAGTTTTGCACCATTAATTCTTCATGATGCTCACTTGAAGGGCAAGAATAAATAAACAGACTGCACAAATTGCTGACCATGAAATAAGACTGCATTCATTGATCTCATAGTGTCAACAGAAGTCACATAAAAATGGAGAGTCACGCTCAAAAGGATACTTACCTCACCCTGGTGTGCCATCACAGACTGTACAGGCTTAGTAGGTGCAGGAGAACGTAAATCCCAAATTAGTAAATTGTGATCATCACCAACTGAGCCAAACAAGTATTCATGCCTCAAATGCCAGGCAACATCTTCGACGACACCATCATGATGCTAACCACAGAACAAAATCAGAAGTGTTATTGCATTAAAAGAAACAAATTACTATTATACACTTTCAGAGACTCAATGGAGTCACTAATAAGTAATTACACACAAAAACACTGAAGAACAATAAACGTGTTTACCAAAAGAAAAGCTTACTTAGATTCCATTATTAAATTCAGATCATTAGCTTGTACTGGCACTGATAGATGTTGCCTTAGAATGTTCCTCGATTATGATTAGTAGTATGACTCTATGAGCATAAGTATTAATATTTCACATCAAAACGACATCAGCTTCGGATTTTTTTTTTAAGTAACATTTACTTGACATTGTATTATTACATTTTGCTAAAAAAAAGTTATTAGAGAAAAGAATGGTCAGTTACATGCATATTAGAGATGATGCCGATGTTTAAAACTACAAATCACAGGAGCAATTTCATTCATTAGCAACTAGTCAGGGAGAGATAGAAATTTTGGTTGATTTGTGTTTGTTATGACCTTCACATTTCACATCAATTTCCTAAAGCATTTTTACCCAGTATATTTCCATTCAGATAAATTGGTAGATGACTGATCAGTTTAGACAGTATTACACTCTCCAAGACAGCTGCTCAGTCAAAACTGCAGCTGAACGTTTTACTGGATGAGCTTTGCACAAAACTAGATGAGTAAGTCACATAGTCAACATCCTAGAGTGGCCATTATGATGCTTCCCAAACCATGGATTAATGATATAATAATCCTCAGAATTAAACAGATAATTACAACACAGTTATCAAGAGTGCAAGATGTAAACAAACATCCTATTGATACTTGTCAAAAAAATGGTACTTGATTTATTGATCACCTATTTAGGCAAAAGAAATATTTCGACTTTTATATTCACTATACACTTGGCACACAACTTAATATAAACTAATACCACTAGGAATATTCTAGACGCCTTTTTCTCCAAGCAGGCATGTCAAATACATTTACTGACAATTCCTAACCGATCACATATATTCAGAGAACATGCTATCAGAGATTCAGAGTGTCACATATGGATAATTCTTTAGAAAATGTTCTCCACACATTGACTAACACTAATGGGGATAGGATAATATGGCATACCTTAAAAATCTGAAGAGCATCAAGAGTTTTGTTTTTACTGTTTGCTTTGATGTCCCATAAGCAAATTTGAGCATCATCAGATCCACTCAACAAATGGCCCTCCTTAAAGATACTCCAAGACAGGCCATATCCTTCAGAGTTGTGTCCCTTCAGCCGTAAGTCAGGATTGCATGCACCATCCAGTGGAGGCTTTGATGGGTGCTTGCTATAATCAAAGACATACACTTCTGCACTGACTGTCTTGGTAGCAATTATAAATGAATTCTGGGGCATATACCGAGCTCGATTAACCTCTCCATCATGATTTATCTGTTGAACTATTTGCACCTAAAATAAAGGAAGAATGCATGCGGCTGTGATATTTGAGAATGAAACAAGATAAGGAAAGAAGATCAATGTATTTATCTATATGTCACCACAGAAGCATTTTATTTCATGCATACAGAAAAGACAAGCCCTAAGTATGAAACTTCATGTTATGTGGATACAAAAATAATAATAATCACCACTATACAAAAGCAATTAAAAGACACAACTTTAGGGCACATGAAAGCACTGATACTTATAAAAATGACATCAATTCAATAGAACAGTTGTATATTCCTACTTCCACCTCTATGATACAATTATGCTCTTCAAATATACGACTGCCAATGAGCTATATAATGATTACACATCAAAGACATGCTAGCAAGAAAAAACAAAGGGGAATTAGGTTGACAGATGAAGCAAGAAAAACAGAAAATTCTAGAGGACTAGTATAGGCTGGTAGGGCCCAATTGTGCAGGTTCCGAAGTAATAGAATCACACATAGGCCATGAAACTTAGAAGGTTGTAATTGGTCTCAATGCAAATTCAAGTATGAGCATGAAAAGAACCTAATAGCCTCTGAGGGAGTCAAGCCGTTCTCACTAAAAAAGGAACCTAAATAGCCTCTGAGGGGGTCAAGCAGTTCTCACTAAAAAAGATCACAAGAGACAAATCAAAACCAGGAACAACTGAAATATAGACTGATCAACAATAAAATAGAAAACATGAAAGAGTTAAAACAAGATTATAAAAGGGGATCAAAAGAAAACACTGCAGCTTTTGTATTGGCACATAATAGTGTTGTATAGTAACCTCCAATAGTTGCACAAGTAAAGTAAATAACTGAAATATGAAAAAAATCAGTCCAAGGGCCTTAAGGAAATTTCATCTTTATCGAGTAAAGAATAAATACCTTGCATAAAAAGGGACTAAAAATACAAGGCTTAGTCAGTAGTCACCATTCTTAAGTGGTACCTGTAGCCTGTAGGCATGGATCGAATGGTACTGTACAGTTGTCCTATGAACATATATGTATTCATCTAATAAAAGTGTTTCCAGTTATTAGATGGTATACCTTGAACATTATGCTTTATGTTTATACCAAATGACACACAAATTCAGCAGTTCCATAAAAACCATAAATGAAAAACTTTGACACAAACAAATGGATCAGACCATAATTTCAGCAGCAGCATGAAGAATTCAACAGTACACTCTACTCCATCTGCATGAGTGACGAACCCGGAAGCACCAGATTAACAAAGTAATGACCAGCAAGCGCCAAATTAACAAAGTAATGACCTGCAAGCGCCACAGTGCAAAACCACGCTGACACGGTATGCTATCCTCACAACCACCTGATCCGCATATATGTCAGACATACTTGTCCCTAAGAAAATCGAACATGCCAAATTCTTTGAAACCCTAACCATTGCAGGCCACACGCAAAAAACCGAAAAGCTCCACCACACCGGTATCAATCAGATCAGAGCCCATAGTCCGAGAGGAAAGAAAAACACACTTGCAACCACAGGACATAGCAAAGCACCCAACTATCTAACCACCATGGAGGAAATCGACACGAATCCCCTCTCGCCCGACTAAATCACCACTCTCCCCAACTAGAGAACAAGAAAATCCTAACCCGCACAGAGCAAAGCAGATCAGGACGAGATTGAATTACGCGAGCCCACAGCCTCACCAAATGCAGGGACATAGCAATAACCATAATTAATAAATAGTATACATACATAAGAGGGGGGAAAGGGGAAGGGAGGTGAGGGGGATAATAAACCTTGCCGGAGGCGGCGCCGAAGCCGCCGATCTCGGCGTGGTCGTCGTCGTAGTGGCGGGCGTCGGCCTCGGCGTCGTCGAGGGGGAGCTGGACCTGGGCGAGCATGAGGTAGTTGGGCTCGTTGTCGGAGGTGTGGGTGCCGAGCACCATCTTCTGGATGGAGTGGTCCTTGCCGGCGGGCTCGGAGCGGTCGGGGAGCCACTGCACGGTGAGCGACGGCCATTCGAGGGCGTGGGTGATGACCAGGTCGTACAGGAACGGGGTGTTCTTCTTCCAGATCTTGTACTCCTCGTTGATCAGCCGCTCCTCCACCTCCGCCCGGAACTCCTCCTCCGCCGCCGCCGGTGCCTTCGGCATCGCCACCGCCCGAGATTAGGGTTAGGGTTTGGGGGGAAAACGCGCGGGGGTTTTGGATTGGGGGCGGGGTGAAATGGCGGGAGGGGAATGGAATGGAATGGACGATGCGACGCGGAGTGAGGAAGAGAGACTAGTACTGGGACCGAGAAGGAGGAGAAAAAAAAAAAGAGACAGACCGAGGCTATAAAGAGGGAGATGTGAGTGGTGGGTTGAGTTGGGCTGGGCCTGGCCGCTCAAGGGAAGCCCAGCTAGATTATGTCGTCCCCGTCAGCTGGGGCCCACCATCGGTGACGAAAACGGTGCGGCCAGTAGACAGTAGTGTACCGTGCGGAATTGTGATTGTGCATCCTAAAGAGGAGTACGCTAACAGTTGTTTTGGACGGTACTAGTAGCTTTAGCTTGGTATGGATATTTATATGTTGCCATTGCAAATTTACCATTTATTTAAATCGTATTGTAAAACTGCTATAAAAAAATTATAGAAATACCACCAAAACTATCAACATTCGAGTGACATCCTTACATAAGGAAAACTAATAGCAAATTTGCAAATAAAATATATGAGCCTATAATTCTTAAGAATTTTTCTATACGTGCCCTTTTGAACAAAAGGATGTGAGCTCACCAACGTTCTATGGATTGAGTTGGTATACACCAACTACATATGAAAATAAACAGTGGGCACAAACCTCATTCCTTTCTTTTAAAAAAAAACTTACAAGGCACATGATTTTCAGAAATTGAGCTAGAATCTAAACCGTTTGGTGGAGCTTGACAAATGCCTTGTGTTGGCTTTGAGTAGGAAATTGGTTGGACGTCCGCAACAGTCGTCTTCCTCATTGCCGACTGGTGCTCTCTCTTCCTTTTGAGAGGAAGGTGGCTTCAGCTTGCAACAGGATTGGTGACGGTTTTGTGGCGTTTCGAGGGTGGCCACACGTCCGTCTTTGCTGGTCGAGGTCTGAGCTCTTGTGAGTTGTCTTGGGTTGTTGTGCGGGCCTTCGATGTGAGTTGCTTTTGTGTGTGGTATGGAGGCGCTAGTGAAAGCTTTGTCGTGTTTGACAACAGCGACGTCCGTGGGCGTTGTTTTTCTTCTCGAAGGCATTGTCTTGGCGTCTGTCCATGCCCCATAAATCTCCAGGCGAAAACCTTGTTCCGACTTCGGACGAACGACGGCGGCGCTCAGCGTCATATCCTTCTTGAAGGCGTCGCTTCAAAGAAGCTTCATGTGCATTGACGACCGTTGACGATCTTTTTCAGTACTAAAGCCTTCATACCTCGATGTTCGGCGAGGATTTACCTTCTTGGGCTCACTTCATTCTTGCGGTGGGCGTCGTTCTCCTCGATGGTTTTGCTTGGTGAAGTCAGAGCTGCTCGTTATAGGGTGCAGCGACACTTGGCAGCGATGACATGTTGCAATCTCTTCCAAGAGCATCCGATGCTGATTGTGTTAAGGAAGTGGCTCTTTGGGGCTTGACCGATGTCCGTTGTTGGACGTCGGAGCTGATTTTCGCTTTTGGCGGCATGGTGGCTACAATGTCGTTGTGGTCGTGAAGTTGGCGTTGCTGGGTCGCTTAGGCCGCTAGCTTGGCAACAATAACACCTTTTTATGATGTTGGAGTTGTGGTGTCTTCTTATGTTTTAGCTGGCTACGGCGTCCTGTTTTGGACTCTGCCGTTATGGTTTAGTTAAGTAGTTAGGCCCTGTGTGTCTTGATCTGTTTGAAGGTTTTAGCCAGTTTTTAAATTAATCGTGTAGTTGTTTGGTTTTCGGGTCCAGTTTTTCTTATAAGCTGGGTCAATTCTCTTCTTCTTAATATTAAAAACGGAACAAAGTTCTACCTCGGTTTTAAAAAAGAAACTCATCCAAACAAGGCCCTAATGAAAAATCTCAGATATACAAATCCAGCTGTTCAAATAAAACTGCTCAGGTCCAAATTAAGTTAGTAGGGTGAATGAATTTATGTGCTAAACGAAAGATCCAACTCAGCACTTGCTGCCGTTTCCATGTTTTCAGCTGGAATTTTGCACAACGACCTACACCAGTGTGCGTCATAGGGAATTTTGCACAAAGACCTACACTAGTGTGCGTCATAGTGCGCGCGTTTATGAGCATTATGTCTGTACTTTGTTTTTTTAAAAAAGTAGCAACCATTAATGGTATGCATTATTATCCTCGCATCAATACTTCATCTTGCCTATCGTCTGTTCTGTTTTACCCCCAAAGTTCAACTGCTTTTCTTGGGGAGGATGTGTCTGTAGAGCTTAGAGATATGACAAATTTACTTTTAGAAAATCTAGCATAAATTCAGCAGCTATGATCCAGTAAGTTCACATACAAAAGTGAGAGATCGATTGATCTAGAGAGACCAGTTATATACAACCTTACAGGTTTATAAGACATTTTCAGCGGAAGTGCAGATAATTTTTTTGAGTTCTGAAGATGAGGAACAAAAGACCCAACCTAAGGTCTCATCAGTCGTCACCATAATGCAAACCCGTTTAATCCAGAGGACTTTCAAGGTCTGGTCTCTGGTCCATACTCTTTGCCATCGCACCGTCGGGAAAAGCATCTGGATATGTTGCCGCTAGCCTCGATTTCATACTTCTACAACATAAGCATAAAATAGTTCACTGAGCGGGAAAACTGTTGTAAAAGTTTAATTCGAATGAACACTTGGAGATAACACTAAGAACGGGAAATTAGAGAAAGATGAAACTCAGCATAAGTTCGTAATTTAAAATGGCCAACAGAAATGTACCTCAACTTCAAGAAAATATGATCAAGATCAGCCTTCATCGACTTGAGAAGACGAGTTTTACTAGCAAAGTCACTAGAAACCTCTGAAAAGCATTGTTCAGAGTACTCGTTAAAATGTGTGAGAACTGCATTACTATCTTGCAATCGTCCCAATCTACACAGAAAAGAACAGTACGATTTCAGTTAGCAAAGGAAAAGGAACAAGAAAATTCCTGCAACTTGTACTGCCATGGTACAGAAATTGTATCACGGCAACTAGCATTGCTCACATGTCTAACAGAATACCGCACAATGTTGATAGGCAAATTACTCTCAACAAAAGAGCGAGAAGCAAACCCACCAATAATGCAATGGAATATTTCAATCTAAGAAACATTACTATGTAGAAAAACATGCCAATTTTTGCACAAAGCATGGAAGAACCAACATAACTACCATTTGATGCATGCCACTGACTAAATTTCAAGGTTCAAATTAATCTGTATGCCACAGATATAAATGCCTCCTGCACCAAAAGACTTATTGCTATGATTGCCTTAAAACCCATATGAAGTCACTTAATTGAGGCAGTTCCAGCAGTCTAAATTAAAGAAGAGCTTTTGTGGAGACAGAACCATAACATGTTCAGGTTAGTGCACTTCCATAATGTATGTTGAGCCCTTCCATAATGTATATAATTTCCATGTACATATTATGCCATATGTGCAAAACAAAATAGTCACATGTTTGCCGTTATCTCATTTCAACAATCACAAACAATTCATGTAGCAAACTAGCAATATCTGAGTTAGTGGATAACCAATGACCCCCCCCCCCCCAACAACTTCTAGACCAGTGGTTGTGTTCAATAAAAATCATACTGAACATAATCAATTATCAACTTACCCTAAGCAAGAAGGAAGACAGAAACCATAAACCAAAACCATGCATCACAAAGCATTAGTAGATCGTTCGATCTTTTACATGCTTAATACAGAATAGAATTATGCACGCAAAAATTAACTTGCAGTATTAGAGTAGTGAATATATATACTGGTTAAAGCTGCACTTTCATAGCAAGTGACCTTTTCTTTCTTTTTTTCCCTAAAGGAAAGAGATTCATTGCAATAGAGGATATGTAGATGGATTACTCAGAGCTTCTTTGGATGCAAGAATTTTGCAGGACATAGTTCTCCCACGGAATCAGGAAAATCTCTCACGTTTACACAAGATTTTAATGTGCATACTAATACTGCTGCAATTAATGAAAAAGGTTTAGAAACTGCCACCGGTATAGCTATGTTTGACCTCCCAGACTGAACCAGTAGGTTAGTGAACATTGCTTAGTTCTGAACACAGATATGTATAGCAATGATTGACGGATATAATTTGAAAATGCAACATATACAATGATTTATATATAAAAAAAGAATCTTAAACAGAGAATGTTCCAAGGGCCATTTCGGTTGGCCAACTCAAAGCAAAATTACAACTATTGCGTGGACTCTTGTTTTAGAATAACGGTTCCAAGTATCGATGAACTGCGATAAGGTGAGGTAGGTACAAGACACAAATATCACATGCAGAACAAGGGCAACTACCGTAAAGTGAAACAGTACACTCCAACGTTAGTTGAGAGCTGAAGGCCGTACATCAGCAGTTTCACACCATAAATAGTAGTAGCATCAAAAGTTTTGGCAAATATATCTTACTCTTATGTATCTAACAGTCTACCATATTTTGTGTTGGACCAGTTGAGGGGCAGCCAAGCAGGGAAGTGATATTATATATATGGTTATGGTACAAAGAGAAAGGAAAATGAAGATGCAAGTGTAAAATTTGGATGCCATGCCATAAGAGGATGCCACAACGATTATTGCCTCTAAAATTTATATTTCCTACTAGTACTATCTAGGGGGTCATCTAGAAAGCAAAGAGCTTTGGTTCCATTCAGACAAGAAAAAAAAAAGCTGACTTAGATGTTAAGTGGTGAGAATACCCATAAAGGAGCTGAATGAAATCAATATTCAATGTTCAGTATTTGATGAGGCATCATCAATATCACACATTTAGCATTAATCTTAAGTATTTGTGAAGCATCAATCAGTAAGACTTGACAACATCCAAAACTCTCCAGAAGATCTAGTTAATACTAAAAGTAGCTGTGAAACCTATCCAAGGACATCAGCATCACCAAAGTGTATGCATCTCTGGTGAACAAATCCATCAACTTACAATAATGCAGTTTCTTCTTTTATTTGGCACAATAATCCAATCTTATAGTAATCAAGGATGCCTTTTTCATTCATAATAGGTAGAGCCCCAATGTCACGAAATATGGCACAATAATCTAGTCCTTCTAGTAACATGTACAATCCAAATTCCAACAGGTATCCTCAATGTCATGAACTATGGCGTCAATATGCTTTGAATCCATAGAACATCACTTATAAAGAATTAGGCACTACGGAGCACATGTGTTTAGCTCATAGTCACAGAATTCCAGGGTCGATGGGGTCGAGGAACGTGGCACGCTACTTTTGAGAGGTTTTTACAAGGGATTGTCCCCGTGTTCCCGGAGCTGAGACGATGCTCCCGGATCAAGGGACGGTGCCTTCCACCCCTTTTCCTGTGACTAAGGTTTAACTGTGAGGTGCATACATCAAATCATGCACAGCTGTGATTGCTGCCCAGAAAATTCCAGCCAAAATTCGGTCAGATTTGTGGATGCAATGCAAAACATCAGTTTTCCCTAGCAAGCAGCACACTGAGTTTGATTCAACACACCTAATCAAAAAATTGTTCCGCTATTGCGAGCCTTCAATGGGAACAAGAAGTAATGACCCCGAGACCCTAACTCTAAATTAAACCATGTTTCCCAGTGTTGGCGTATGTAACTAAGGCTACAAGCAACAAATCAGGTCACTAAGCCAGCGAAACTTCTTCCTAGAAAATGAGAACTACCCAAAAAGTACCCTAGGCACAGATATCAGAGACCACAGTGTTCATCGATCAGCACAGATCCTCCAAGTGAGCACAGAACATGGGCAAAAAGGGAGCGGGGCAAATGAAAGGGGGGAAACCATGCCACGTACATGAGGTGCTGCGTCTGCTTGATGGTGCCGACATCCTCATTGTTGACAAGCGACCTGAACCGTGCCGCCACCTCCACGGCTGCCGCGGCTGTCTCCGGGGAAGCCACCGGTGGCGACTTCTCCATGGCCTTCTTCTCTCCTCTCAATTCTCGCAGAAGTCACAGCTGTGTTCTGGAAAACAACACATCCGTGCAGCAGAAGTTCAACGTTCACAAACATGGTTAATTTATTTTGCATGACCACAAAGAGGGTAATAAATCACGTCACATAAGTTATCTAAGTCCGGCGGCCTAAAATTAGACGATAATAATAAATGGTATATATACATTGAAGGTTACATTCAAGGTCTTGATACCACGAAAAAACATATATACAAGACTTCTGCTTACTTGTGTTAACTTCATCTCCTCCTAAATTGACACATTTGAACTTATAAACGTTACTGACATGTGAAAGCTAACAGAATAAGTCTGTTAGACGGTTGAATAAGACAATCACTATTCTCTGCCAATATGGAACAATTCAGATAAATTTAAACGTTATGTGTCTATATGTGCTGCCAAGTTAATGAATCACTAATCTCTTCTCAAAATATGCCAAAACCTGGCCCAAAGACATTTTTTTAAAAATAACAACCACCAGATTTGTGTATTTTCATTTCTCTCAACAAAAGGTGTATTATGTATCATCTCATACCCACAATGATGGGTTGATGGGTATGAGATGATACATAATACACCTTTTCTACATGCTTATTGCTATTTGCCTACTATGAATAAATTGTGTTATGCTTGCAAACAAAAGGGTTGTGAGGGCCTTGATTATTCTTGCTTGCTCTTGTGTTTTGTTATTCAATCTGTTATCTGTGCTTTTGGCCATCGGGTTGGTTTTTGGTTTTGAACAAGAGTATGTGGATGAATACATCCATCAATATGGAACATGCTGCAATACACCAGCCAATTCAGGCACTAGCTACTTTAGTTTTTGAACAAGATCAGCAAGTAGCAAATACCATATATCTTTTAATTTGCACCACACAAAGAAAAGAAGGAAAAATGAAATTGATGGTAGTAACATCATCTTAGCAGGGTAAAACCCAACTCTAATATAAATTCAGTGCTCAGTCACACATACAAGTTTATCAAGTTGCAGCAGCAGCACTGATCCTACGGTTCAGGATTGTTGGGCTCTCATCTGCGGACCACCGAACATAAGATTGTTTATTTGATCAATGCTAATATCTGAGATAGGTTCGATGGGCCTCTCTACCTCCCCCTTCTCCTCCGCATCTTCTTCAGTTGCATTTGCATTTGCATTTGCAGGATCAAAGGCGCGCTCGCGACTGTATTCGTCTGCATATGAAATAAGATGACAGAGCTACTTTCACTATTAGATACTGATCCTAATACGTGGAGTAGGACAACTGGTAGTAATTGATGGCATGGCATAGAACAACTCACCAAAAATGGTGTTGAAGGAAGTAGGGGGAGGAGTGGCCAGGAAGTTCAAGCCCATGTAAACGACCATGCAAAGAGCCATCGCCACTATAACGAATGATGGCACTGCAAGCGCCCAATACCTAAAAGAAAAGACAGCCAAAGTAAGCTTAACGCAACATCGAGCGATCACTAATATTTCATCTATACTTTACTCGATTTGATCTGATCTATTTGGATGTGGATACTCACCTACTTGGGTAATAGGTGATGCCGAGAGAGCGCAGGAAATGCTCAGGTGTGTAGGCCCAAACAAGGTAAACGGTAGTGGCGATGACAGTAGTGATGGATCCGACAAAGCCATACACCTCCGATGGCTTCGGGCCACCAGCCAACGAGGCAGATGTGGATGTGGGGGGCAACTGTCCAGGGCGGCGGTTCCGGAGAAGGCTGAGCGTCTGCCTAGGACTCCGCACCACCAGCGACGGTGAAGGTGGCGGCGACAACTCCATCTTTCACTTGCTCTTTCACCTTTCTTTTTTTTTCTTTTTTTTTTTTGATTTGAGTGGTAATGGACCTAAATAAGTGATGAGTCATAAGCAGTTACAGGACTCTCCTGAAAAAGGCAATAATATATTGGGTCTTGGGCCCACAGGTGCACTTCCAACCATTTGAGATATTTGTTTTGGTCTGTTTGGGAAGGGTCATTCTGGAGTGTTAGCACCCCTCGTTTGCTTTCTACAATATAGTTGCCCCATGAGTCATGACTGTACAACAGGTTAACAGGGTGTTTGTACTCTGTTCTTATATGTGGCCATATTTTGTCACACCTAAGGTAGGTTTGAATGTTTAAACAATGTGAAACAGAAAAGTGTGTCAAATCTAAGATAAGCTTGAATGTTTGATTAACGTAGAGGGAACAAGTGTTTTTGTCTTTGGTAGGAATTTTTTTAGGAACATTAAACTTGTGACGAAATGGATACTTCTTATAACTTATAAGAACATTTGTCTTCGATTAGAAGACGATTACGTGAGTAGTTTGTGGCCTAAGCCTTCTTAAAAAAAATCACCGATCTAACATGGGACATGGGGGTTCAGTTGAACCCCCAAACTTTGTGGGAACAGAAGAAGTGTTATTAGTCTCCCTTAAGATAAATTAAGCTAGATCTAGAAGAGAACCTAGCTAGGGTTAGTGCAAATTCCAGAAAAGAAGTGCGTGGATAGAGAGAGATGAGAAAGAGGATGTGGCGGATGGATGGATGGATGCTCACCGGTGTGGTGAGGATGCGGCAGAAACAGAAGGACGACGGCGCCCCTGCAGGCGGGAGATCGGCGCAGGCGGCGGAAGTCGGATGCTCGCGGGGGACGGGCGCAGGCGGCGGCCGAAGTCGGAAGGAGACGGTGGGAGGATTCAGGCAGGATGCACATGGGTCGCCCTTGACCCAGAAAATTGGCCTGGCCCTGGCCCATCAAAAGATGGACGAAGCGCTTGTCCTGTTCCTTCATTTTGGGCTTTTTGGAGCATGTGGTGTTTATTTGGGCCGAAAATCTGGTCTTGAGAGGGAGAGGAGGGAGGTAGGGCTGCGAATTTATTGATTGAGCTTCTTTTGTTTAAGTACGATCTGTTTTTTTATATTTTCTCATGCATATGTACGAATTATACACTTTTTCCCATAAAATATTGGGTATTTAGATGAATATAACTGAAATAGACCGTCCCACTTAGGGTCACGTCGTAAGGCAAGTGTAAATGCAGTTTACATAAGGCCTTGTTTAGTTCTTAAATTTTTTTTTCAAAACTTTCAACTTTTCCATCACATCAACCTATCATACACACAACTTTTCAATCACATCATTCCAACTTTACGACCAAACTAAACACACCCTAAGACTGTATACGTGCCAAAACTTCATTTTACCTATCGTGGAGGAGTAAATGCTTTCGCTTCATCCTGGGAGTAAGCAGCACACGGTCGATGATCGGGCGTGTGTGCGTCTGCGTGCGTCCAAGGCGGCACGCGAAGGCAATGACGGGTCAAAAATCGTACGTAGGCCCGACATGTCGCTGCACGTTATTGTTACTACCTCGATCAATAAAACCTGCAGGCGGCAAGGCATCTCTCTGATCACATAGAGTACGGAGTTGAAATTAAAGAGGACTTTAAACCTCAGCCTTGCAGTACTAGGAGTACTGGGCTATTTTTACTGTCTGCACCTCCGTAGGATTCCCGTCCGATCGGCATGGGTCGTCATCCATCCGTCCGCACCGCGCCAAACCGGCTGCCTACCCACGCGCGCGCGGAGCACCAGCAGAGAGGAAGCAAGCGGTAGTAGATCCGCGACCTGCCCTAGTGGCTAGTGCTCCCTCCGCCACGTGTTTGTTTCGCCCACGCGCTTCGCTCGAGAAAGCCGGCGCGGCTACCGACCAGCGTATCCCGGGGCCGCCTCTCCTCGGAGTACCAGATCAGCAGCCTGTTACCGACATCGACGCACGCATCACGAGGACTCCCGATAACTTCACGGACAGTAGTACGTCGCGTTTCGTCTGCTTTGTCACGTCAAACTGACGGTGAGTGAATAGTACCCGACCCTGTTGGGCTGGCCCAGTTGGGTTAAAAATGGCCGTGTTGAATGACTTTTTTTTAAAGAATTGGCTGGATTAAATGGACACACATTTAAATTATTAAACGTAGACTAATAACAAAACAAATTACATATTCCGACCGTACACCACGAGACGAACCTTTTGAGCCTAATTACATCGTGATTAGTCATAAGTGTTATAGTAACTAATATATGCTAATGTCGGATTAATTAGGCTTAAAAGATTTGTCTCGTCGTGTATTATTGAAATATGTAATTTATTTTGTTATTAGTCTATGTTTAATACTTTAAATATGTGTCTAAACATTGATATATTTTTTTTCCAAAAACTTTACTTCATCTAAACGCACTATTCATCCTTTTAATTTGTAGGAATTAAACACAGAAAATGTATAAGAAATTTTCGTATGCCCATGCTTTTCGAGGAATTTCACAGGGAAGTTAGTATCCACCTCCAGCTTATTTTTATTTTCATATGCATAGGATTAAGGAAAAACATTATGATAAGACATGTTATTAGCCCTAAGTTACAATGTTTAAACCATTAAAATCTGATTACTGTCAATTTTTTTAGAATGATTACTGTCAATTTAGTGGAATGGTTTTCCTACACTATATTCAAACCACCATAGTTTTTCAGTGTTTTTTAATCCTCCGTTTTACTATAATATGTTTCCAGAGCGGTTTACTACCTATCCAGAGCTGTGAATGAGCGACAGTAAATGCGAGAGACGAGAGCCAAGTACGGAGTCATAAACAGACGCAGGAGTAATTACACGCAGCAGTAGAAAAGGTGGCCGGAGGCCAGACAGAAGGGAGGGAGCGGTAAAAGCCGATTGATGGCATGACACGGGCTTGTCGTCCGCTCCTCGATCGGCGTGGTTTAGCTGACGTGTCACGCTGCACGCGCTGGGCCCCGCACCCGGCCTGCCGCTCACAAACCGGACAGCTGCAGCACGGGGTGGGTGGGCCGCCTATCCATCCGCATGCACGCGCGCCGTTTCCTTCCTTTTCTTTTCCTTCTTTTTGAGCCAACGCAACGTCGCTCGCCTCGCGTTGGCGTCAAACCAAAAGTTCTCCGCTCACCTCCCAAAAACAAAACTGGCTAGCTAGCTGGTGCTGGTGTGCGAGGCGTGCGTTGCGTTGCTCATGGGACCTGTCACCTGCATACATCACGGATTCACGCCATCACACCTTGGATACAACTCGACTCTTCTTCCTCCTCCCCAATCCTTTCCATCCAAACACCTCGCAACTCACAAGACCGACCACCTGTTACATTCCTCCAACTTGCCACAAAATCAGCTTCTCCACGTCCACGGTCGCGTCGCGTCAACGTCCGTCCTGCCGCCCGCCCACGTTTCCTCTCCTATATATGCTCCTACAAATAAAACCGGTCAAAAAACGCCGGTTCATCCGCCGCCGCGTCGCCATACCCAGGTGTCCATGAACTTCGCTTTCATCCAGCCAGCAAGAGCTTAACCCTTTGATGACCCCAAACCAAACCACATCACATCACTTCACTTTGGGATCGATCATGCCACCACCACCACATCACCATCAACATACCACGCATTTCACACCAAAAACTTGAACAAATTGGGTTCATTTCCATGACAACTTACTACTAACACGCAAAACCACCGATAGATTGATATATCATAGCAGTAGATTTCAAACAAAGTTTTCTAGCAGTGTGTTGATGTTCCACGTGATGATAAAAAAAAAAACTGGGGAGGTTCTTGACATGTTCATGACGATACACAAAATGGGTACATAATGTCTTTAGAACACAAGGATCAATACTACCACTACTAGGGTTGATCTCAAACGAAGGACCAGTTGACGAACATGAAGGCGAGGCAGTGTGGCGTGTCGTCGTCGCTCAGGACCTTCCACGCCACTGCCTGATCGTACGACACGGGCCGACCCATGCTCGACACGCACACGCCGCCTGGGAGGTAGGCGAAACCCTGGATACAAAGAGGTTTTTTGTGTTAATAAATGTTACTAGTACAAGCAACATGACCTAGGATGTTGGCATTAGGAACAGTTAACAAGGCCTATACCTGCTGCATAATCTTGGGGAACTCAGAACATAGCGCCTTCCGGCCATCATCATCAAGGATCTTCTCAAGCGAAATGTCCTGGAGTGCAATCAGCGTAGTCTCCAGCATGTCGAGGCCGGCTTGGTTGGCAAAGGTGAACACGGGAGCAGCCTGAATGGTAAACCGTAGCCAGAATTTGTTGTTAGGACTAGATGACGCCAGTGTAAATATATTAGCAACAACACAAAAAGGAACGCTACACTGACCTTCAGGGAGCAGCACATGATTGAATCAGAGTGTTGCCACATTGCTTTCAAGGAAGAATCTGTGCTCTGCGACTCTGTACGAAGGAGATCCGCTCCAGTGTGAAATCTGAATTTAGAGTAACCCAAATTATTGAATTGCAAAAACCTGAAAATGTCTCCTAGAATAGTATCCATAGATAAAACAACTCTATTGGATACAGTGGTATCCCTAGAATACAGCCAGTGTGCGAATAGGAAGAAATGATCAGAATCAAATATAGCCTTACCGGTAGCTCCGCCCAATCCACCTTGCAAGCGTATGGGCCTCAGGAGATCCAGGTGGGTTCTTTGTTTCAATCTGTCCTCCAAGACGTGAAGGAGCTATTGCCATTGCCACCCTCTGCACTGATGCCACCACGGTTCGGACATACTGCCTGGCCATTGCTGCTACGCTTTCACGAAGGTGGTTTTCATATGAGAACTGGAAAGCAATGGTCAGGACCGATCTTGTGTTGGAGCTGCTAGAAGTGTCACTAGAAGTCCGCGTAGTCCCACCAGACCCAACCTCAAGGGTAGATGCCAGATCAAGTGTGCGTGTTGCGGATGGTGCATCCTGTAGTGTAGATAATACCAAACCATTGCTTAGTTTAGGTAATTATATGAGATCCAGTGCCAGAAAAAACAATTGTACTAACCGTCTTGGCATCCAGTGGTATCACACGGAAGCCTGAGGGTAGGAGTGGCGCATCATCAGCGAAAGATTCATCAATGGGAGCAAAGACAAGCTGGGCACATGCACCTGCAGCATTTTCATCTACACCGCTGCAAAGCTGCAATGAAAGAGTATCCCGTCAAGTTGATCCACAACAGGTGATGCGAGAAAAGTGCACTCACACACCCTGAATACATACCTGCAGAAGATACATATCTCTTGATAGAACAACCTCATCATGGCAGAGGCTGTGTCCCTCAAGCCTAATAACCTCCAGGAACTGCAGTTTAAAAGGTTTGTTCAAAGATTGCTTCACAATTGGTGCTACAACGCAATAATAAGAACCAAAGCTAGCATTATTTACCTCTTCATGCTCTAAAGTGTGCGCAAGTGGCAATATAACCTGGCTACCCATAAAACCACCAGCTCGTAGACCAGGAACTGCATACGGACTAGCCCTCAAAGCAGCAGCAGAATAAGCATCAACACCAGGATCAGCCCATTCAGAGCGGTGCTCCCTCAGAAATCGCACTAGGAGAGCAGGTGGTACATTCTACACAATGAAAATGTGCATGTCAAATCATAATGAACAACTCGTCTTGTCATGCATAGTGATTAGTTAGACGGATTATGAATGAACACCTGTAGCAGCATAGATGCCTTTGCACACAAGATGCCACCTCCGATTGCAGAAAACAGTTGGGAGGAATTGACATGAGATCCAACAAGTTTGTTTGGAGATGAGTTGAAAGCAATTGTCACATCCTCAGCACCATCGCTGCTCATCAGTGACCAGCCATCATCCGGAAATCCGTTGACGGCATCATTGAAGCCTCTGCAAATTACATGGAGGACCTTAGTCACGGCATGCATGGAGGTCTCTTTAACACTGGGACACATGAGCACTACTACAAACCTGCTTAGCCTCTGACTAAATGTTCTCAGAACTGCTGGCTGACGCCCACCTCCATAGGGCATTTCTCCACTCGATTCATGCGCAATCTGCCTAATGTGACGCAGTGCCTGTAAAAGCATGCCAGCGATCGTCAGGCATCACTAATATACTAGCAGCACAATAACAGAACACTTAGTACCAATGAGATCTTGACAAACTAAAACATACAGCAATTGTCATCTTTTGCGCAAGGATCTTTGGAGATTCATAGAGTGGTCGAAGGACCTCAGGCACACTCCAAGCCTGCAACAAGATAAGACTGTAAGATGCCTACACAAAAGTACAAGTCCACAAATTTGACCAAAGTGTCCAAAAATGGATCAGGGAAATGTTTTTTCTGCTTACATCCAAATCAACATGATCCACAATGTGAATCATGGAGCCACCCCCCTCACATGGGCGGATTAAATAACCACTAGGAAGCACTTCAGCTCTGACAAAATTTGGAGTGTTTGGTCCTGAAGGGCCACCAGTGGATTGCGTCAATGATCTCTCACAGATCTACAGAACCAGGATAAGGAGTGAGCAACAGTTACCAACTCTGAGCACAAACAATTTTTAAGCGCAGGCAATCAAGTCACGCAGAACTCAACTGAAAATAATAAAGTGGAAAGTCACAGGCCCAACAGCAAATTTGATAAACAATGCAACAATTCAATATACATGGAAGGATCGTAACAATCTAGGGAAAGGAGAAATACCACAAGACTTCCATCCTCAAGACCACTAGTGTAACGGAGCACCCAGAAGTCACGTGGTGCCGCCAAAGTTGTTGGTGCATAAGTCTGACAAATTGCAAGATATTAATACTCAAGTCGCAGACTTACATCTACAGACAACAGAGAGGACGGGTGGGCTAAATCAAATCGGCCGACAATGCATACCTGCATGTAGATAAGCTCAATAGTTCCACCATTACCCGTAGGGATAACATGGAGCACATCCACACACCGGCAATCGCGATACCAAGATAGGCGATCCTTAAGGATCTCAGCAACCTATACAGTAGTACATTAGGACTGTGCTGAATGGAAACATAGAGCTGTGTGATGATGAAAAAACAACATACCTTTGTGGGCTCAAGGCTCACAAGGCCGCAAGCTCGTGCTGCTACGCCACTACAATTGTGCGAAACAGCGATGATTCCAATGGAATCCGGACCAGGCTGTAACGAAATTCCAGATTTAATTAATTTGATATAAGAACTTAAGCCATAAACACATGACACAATTATGCCTTGCACAATAATTACATTACCTTCATCCCAACCATTTGCACCCAATCGACAGCAGTGCCCGTCGCTTTGGACAGGAACTCTGCCAAGGTCTCCTCAGCTATAGCGAGTAGACTGTAAAAAACGAATATTTGAATTGAACTTAAGCAAAAGATCATCCAAGCGTGCACATACAAATGAACTTAGAAAAGTTAAGGACACTAGACACTGTAATTACCCAGCTGGGTTGTTCGCGTCCCTTTGCGGACGCGTGGCTGCTGGGTTTTGCTGTTGGTGGTGTTGACCACTTGTAACCACAGACTCACAGCTCGTGTCTGTAGTCGCAACAGAAGGCTGTAAACATCATAGCATACATTAGAAGCAGGAACCACTAATATAAACAGCATTAAGTTAAGCAGATTAAACACAGATAGGAATTAGTTTCTAGAAGATGCTAGCCTGTCGAACTTAAAAGTATCCCAAAATATAAGGGATTTTGAGGATGTATCTGGACATCTATCAGATGCATCCCCAAAATCCCATATATATTTTGGGACAGAGGGAGTAGTAGCTAAGCACACTACTTACCATTAGTAGCACTCAGATATGCCATCTCTCTAACAGACAAAATTGACAGTATGAGTTATTAGCAAAGAAGATGAATCTCACATTATGGAGCTGCTGCCGCATGTATCCGTTCTCGTAAACAAGTCGGGACACCTGCTTCTGCAGCCTGTCATTCTCCTCCATCAACAGCTTGTTCATCGCAGTCAACTTCCGATTCACAGTTTGCAGGCGAGATGCCTCCTTCCGCTGCTTCTCGCGGCACCTGCAAATCACAAGGAAAACATCATCAACCGGCAGCCACGCCACACAAGCGTTACAAAACTTCATTTTTACACAGTAAGAAAATGAGACAACGATCCTTAATGTATAAGGTTCAATGCCGTGCTCCAAACCGGCATATCACATCCCAGGTGAGTATCAAGTGTGTTAGGTAAAGGTAACACAGCTGCACATTGTTATGCAGGTGAAAGCAACTAAGGACTGATAAGCAGCAACTAAATAATCTAAATTATTTTTCCCAGCTGCTGAATATGATGTGTACATCCTTGCAACATCAAATCTGGTATAAACTTGAACATTGCGTTGGGTAAGATGACCCACCCTTTAATTTTACATTACAGTTTGTTCTGACAATGCTAACCAAATAAGATCAGCAACCCTGCCTAAATGTGAAGACATCATCAGTTGGCCAAGTTTCAGCCCAAAGTAGAAGAGCAGCAGTCGAGAATGAAAAGACTCATCCGTTTTTCTGCGTCCCCCACAACAAGGCCACGACACAAACGGCAAAAAAGCTTTGGAGGCAGTCAAAGAAGAGGAGATCAACCATATTATAAACTGCTGCTTAAGACCAAAATAGCCAACGCCAAACTCAAATTTTTGGTAGGTCATAATCTATTATAAGCTGCCTGCTTCCACAAACTAAAGCAAACATATGCAGCTTACTTAGTAGAAAAAAGACAAGAAATCAAGATGAAAACCAAAACCATTTCTTTCCTCAAAAAACGAATTTTTTTTCCTTTTATGCCATGAAACCAGAAGCAGAGAAATCTTAGGAGAAGCCTCCAACAAGAAGCGAAATATATATCTATCTGAAAAAATAAAAGCAGATCAAGAGAGAAAGGGGTTAGAAGGATACGGACCTGCGGTTCTGGAACCAGACCTTGATCTGCTTGGGCTCGATGTTGGAGAGGATGGGGCAGTCGCGGATGAGCTGCTGGCGGCGGAGGGAGCTGGGCTTGGGGCACTCGCTGTACACCCGCTCCAGCGCCTCCACCTGCTCCGGTGTGTAGCGCACGTACTTCCCCGTGTCCACCTGCGGCGCCCCTCCGCTGCCAGGCGACGCCCTCTCCCTCATCTCCTGCTGCTGCTGCCTCCCCCCGTGCACCGCCGCCACCATCGCCGCCGCCATACCTGCTACCTACGACCACCTTCGACCGAGGGTAGTAGCACTAGTGCTAGTAGTAGTACGGAGTACGAAGAGGAAGAACCACGGCCACGGGCGCCGCCGCGTCATGCCTCCAGGGAGAGACTGCCGCCTCCCGTGGTGCGCGCCATGGCGGGCCGGGTGGATTCTATTGGGATGAGGAGGAAGGAGAAGGGCGAGGCTGCTGCTGCTGCGGGTGGTTGCTTCTTCGATTCCGAGCGAGGCGAGGCGAGGCGAGGAAGAAGAGGAAGGGAAAGGTAGCGAGAGAGGAGAGGAGAGAGAAGAGGTGGGGGTTGGTTTAATAGTGAGCAGCAGAACAGAACAGACGGGGGGAAGCTATACGAGCAGGAACAGTCGAGCAGTGGAGTTGTTGTGGAGTGTGGTGAGCCCGTGATGAGGCGGTTTTCAGAGATTAATTAATACTCGGTATTGGTAATACTGTAGATAAAAGGATTTTTTAAAAAGATATGCCCTTTAAGTTAATTTCAGTGCTAGTATATGGTTTGGTCAAAGGTAAGGGTTTTGTGGTTGTTATATTTTCTAAACCTTTTTAAATAAAGATATACTCTTTGAAAACCTATGTTAAAGTTGCTATATGGTATCTTTTTAGTTGCACCATTTTAATTAGTGTGGCAGCACAATGCTATCGTGCTAATAAAAAATCCTAGGGTTATCCAGCTGTGCACCCAACGACGTCGGCCAATTACAACAACCGAATAGCCTCTTGGCTTAATAAAAAATTTGCCACATGATCTAGTGGCGTAACTATTGCAACGTTATCCTACAATGGCAACTCAAATGGCATCATCCAAAACTTTGTTTCTAATTAATTAAAATTTAGGAGGTTTATGTTTAAAGTTTAACTTAATAAAGGCATAAATAAAAATCAAATTTTCTAGCTCTTTCGTTTGACATTGTCCACTCTGTCCTTCACCTGGGAGTATTAGATGATTTTATAGGACTTTGTTTTGTTCTTCACAAACAATTTTCTAAGAAGACCTAGGTATCATAACAAAAAAATGTATGTGGTTACTTAAGATTATGTTTATTTTATAGCTACTATATGAAACAAACTAAATCCTAGTACGTGATAAAACTATGTAAAAATGCATAGATGTGTAGTTTGCTATATAAAAACGGGGATTAGTGGAATTTTTTTGAATTGCATAGATAGTGTTTGACATTTTTATAGTACACAACTAGAATAAATGATGGATATGTATCTAAGTTAGATGAATATTTTTAGTGATTTCATATGATATGCTCTAAGATAAGAGACATGTATCATTGCCATAAAATCTTGAATTTACAAAAATATCTTCTCCAGTCCATATTTATATAATATGATGATTAATATCAAACGTCAAACAAGTCCAGTGACCCACTTGATCTAGCTCATTGTCCAACCATGCCTTGATCGAGTCGATACCATGGATGCGCCATTTACAATACATCAAGCTGCTCCATTAGATGTTCCTTGCGTTGTCACCATGACATAACCATATGCATCATCATAAAAAAACCAATGGCGCGTGTTTGATTTTATCACCGATATTTCTTTTTGTTGCTTCACATGTTTGTCACTTGTTTTGTCAGTACTCTCGCTAGTACCCATGGTGGTGACGTGTGTTGTATCTTTAATTTTGATCTAGCTAGTAAGTCATTTCCGCTTCTGATATCACCGGGTTTTGTCGAAAAACATCCTTAGTTATCTATAATGTCACATTGCTTAACAATTAAATTCTCATTTAAAAAGATATATTGTATTCGGCATATCATTTGTATTCATGATATAGAACGATAAACCATAAACAATACCTATACAACGAGAAGAAACACAACTCTACCTAAACGAGAGGTGGCGGAGGGGGAGGAAGGGACTGATGTTTTGTGATTTGTGTTTTAGGAGGGGCGTTGTAGGCGTAGATCAAACCACATATATAACACCAGGTGCCATACCAAAATTTTCCATATTAGGGACAGGAGAAAGAACCACCAGAAAGGTATTGCATGGCCCAAAAGAAAAAGAAAAGTCGATTTGCATGCGCTCAGCCGGCCAGCTGTGGTTTTGCGCGGTTCAATGGTAGTCAGCCAGCTGTGGTTTTGCGCGGTTCAATGGTAATCGGAGGGGGGCATTTTAACCATTTCCGTCCATTCTTCTTCCTCTGCTCGGAGAGGAGTAGAGGGTTTGGGAGCCGTGTGTGTTTGTAGCTGTGCTGGCGTTATGCTTTTCATGGCGCCGTGCAGGCCTGCGCTGCACATGCCCATGGCAGGGCAGGAGCACAGCATGCGCGCATGCCTGAATGCTTGCTTGCTTGGGGCGCCCAAAACGCTGCCTCCCACAGGCCCCACGCTGCCGGCCTTTTGGAGGTGAATGCCATCCCCTAAAATCTTATTTTGTGAAGCAAAAAACTTGATGTTGTATCAGGCCTGCAAATTAAGAAGCTGTCAAGCTGTTGATAAGTATAACTTCACTTGAAAATAGATGCAAGTAAACTAGTGGAGTAGCATGTAACTTTCAGTTACAAATACACAGAAGTATAAGAACCGGACTCAAATTACGGGTAGATAGAGCAATGCTGACTCCTGCCATCGCTTCGTTACTTCCTCTATTTTATTTTACAAATGGTTTACTTTATCAGTCTTAAAATATAAACACATAGTATCAGATGTGATATATTCATGAATCTGGATAAAATCTCTATCTAAATTTGTAGTACTACCTCTATCTAAAAGAAACAACTGCTTTAAGCTATGAATATATGCATATTTGTCTAGGTTTATAGTTAAAGTATCCTAATTATAGCTCTATTTAGACTATAGTCTTTTACCCTTTATTTCTTCTCTATCAATATATAGAGGATAAAGTTTTTACCGTCCATTAAAAAGTTAAAAGTAGCGCTATATTTTAAGATGGAGGGAGTACTGAGATACGTCGTATCTAATCCTAAATTCTTGTATTTTGATAAAAAAGAATAGCTTTTAAATAGATTCATATATGTATCAATGTATGTGTTTAGATTCATATAAAAGTTTCCTAAAAAAAAAATTCATATAAAAGTTAGATGAGAAATGAAAACGCCTAAAACCGTCTGCAGCGTGGAGAGGAGGGAATAATTTTTGGCTGATGTCTGCATGACTGGTGAGCCAAGGCACTCGGCTCTGTTTTTTCTTCCCCTGAGCACTCTGCATCAGCCTGGTAGTACGTCTTTGGAACATAGCTGTACATACAGTAGTAACCAGCTCACGAGATGGAGATAGAGAGGTGGCTGTGTTTTTGGCTTTTGGACGGTGTACAAAACTGTTCATATATACTGTGTACTGACGCGATTCCGTGGGAGTACGTCTCTGCATGCGGGTATACATGTGTTTGGTGGTTACCGGCCATACTTTACCATAACTAAGCTTAGGTAAATTGTGGCAGCCAAAAAAGTGTGGCCATCAAATTGCTAGATACAAGGTATGAAAAAGTTGACAAAAACATAAGTCTATGATACATGAGACATATTATTGTTAAAGTGTGGCAAGCCATAACTGTGGCAAAGAACCAAACACATACTTAGCAACATGTGACAGCCACAAGTGTGATGTGGCAAAGTGTGGCAGCGAATCAAACACATTCTATTTATACACACATAGTTGTGCTAACTCTCTCTAGTTGATTTCAAAGCTGGCAATACTGCTGCAATACAGGAACCAATACGGCGATACAGGCACAGGCGCCCAGCTCCTTTTAACTTTTTTCAAATCATATTTGAAACTTCTTTTAGGTCCACCGGAAAATGGTTCATTATCAGGTCTTTTTTTTACTGAAAGATCCATTCTCAACTTATATTTGAAACTAGGTTTTTAAAATTACAAACGTTTAGAGCGTCCCTAAGATGTACTGGTAGGGATTATTGGCTTTGGCCGACTGCACCTGAAAGAAGAAAGATATGTGTTGCACTTGCACTGTAGAATCTTGCTCCCATGGAATACAAAACAGTGGAATTTTTGTGCTGTAATTAAATTTTGTTTTCCTTTTTTGCCGGCAGGAGACGAGGGGACAGCACGAGGAACTGCACTGCTTTTGCCTGTGCTTCATTCATGCCCGTGTCCATTGATGGATAAGCTGCAACTCGATTATGATAGCAACAAAACCACGCAAATATTCAATCAAAATTTCACAACTTGATTCTAAAACCAGCCTTACAATTGACGAGATTTAGCTCATGCCCCTTTAAGATATAGCACAATTATAACTTGACAGGTAATAAGAGCCTGTTCCGGTCCATTAGAAAAAAACAGTGATGCCAAACACTTACAGCTTCATGAACCGCTAAATGAGAGTTTTTTTTTTCAAAAAATGTTATACATGAAAGTTGTCGAAAAAAGGCTAAATAATCCATTTTTAAAGTTTAAAATAGCTAATACTCAATTAATAACTCGCTAATAAAATTGCTCGTTTTGCGTGTATCACTATTTTTTTTTCACTTGCCATTTGGCAACAAACAAACACATGCTAAATGACCCTCGACTGACTAGCAATGTCGCCAACAATAGTTCCCTCGCTTATCTATGCTACAACCATCATGTTATTGTTGATGTAAAATTTGCATACAGATACATGAAGGCTGGAAAATCTACATAGCTTTAGTGCAGGTCCTAAAGTTTAGGGCTCATAGCGTGTCGGTCGTTTGATCTTGTAACTGACAAGATGGTTGTATGTTGATCATCAAAAATCCAATTGGCTAACGAGTCAATATGAAGAATCGTCTCTAGCCAATATCGTTAGGACATTGATAATCAATCGGCTATATGTTAGACATAGATCCAAGCAACCAGATAAACAAATAAGCTTTACGCTATTATCGTCTACTACTAGAATATAATGCAAAAACCAATATACAATATTTGGGTGTAGTAACAGGACAACTCATCGGCTAGCGCTCCGATGACATATTGAGTAAAAAGTAATGAGTCCGGCCCAGGTAGGGTTGGATGAAAGCCCGACACACCGATCCGGATTTCCCGAATCCCGCAATCTTAGCACCATACGCCCGAAGCACGACACACCGATCCGGATTCCCCGGATCCCGCAATCTTAGCACCACAACTTCGGCACACCCACTCGGCCCAATCGCTCTAAAAGACTAGTCTGATAGGGGAAGGGTGACTCTCTCTTTTAAGGTGGCTTCTTCCTCCCTAACTAAGCAAGGTGGGATTATTCAGAAGCTCACACGGTCGCCGCCCGACTACAACCGTACTAGACATTATAACCATACTAGACAATTATGTGTTGTGTCTTTGCCAGCGGGTAATAGTGGAGGATGTCCTCATCATTCTCCCCTTCTTAACAAGGGCCCAGCTCTGATACCAAATAATGAGTCCGGCCCAGGTGAGGTTGGATGAAAACCCGACACACCGATCCGGATTCCCCGAATCCCGCAATCTTAGCACCACAACTTCGGCACACCCACTCGGGGAAAGGCCCAATCGCTCTAAAAGACTAGTCTGATAGGGGAAGGGTGAATCTCCCTTTTAAGGTGGCTTCTTCCTCCCTAGCTAAGCAAGGTGAGATTATTCAGAGGCTCACACGGTCGCCGCCCGACTACAACCGTACTAGACATTATAACCAACTAGACAATTATGTGTTGCGTCTTTGCCAGCGGGTAATAGTGGAGGATGTCCTCATCAAAAAGCCATAAGCTTAGTAGACATAAACCCTGTTGATAGTAGTCTAATAGATCGGATCGAACCGATATAGTATAAGACGGATTACAATAAGAAAATACTATATTCGATAAATCTACACAAGATGATGGATATAAAGACCAGTCTAAAACAACAATATGATTAAAGAAGCACCCACTCAGCCAAAATATCGGACCTAAATGAGAAAGTCCTAACCAAGCCAATAAGACTCTAAACAATGATACAATCAAAGATAGAATAGCTATATCTGATAGACAATGCTTGCACCAACTTGATTAGTATATATATCGGACCTAACCGAGAAAGTATTAATCTTGTCGATACTAGCGAAGTCGATGGAACTTACTTCCTCATTGAAGATCAAAGCGATGCATCCCAACTTGATAGCAGGACCCCGAACTGAACTTCTCACAGGTGATCGAACTTAACTGATGCAACCCCGATCAAAGACAAAAATCCTTCGAGATTGATTATAAGGTGATGATGCCGAATTTGTATCTTGATCTATGGATGATTACAAAGATCATAGGGTGTACATATTTATATCCTTAGGTTGATAGAAGTCCTAATTAGACACGAGACAAGCTTTCCTCGCAAAAAAACGGAAAGATATAAGTCCTAATAAGACACCAAATAAAACTTCGTGAAGCTAAAAGGAAAGTTATTATATCCTGTCTAACAATAAATAGAATTAAAGCCATGCCACAGTTTTCATGATTCTTTTTTGAACTTGGTCTCCTGTAGATAAATATTATCAGTTGACCTTTTTTCTTAACTGCATCAACTAAAGGATTATACCAAATTTTTGCATCAACAGTGGTTACAACAAATGTGCCAACTCTGATACCATTGTAACGATTAATATAACTCTGCTCAACTTTCTACATATATATAATATATTTTAACAACTTGTTAAATTAAATAGTAGTTGATTTTATAACTTGTGAGCTTCTGGAAACCTCGCATATATTACAAGTCGTCCTCCAAGAGGTGTAAAATGACCTATAATATGTAATGGAGGAAATGCTTAGACTGCGCATATGAAATTGGGATTAATCTTGCAATACAATTAGTGAACTACTAAATGCAAAAGAAATCATTTATACTCTCTCCGTCAAACGATGTGTTTTTAAATAATACCAAATCAGAGATTTTTTATCTTTAACTATTAATAGAAAAAAGTAAAAAGATCGATTGCGTAATAATGAAGTTAGTAGATTTATCATTAAATAAATTATCATAAAATATATTTTCATTCAAAATAACTTGTTTTAATAAATATTACCCCGTCCGTTCCAAAATATAAGGCGCAACCATTTTTTTTCCGATGTTGCAAAATATAAGACACGCATTAATTACATTGTTACATGTATTGGCAAAACAATAAGCTAAAGCAAAAATAGATATCATGCATTAAATGATTTGAACTATGATTAAATGTTTCTTGTTCTTTGTATCCAAGGTAGTTATGTCCTATATTTTGAAATAGAGATATTACGCCCTCCGTTACAAAATATAAAGCACAACCATTTTTTTCCTACGTTTTAAATATAAGACGCACATTAATTATAATGCTATATGCATTGGCAAAATAATAAACTAAAAAAATAGATATCATGTATTGGGTGATTTGTAGTAAGTAAATGTATGATTAAATGTTTCTTGGTTTTTTATCAAGGTGGTTGTACCTTATATTTTGGAACGGAGGTAAGTATTCGTGGTAGTAGCATCTTGGAGATCGTGTTAAAGTGTACATTGTTGGGCTAGGGATCGTATGTCTACAAAATCTAATATCAAATCTAAAATCCTTAGATTTTTGAATGAATGGGTATATTATTCAAGGGAGGGAGTAATAGTATTAGCTACAAAATGGCTACCAAATGTCCTTTTGTTATAAAGGTATGTTTAGATTCTATAAAAATTTGGCAAAAAATCATATAAAATATTTAGACATATGCATGGAGCATTAAATATGAACGAAAAACCAACTATACAGTTTGCATGTAAATTGCAAGACGAATCTTTTGAGCCTAATTACGCCATAATTTGACAATGTGATGCTACATTAAACATTTACTAATGACGGATTAATTAGGTTTAATAGATTCGTCTGGCAGTTTACAGTGGAATCTGTAATTTGTTTTATTATTAATCTATGTTTAATACTTTAAATATGTGTCTGTATACAGTAAAAAAAATGACGAGTGAAGTAAATACGTTCTTCACTTCTTGGCAGCTATAGCCTAGTGGAGCTATAGCTATCTCAGGCTACTTACCATTAATTAGTTTTCCATGATTCTTAATTTATTGTTTGATTGATGCATGACGAAGTGCTAATTAGTCGGCAATATCCAGAATATATAACTATCCCTTTCTAGTTATCACTTGCTGTTAAACCATGACCACGCTATAATATGGGGACACCATTTGATACCAGAGAACAAGCTTTTAAGAAAATATTGAGCCATGGAATAGGGAATCATATATGATTTATTATGGAAGAAAAAAATATTTTTATATAAAGCCGTAGCTGCCTAAGAGCGAGTACAAAAGAAGTGCTAAGCCAGCTCCAAAAACTTTTTTGCTGAGTTGGCATAGAGAAAGTAGGGGAGAGAAGATGGATGGATGCTTAATTTGGAGCTAGGTTGCACACACAATCCAAGAAAAAGAACCATTTACAAGACAAAAAAAAGATATATGATAGGATCACGAAGAATATAATATTATTGTTATGAAAGGACAAGATGAGATATTAGAGCCTTTTGTTGTATGTGCTAGCTATAAGTTATTTGTGTATGACATGGAAAGAAATTGAAGTATGCAATGAATGCTACTATTGATTTTGCTCTAACCATGTAAAAGTTTTTGCCCATGTTCGTTACTCCTCGATGGCTAAAAAGAATAGTGCCTTTTCCTATTGGCACGCTTCCTAAGTGTGTCCTACGTGGTTTTAGAAAAAATTTTCTACACAAAAGTTGTTTAATGGGCTGTTCACTTTACTGCAAAAAAAACTTTTCAAATATTGGTAATGTCAAAATTTTGTAAGATGGTGGTCTTGGTGTTTAATTTATTAACATACCATATAAGAGAAGAAAGTTATAGAATGACTAGCAAAATTTTGGCAATTCGAACATTTGGTATGGTTAAAAATGGTAGCAATTTGAACGGCCCTTAAAAATTAAATTAATCTGTTTTTAAATTTGAAGTAGCTAATACTCAATCAATTAATTATGTAATAACATTTTTTTTCGTTTCACGTGTACGGTGCCTTATATTCGAAAATGTTGCACGCATGCATGCATCATAGGTGAATAAAAGAAAAGAAATAAAATTAACTACCTGCATATTTGAGAAGTTTAATAGTGAAGCCAATTACTATATTTAATTATATACGCATCATTTACTCCTCAATCAGGGTAATATATACACCCTTGTTGTTATCCTTTATATTGCCAAATATGCTCACGGCCAGCTCTGGGCCATAGCAAGAGGTACAAATTCCTAATGCTCGTCTTTTCACGACCAATGTGAACCAGTACTCAATAAGTTTACTAACTAACTGTAGCATCAGATAATTAGTATAAACAACTGAAGACAACAAGATAAGTTAGATCACAAAAGGAAGGTGTACATTCAAATCATTGGAGGTACAGTAAGTCATATTAGCAACACAATCTTTAATTTGTCCGTTTCCCTTAATTGCATCAAACAAAAACAAGTGACACAAAGTTACATCTGCAATCATTCGCAACACACCAATATTATTTCTTCATATTATTTAGAGTAAATGCTGCAACACCATCTTGCATCCGTACCCCATCTTATAAGCATTGATGAAGAATGAATGTCAAAAATCATAAATCACGTATGCTAAACCTACCTTACAACAAATTTAGGATTCTCTGAAATTTTCCTCACGGTAAATAAAGAAAACGCCATAGGTCTATGATGAAAATTTTAAAATCATTGTAAAGTTGAGCCTCGGTCAAACTTTTTGTGACGACTATAATTGATTCTTTACAAATTTGGTCAAGCCAGCTAATATAATTGTCATGAACAAGCCAGTTTTGTCATATAATTTGGTAAAACACAAAGTGATGACACATAATTCATCATGATGAGTTGGGCTTGCACACATGTTGAATTATTTTTGTCATATAGCTAGTCATAGTTATTGTGAGGCCCAAAAGAACAATATAACTCGGTGGAGGAGATGTATTATCCGGTGTCTATATATGTGGATTATGTGTATTAATCAATGTTTCTTTCTTCCAAATTAGCGCGAGGGTGTACCCTGCGATTTCATATTGCTTACATCGTGCATTATCTTCGGTGCGGCATCGTAAAGTCTGGTGCGGTCGTTGACATCATGCCGGTTCAATCTAACCGTGTAGCTCCCTCTTGCTCGTAATGCCCGGTGTAGTCGTTCGAAATGATCGAAAACACATGGGCTCAACCCAATCACGCCTAGCACCCTCTTCCGACCAATGGTGCAAGATGGAGGGTGTTATTGCTCAAGATTCTAGAGGGCATGATTTATCACCGTCGTTCCCAAGTGAAAACATATTTCCAATGGCTGGTTCATCTATAAAAAAAATACGAGTGATACGATATTTCATCCATCCACTATTACATTCGAACTCATACTTGAGCACAGTCCTTGTTCCATCCAAATATACCGGAGGCATGGAGAATAAAACTAGAAAAAACACGAGGAAAAACACATCAGCACCTGCCGCATACAACGTCCCACCATGTAGGAACCATATAATCAGACCGGTACACACGGCAAAACCAGAAGAACCGGGTTATCACAAAATCGGTGACGAGCACCTATTTACTGTTGTAAGACGTGATCACAAACATACTTCTACGGCTACCAGGTCGTTACACACCTCTGTTTATGACAAATTTTTGTAACGTTGTGATGAATTTGGATCGTCATGAAATCCTTTATCCCTTGTAGTGCTAGTTGTGTTTAATTTTGATAGATTAATCATTAATGGATTTAAAAGTTAAACCTAAAAGATATAATTGAGTTGTGAAAGCTAGAGTCTGAAGTTTCTTTATGGTCATTGAACATCTACCATATGAAAAATATATACATATTAATTTACATTTTGTGTTTCTGGGAAGGGCCCTAAGTTATTTCTCCCCGGGCTTACAAAATAAGAAAATCTAAGAAATGCCATTAACAAACGTCAAGTCTTAAAAATACCATCGACAAATGCAAGTTTACAGAAATATCATCATACAAACGAATTTCTCCCAGAATTGCTATCACCGTTAGAGTTCCATTAGCATTTCTCCATTAAGTACTATAGGGCAAATAGTACATTTAACGGTACGTGGTGGAACATTGCATTCTCCATCCATTCTAAGATGTTAAATGCACTGTTTGTCCTACAACATAATAGAGAAATACTAACGGAAACCTAATGATTTTTTTGGACAAAATTGTTTGTACGGTGGTATTTCTGGTAATTGCATTTGTTAATTGTATTTCGTGAACATTTTTATGTCATTTTTTTTAATTTTCTCTTAGAAAATATTAGGGCCAGCCCCTGTATATGCTTGAACCGAAGGTTTGGATCTCCACCCAAAAATACATGTGTTGCACAAGCTCAAGGCAGTTGCCAGTCGGTCGCAAGTGGTAGTGAAAATAACCTACTAATAATAAATGACATTTTCACACGCCCATCGCATTTCATTAATTAAACACGGAGAGTACCAACAAGAGTTATTGTCAGGCTTATAATGTCATGATTGATTTGTTTAATTTCACAATCGACCTATCGGGAAAGAAAAATGAATACATGTATTATTTCGGTCCCTCTAGACGATTGCAACTCCAAAAGCAACCCCAACCGTATAAGCTGAGCCCTCATGGAAGAATGCTGGTTAATCCACGTGTACCACCATACATCTCCTGATCAAGAAAGAGGCTTGTCCTGCAAAGGAAGCGGGGAAAATTAAATTGTAAAGTAGCACTAAAAGTACTAAACGCCAAGACCAATTAATTTGGAACGCAGAAGCTGCTCAAAACTACAATTATATATTGGAAACGATGAAAATCATTTTAAACGCACATTTAGGATGTAGTTGAATGCACGTGCTTTGAAACGGATAAAAACATAGTATGTCATTTCCTAAAATGAATAGAATAATATT
Organism: Leersia perrieri; assembly: GCA_000325765.3. Classification (NCBI taxonomy): domain Eukaryota; kingdom Viridiplantae; phylum Streptophyta; class Magnoliopsida; order Poales; family Poaceae; genus Leersia; species Leersia perrieri. The sequence goes on from CM002481.1 coordinate 19,739,953, forward strand.
TTCATAAAATTATGAATATTTTTTTATATAGGAACTCCAATATGATTAGTGTGTATTCATCTCGATTTTAGATTTGATTAATTTTTAATATTACCAAGTTAAGGAGGGTAAATTATAGAAATGCTATTAAATTTTAGGACGAACTTTGTGTTCAACTCCTAGCATGAACGAATTCTAAAAAAAACCTATATCGTGGGAGTCTCTCCTACTGTTTTCGGTAAAAAAAAGGACAAACTTTTCCTCGTGAAATCTGTTCTGATCGAGTCAAACTGTTTCATGCATGTATGTATAAGAAGGAAACTAATTTTCCGTGCATGTATAAGAAGAAAATTTAATTACTGCATATGACCAATGTACGACTCGCGTATGATCGAGTTTGATTGACGGCAATGATACATGTGAATCTCTCTACCTTTTTAATTGATCAACGGCTGTACGACTTCCCTCCTACTAGAACGTATAACTGAATTTATATGTATTGCGGGATACTTTATACTTACACACTCTTCATGCATACTTGGATTCATATGTTATTGCAGAACTGATACATGTATGTATAGCTCGAGATGTGTATTAATTGTATTGGATTCCTCCTGGGCTTAGCCAACCAGCTAAGCTGGCACTAGTACAGCCACAAGCCGGGTAGGCGTCGATTGTAAATGTAACGTACTACTACTACGCGGCGTACGTATGTATGGGTCCCGAGTGATCAGAGCGATCGATCGATGTGTACATGTACATGTGCTGTGCGCTCGATGGACGGCCAGCCTTTTGCCGCGCCCAAACCCGACACCGCCCGGCGACCGCCGCGCACGCCCGGCCCCGCCGCCGCCCACGCTATCGCCATTATCTCAATCAGCTTTGTCTTTACCAATAATCTCCCGTATATACATTCCCGGCTACTCTTGAGTTCCCAAATATAATGACTTCTGTATAAATTTGACACACGGTGTGTTTGGTTCGTCGGTAAATTTTGCCATACCATATTTTTAGCGGCCAAGGTTTGTAGACATGTGTTTGGTTCTAAGTTACTGTTGTGGCCTGCCATATATATTTTTTTAACTTGTCCTATATGTCATAAACTTATTTTTTTAATCAACTTCACTAGCTAGCAATTTATTTACCATACTTGTGTGCAGTGGCGGAGCTTGGCCTTGAGTTTGGAAGGGGCCAATGTAAAAATATTCAATAAAAAAAGATAATTTTGCTATTTTAAAATACTTGAAGTGTTGATGTGGAAGGACTTTAGTGCAAATCTTGAAAAGTTGGAGGGGGCCAGAACCCCTTTTGGTCCTAACTAAGCTCCGCCCCTGCTTGTGTGGTTGTCACACAATATTAGTTAGAGCCTGACTAACAGACGTCCGTTCGGACGGATGTGCTGACGTCAGCAAAACAAAAATAGCTCGTTGGTACTAGATTTGGAACTGAGGTACCATATTTTGAACCTAGGTACCAGATTTTTGGAACCTAGGGTACTAGATTTGGAAGTCCAGGTACCAAATCCGGTACCCTGGGTACCAGATTTTGGAAGGTACCAGATCTGGTACCTCAGGTACCACTAGGGTTGAAAACGGTCGGAACCGGTCGGAAACGGTATCATATTTTATTAATATTTTCGGAAACAGTTTCGGTACGGTTGGAAAATTTCCATATTTATGAAAAATTATAAATTGCTCTATTAAGTGAAAATTTCAATATGGCGCAAACAGAAATTGAAAATATTAACTTTTAGAAAACGGTAATGGTCGGTAAGATATTATTATATTATTATTTTCGGAAACGGTATCGGTCGGTCAGTAAATTTCCGTACCGTTTTCAACCCTAGGTACCACTGCGACAACAAACAAAAAATTACCTATGCTTCTTTTATCTCCCCAGTGTCCATGTGCGGCCATGAAGCCTCGTCCCATGCCGGAGCGCTGCCTCGCCAAAGCCACAGCTTTGTGGGCCCCCTCGCCGGAGCATTGTCTTGCCAGATCCACATCTTTGTGGGTCTCGCTGGAGTGTGGTCGGTCAGCGTGGGAGGAGACGCGGGCCACGGGGGGCAACGGCAGTGGTGTCGCCCCCACGGATCTGGTTCTCCCGTGGTCGTCGCAGTCGCCTCCCGTCATAGTCGCTGCCGTTACCTCCTGCCGAAGTCGTCGCCGTCGCCTCCCGTGGAAGCATGTTGCAGCTTGCAGCACGACACGGCCGTGGATGACCAGAACGGAGGAGGTGCGGCTGCGGCGCGGCCACACACGGAGGAGGCGGCCGCGAGGAGGAGGTTGGGGGAGCCGGACGCGGGGACGAAGGGCAGTGGTGGAGGATCGTTGTGGTCAAATAAGGTGGTGCCTCCCCCACCCCCCACCCAGCGAAAAACGAGAAAAAAAAATTTATTAGGCAGTAATATGTAGCAGGCAACATCTATTTGACTCATTTTACATAAGTCCATCAGCCCAGCATGGTCAGTATGTTTAGCAAACTAGCAAAGCGGCAAACACGCCACACAGATTTTTTTTCCAGCTTTTCCTTTTCTTCTCTGCTCGTGTGGCTTCACGGCGGGTGAGATGGAAACTGCGATAATGTAATGGTGAACTGCAGCTGCAGCGGTGCAGCACTCAGGCGGCACAGCAGTGAGCGGCAAAACGAGAGCAGCGGCTGCCAGTGGCCGATGACCGCGGACAACGGATTGCAAGAGCCTAGATTAATTCAAGTTTATTTGATAGATTGATCCGTTTTCTTGTAACTCTTCCAGTTTCAACTGCCAATGCTAAACGGGCATTTTCTTACAAAGATTATTAAAACAAGGCCGCTTAATAAGATGGAAGATGATTTCTTTGGTGATAGCTTGCTAGTAAACATTGAGCATGAAATTACAGCGAACCATAGCTATAATGACGTTACTAATGAATTTTAAAAACAGAAAAGGCGAAAAGTGATTTCTAGTGGTAATGACGCTCTAACAACAATCTATATATACTAATATTTATATGAATTCTAGTGATCAAAATATATATTTATTTTCTGGTCCCGTTACTATTTTGCTAAACTCCACCACTGATGAAGGGGTATGTTCCGACTGATCCCCGATCCATAGTCTTTATCTATTAGTTATGATGAGATATGGTCAGTAATCAAACAACCCATTACCAATCTTTTCAAAGTTTACGTTATTTTGGGATGAAGGTAGTCCTGGCCTTGATTCCCGGACGCCGATGTGGCGTCTATCTGTGTCCATGTGGTCCCCACTGCTCAGTGACGCATGCTGTGGCATCCTGCGGGCGGCTGGTGGTCGGGAGTGTCAGCGTGTGCGTACGTATCACTCGCGCGTCCGTCCACACGGAGGCAGAATGTGCAGCGTGTGCACAAATAAAAATGAAAAATGCAGAGGCAGAATGTGCAGCGGGCAAAAATAAAAGAAATGCAGAAGTCCAAGGTCCCCTCCTGTATATGCAGCTGCTGCTCGGAGGAGCAGAAGGGAATGAATGAATATCTGGATTTGGATCATCATCATAATATGGTCCTCCTCCTGGCTTCTCTTCTCATGAGTGCCCTTTTCCTTAGTTTCACGCTTTTTTTTTTACAATTTTTAATTTCATGCATGCTTGGCTATGCGTACTTTTTATCCCTCTCCGTTAAAGTTTTGCTTGAATTGTTTTTCTATTTATTAGAAGAAGACGTGTACATATACACACACCACTATGCGTATGAATGTCGTACGAGCAAAGATGTGGATGTGTCTATTACTATAGGCACTGCCCGACACTCCCCTGGAAAACCGAACAACAGCTTTGGATTGTCCGCCAACGTGTAATATAGAATTGGTGTTAAGTGATTTAATATAGACTTCTCTTTTAAAAACAGCAAACATAAAGTTTATGCAATTCGATTCTCGGGCTCTAAAAATATTATGGCTCCACTACTGACCAAATGAATGCCGGGTAAAATTAAATCTATAAACACCTTATAAAGTTCATATTTGTGCGCACGTTATTAATTGTTGACGTCAAGAATTAATTTAAACTCCAGCAGGGTCGTCTGTCTATTTAGAATTCCACCGCGTGTCGAGGCGTGGTATGTACTGTTAACGTTCTCTGGCTGGATCATACATTGCGAGGATGGTATATAGCGTTGACATTGACAAGGACAGGGGATTTCATTAATTATTTCCGTGTCAGTTTTACTTGGATACATTGATTGAAGGAATAAAAACATAATTATAATACATGCGAGACCTTCCCTGGTACTTGTAATCTCTCTTTTTATGATGCAAACTTTATGCTCTAGGGAGTATATATGCAAGTTAGAGCCAAAAAATGAAAAAGACTACACGAATTATTGCAACGCCCGGGGACATAGAAGATGACACACTAATTAAAGGGCCTATCTAAATTCTTTTTGCTGTTCCTTTGGTCTTTAGAGTACTCTAGTAGTACCTATAAAAACGTCCAATAAAAGGTCCTCATGCATGTCTGACAAACTGGTTTATATGTTGCTTACAAGCTACACATGCTGCTAGCACTAAAATAAACATACGCAACGAATGGAATTTTACCTAAAAGGTTACAATGTATATTTGCACGCATTGCATACAAATTAACAATTGCTCTCATATCAGATAACATTTTTTTCTCTTATAATGCACATTCTTTCGCGTTTTTGAAACTTCCATGGCCTACAAACTGGACTAATACAAACAAAAAATTGTTACAAGGATCCTCAAAATCATAGCTTGACTCGATTTTAGTTGAACATGTAACCAATTTAAGAGCGAGACAAAAATATATTACCGCCACATTTGGCACTTCAGATACTAACACACAAACAATGAAATTATATATATACATATATGTTAATAAAAAATCCGAATGACAAAAGAGATCGACATTCAGACACAGATCACACAACTACCATAAGAGAGAGTACCTAGATAGTGGGGTCACCCGAGATATGTTAATTAGTTTTTGTAATTAGCACATTGCTTTGGATCACCGAGCCCCTAGTGTTAGGGGGCAAAGCATGAACCGAGAAAAAAGAAGTATGCATTTTATATCTTTTTCTTGGTCTTTGGTGATGTGCCTTGCATCCAAAGGGATGCCAGTTCCACTAAACCCCACAAAAACAGGCTTTACCTCGTGATAACATATTGTGCCCATGGAAAAGAAGACGAAAAGTTTCGGCGCAAACTGTGTGTGAAAAATTAAAGCAGCATTATTTTATTTTATTTCTTAAGAAAGGGATTAGATTTGATTAAAATATAACCTCTTTTACAACTGAGACCTCAACATAAAATAAAATTACATTGAAGCATGCCACTAGGTCTTTATCCTTCATCTTCACTGCATCCGACAACATTACTGCTTCGGGAGAATCCCTCGCCATGGAACTTCGCCAGATCCGGACTCAAGAGTCGCAATCCCAAGCACTAGAAGACTCCACCATTGTAGACCGTAAAAGAGACGTATGCTAAGTCATTATATAGTGTAAAAGGCGCTAAAAGCATAATGGCCATATCTTCTGAAGGTTGAACCGAACATAAGATCCGCCGTCGCCAGTAGTAGTACTAGTGACCGAAAAGATGATTCCACCAAAGGGAAAAAAGATCCAATCCCTTCCAAAGAGAACTAGGCCAACGTATTTCAATCCCTTAACACGCTGCCCTCAAAGAGAACAATAGATCTTCTGAAGGACACCAATACGAAGTAGAAAGACAAATAAAAATATCAAACCGACGATTCAAACCTAATCTGATTATTACGAAAAAAATAAAAAAAATTAGAAAAACCTAACAAAGCAGTAGATCCGCTAGAGAACGGACCTCCGCTCCTCCTTGCCGCCGGCTAGGAGGCCGGAGGCGATAAGGAACGGGGGCCGGAGGCGGCGGCGTCGGTGGCTGGACGCTCGGTGCGATGCAGATCCGCCCGAGTCACCCTGGGTGACGCAAGCGGTGGCTCCAATAGACGGTAAAAGCAAGATTATTTTAAAGCTGTTAAGGAAACATTCATCTCAAAATATGTGTTAATTAATGCCAGCATGTTCTAGCCAGTCCATATCTTCTGATCAATCAACGATCATTATTTCTTTCTGAATCAACACTTTTCTATCTACAAACTGAAAAAAGTTTATTTTCCAGTTATTCACATAGGTTGGCGAATAATGTAATCACTTTCCAATGTCATTGTGCGATGTTGTATTGTAAACATCAAATTTTCCCAAACACCAGTTTCAGATCTTTTTATATTTTCAGTTGTGTATTAGATATCGATCGATGATCGATCTTACCTTGGATTAGAAGTGATGTACTAAGTATGATAGTTTATTCAAGAATAAAAATGTGATATTTTCAATCACATTTCCACATCAATAATGAATGACTTGCAATGCACCATGTGCCATGTACACCTCAGATATAATATTAGGTTGATGCACTGATCGCAGAGAGAGATCAGTAAGTTCAGTTCTTTCATAGTTTTATCACTGTGACACATGATAATTAAGATAAGACGATCGATCGATTGATCGATGCATCAAACTATCAAGGATGAAATAATTCAAGGGAAAAAGTGAATCAGAGAAGTCGTCGTCTCTTGGTTCTTCAGAGCGGCAGGCAGGTCAGAGAGAAACATAAAAGCTGCCAGGATATATATATGTGCAAGATCGTCTGCATGAATTGGATTAGGCAGTTCCCAAAATTTTTCTCTCAAAAACATCACATCAAATCTTTAAACTCATATATGAGACATTAAATATAGATAAAAAATAAAACTAATTGAACAGTTGGGTTGTAAACGACGAGAGGAATCTTTTGATCCTAATTAGACCATGATTAGCCATAAGTGCTACAGTAACCCATATGTGCTAATGATGGATTAATTAGGCTCAAAAGATTCGTCTCACGGTTTCCAGGCTAGCCATGAAATTAGTTTTTTCATTTATGTCTAAAAACCCCTCCCGTCGACATTCGGTTAAATGTTTGATGTGATGTTTTTTAAAAAAATTTCCAAACTAAACGGGGCCTTAATATCATGGATGAACGGATGCAGATGAATCGTGGAGAGAGGCAGTCGTGCAAATATGCAATAATGCAATTGAGTGCTTGACCTGTGTGCTTGCCTGTGTTAGAGGATGGTAAAGCATGTGCATGATTATTGAGAGCTAGCTAGTTTTTCTCTGACCTGACAGAGGCCAGTTTTGCATGCATTCAGTTGGCTGCACCTCTCTACTTTTTGTTAATTGCTAGTTGAAAAGTATTTAATCATGCAATGTACGGAGAATTAATCGAATTAATATATGGTAGTTAATTTGATGTCCTTTAAAGTACATACTCATTAATGTTGACCATGGAAACAACTTACTTTAGCTCTTTTTACTTCTTTTTATTTTAAATTACTTGTCGTTCTAGGTTTGTTCTAAGTTAAATATTTTATTTTGAACATTAATTTCTTGTTGTCATGATACTCCGTATAGGGTACCCTCGTATTATCATGTACTCTCTCCAATACTATAACTTTTAATGTTTTGGATAATGTCACGGTCTTTAGAATATAGATTTGACAATTGCTTTTTATTAGTTATAAATAAATATTCTAAATAATTTATACTTTTGTAAAAAGCACATTTTAAGGCTAATCTATGCATACAGTTTTCGAGTTTTTAAACTTGTTAGGGTTCGTACATGACATACCTCATATTCTACGATCTACAGAATATACGGATATTGTATACCATCATGTATACAATACGTTTCCATAAACAACAAGGAAATCTGCAGGATAATAAGGAAAGTTCTCATGGGCCTAGTGACTATAGAATCCTACTTGGAGAAGATCTGGATTAAGGTATTACCCGCTTAGGGGCCTAAACCAGTATAATCCTTGTCTTTTTGTGTGCATGATATCGTTTTGTTTAGATCCTTATACCAACATACCCAATACCATATTCATCTGGTCTACGGGTATCACCCGTCAACAAAACTAAATATTTCAAAAGTTATATACAATTAAAGTTATAAAAGTTTGACTTGAATCTTGTCCAAAACGTCAATGCTTATGGAATTGGATCAAGTATATGATAACCGTGTGTTACAAATTCCTGTACACATCTACAGGGAGAGTCCCACAAAAAAATAGATACAAATCCTTGTACATATAATTTTGGTCTGATTCCTTCCTTATCAGGATGTGTTTCCCATTTGGGACTCATGAGTTTGACTAAGTAACATTATGCTTCAGGGGTAAAATACTCTAGCCTCTAAGGGCTCAAGGACAAGCTCAATCAAGTCCGAAGACACCCAATCCGCTAAAGACATTGAAGCCCTACAGAATCGACTCGTCATCACGCAGACGCGCCATTGACTAGCCCCTATATACACCCATATACACCTATTAGTCTAGTCGATAGGATAGATAAACTTCTACTATAGTCCATCATTGTACTCTATGGCAAGCCTTATCCGTTGATCCAGGAAAACCGACCAACCAGACATAGGGATACTACCCATACCAAGGGCCTGAACCAAACTACGTCTTCCGTTTATTGAGAGTTCTTGCTGGTCTTGATATCAACAGATCCTCCGATCTAACAAATCATGTATTCAATTTGTCACTAATCAACACTCATATTGTTTAATACTATACTTTACATTTTTAGATCACGTGAGAAATGATTTCATAATAATCAACATGTTATTAAACTACACAAAATTCTAAAGTTTAATGGTCAAAGGTAGACATGTTTGACTTAGGATAAGCTCAAACTGACAAATAAGTATGAATGTAGGTAGTATTACTTAGCCAATTATTGCTAGTCAAAAGACGGCCATACATCCCCAGAATGTGTATAGCCGGAGTCACATGGGAATTTAGGCCATTGCACTATAGAGATATATTGGTGGATTGCTAAATTAGAATCTATACGACATGACTAAAAAAGGAATTGTAGTTCAAAACAATCATTTTGAAGATTGTGGGAAAGAATATATAATTGAGTCCAATATTTACACTATAGAAATGAACAACGTACTGCAACTATCGTATGTGATTCGTAGTCGTTGCATACTCCTCACTCCGTAATAAAAATGAGTATTTGAGCTCGGATGTGACACATTCTAGTACAATATATTCCATCTCAACTTAAATACACGTATATTTGGAAGAAGGAAGGACCATCAATATTGACACATTCAAACACATCAAGGCTAAATTTAAAAACCAAAACATAAGCTAGTTTACATGCTACAATTGAATAAACGTAAAACATAGCCCTGCCAATGGGCACTCCACTATAGTTATAACAAAAGCGAGTAAATTACACTTTGCACCGGGTAGAACATATCTATCTTGTTTCACTTTGCACGGGGTTTAGCACACATTTTCACTTTGCATCAGGTCGTACCATATAATTCAAAGAAAAATCTTGTAAAAATCTATGAATAGAACTTAGAAAATAATTTGAAATTAAGTTAGGATTCATAAAGTTTGATTCATAATTTGAAAAGTTCATGAAAATTTATAATGACTTCTTTCTGTGTTAATATGGTGTAAAGTGAAACTTATTTTAATGTATCCCGGTGCAAAGTGAAAGTATGCACTGAACCCGGTAAAAAGTGAAACTATGTATATTTTACCCGGTGTAAACAATAAAGCTAGCCACACAGCAAGGGCCCTTGTTTATATAGATTTCTCCCATACTTGACCTCAACCGTCAATTTGTTGTGTGCTTGGTTTTTGTTCCCTGTTGGTTGCTATGAAATCTCCAGGCTATTATTACCCCCTAAACGTGGTTATTGCTGACTATTCCTTGCTGATTTATTTTAAAATTTAAAACATTCCATTCTGATTTTTTTTTCCCAAAAAGTTCACATTATAACACACAAGGTGTCATCTTGTTTATATAGGATAGGAGATCGTGATTCGTCCACACATAGTGCCATAATTATCTCTTTTTAAACTATGAGCCATCTTACTTTTTTTTAAAAATACAATTTTTAAAACTTTGACTAATAAACTAAAAATATATGTGCTTAGTGTCATATGCATGTATATAGCTAGTTTCTTTAGATTCTTGTTTGAAAATATTTTTATATGATGTCAATTTTGAACTTGTTAATATTACATTTTGAAAGAAATTCATGGTCAAAGTATAATGTTGGAGGCCGTGCACAAACCTACTATCCATTATATTTTCAAACAAATGAAGTATTAAACTTTTACACTCTGTACCGATGATGGCTTATAGTTTAAAACAGATGGAGTACTACGTACCGATTACAAATGCATGTTGTTAGGAATTGCGAAAGCTCTGATACCACTATTATTAAGAAAATCGAGGCACAACGGGGACACAAATTTAACGTGAAAAATCCTCATAGGAAAAAACCACGGGCAACTGTCCATTTTATTCTGTGTTTGTATCAACTACTCAATACTGATAGTTGCTCGTGGTTTTTTCCTGCAAAGGTTTTTCACGTTAAATCCGCGTCTCCATTATACCTCGATTTTTCTAACAAGTGGTATCAGAGCTTTCACAATTCTAAAGGGATATATATGACTATAGTGTTAGTACCCAACGAATGAAGATAACCACAATTTCTGATCGAGCTACCACGATCCCTATCCTAGCTCTCGGTTCGATTATACAGACATCTAAGCTCAATATGGATTAATCATACACATATCGTGTTCTTTGCCTTTCAATTCCAGAATTCATGTGGTCTGTAATGGCTTGTATGCATGATTGTTCATGTTGCATACTCTTATTGCGCAATCGAGTTAAGATAACGACCCTAGCTAGCTCTCTAGGCATGCAATGCATCCACGGTTAGAACTACTCGTTGTTGTTTGTCAATTGCTTTTTGTGGCCAGCTTTTGATAGAGGCTAACAAAAAGGAGAGCACATATACAATGCAAGCTGACTAGCTAGTGGCCTCAAAATAAGAGAAGCAAAAGGCACTCCTGCCCCTTGGAACCTTACAAACATAGCCTTTCAAATCCACTGCAAAAGAGATTTGTCAAGATCATGCTACCAAATGGCCACACATTTCAGTGTGCTCACACACATACACAGGAGAGAGAGAGAGAGAGAGAGAGAGAGAGATAGCTAGTTGGTATTGTTGTCTCAACCATAAGCCCTAAAAACCCTAGCATGCATGAGCAGGACCCTCTCTTTTGTCCTGAAAGCAGCTTTCTTGGCATGAAGAGGCACCAACCATCACTTCCCAATAAAATCCTTTTTTCTCTCCCCCCTCTATCTCATCTTTCTTCCCCCCCTTTTTTTTCTCCTGCATAGGTGACAAATGAAAGTGTTTGCCTGGCCACACCTCCTACCTTAGCTCCCAAGCTTGTCATTGGCTTTATGCACTCAAAAGGGGGAGAGAGAGAGGGGAATTAATGGGAGGCATGCATGGAATATGGAGAGAGGAAATTAAAAGCACTAGACTTTTATTTGCTTTCCTTTTGAGTATTTCTAAGGTTTGACATGCATGGATGCACAACATGGCATGCATGGCTTTTTGTGCTTTTGATACCCCATATACTCGAAAGAACATTTTCATTCTATCCCATCTCTCTCTACACTTTTCAGAGCCGGGAACAATCAATCATACTACATGCTGCTGCCCGGGCCTTACATGTACAAGACATACTCGTATGTCACGTCACCACTTTAGGCACGCAATGCGTGCATGCAACAAGGAAACAAAAGTTAAAACTCACAACAACACCGGAGAATATTTGGTGCGCGCTATGCTCATAATTAAAGCTTGATAAGACTTGCGTTGTCGTTGATCGTACTAACTGCACATATATACACACACAAATATGTTTGCCATGTTATTATCATAAAAGAAAACTGACCATTACGGGTACTACATATAAGGAACAACATTATATTCTATTTACAGATGAATATGATAGATTATATGCTGATAGTGTGGAAAACATCATTACACGCACGTGTTAATTGTGTACCAGCTAGAGAAACAGTTAATTAATTAGCGAGGATTTGGATATTTTCCTTTGCAATGTACTTATCTTGGTAAGCTTGCTAACTATATGCAAGAAGAGTGTGGCAAGCACAAGGCAAACTAAGGTAGGTAGCTGGTTAGGCTAGCCAGTCAGTGGGGGTCTCTTTTATTTTCGTGCAGTAGTGCAGCGCTAGCTGCAGCCTGCAGGAATGCAATTCTGCCAATATATGTGCAAAGGAGATAGGGAAGGACGACAAGAGTGCATGGCAACCTAGCACTGAGATTTTACCAACCCGACCATGCATAACAGCACAATTAGTGGCCATCATGGATGATCTATCAGCTATATATCTCTAGGTAGGCGGTGACAGAGAGATCGATCGATACTAAGCCGATGCAGGGAGAGAGAGGGGGGGGGGGGGG
>CM002481.1:19752416-19811481 GCA_000325765.3 Leersia perrieri
TCTGGCATTGTAGTGCAAGCAAAGCATGCCCGGCCTGCTGATGTGGGCGTCCATGCAGGTTAGGTCATCACACCGCTATGCATAATAAGCCCATACTATGATCCTAGCTCTACTGTGTGCATATGTAAGATGAATGGCTAGGATATATCGCATCAGCAAAAGATCAGAGTATTATTCACAATTCACGTATATTGGCAGGATATGTTGCAATTTTCGATCCGTATTGAGACACCCACCAACAAGCTTAGCATCGGAGACCACGTGCTCCTCATTCCTCAAGCTCCTTGAACTCCGCTCCGCGAATAGCTCCAGCCAGGGATGCCACTTCCACTGAGAATCCCTCCCGTTGGGGCGCCGCCGTCGTGACTCCCTCAAGAACCATTTCTATTTGAAATAGAGAAATGGACGGAAGAAAAGAGGAGGGGGGCAGATCTAGCGAGCTTAGATCCAGTCATCGAAAGACTCTGATCTCCAAACGTAGCCTCGGCCCTCTCCTTCCTCTTACACCAACGGTGTCGGCGCACTCCCCTCATCCTATTGCTCACAGGGGTTGACCACAGAGAGAAGGATAAAAGTTTGAAATTGGGGATGACATGTGGGCCCTACCTAACAGGTAGACGCCACGTAGGATTAAAACAACTCTCGTTTGAATTGAGGGGTTTTTTGTCCGAAACTAAAAGTATAGGGCAATACATGTCTGTAATTTGGACTTAATTCATATATGAATGATAGCCAGTTCTTTGTAGTACCCTTTCTCGATGCCGATTCGTCTTCTCTATATGCCTATAAACAGGGGTTGACCAGAGACCGAGAGAGTAGAAAAAATTGAGAAAAAATAGAGTATGGCGTGGGGAGAATTTTTTTTATTTTTTCTTAAATTATAAAAAATATGGTAGCCAAAACTGTCGTCAAGTGGGAACAAAACCGTTTACAACAGTGCTTAAGTGGTATTTTGTCTGGTATGAAATGTTGTGGGCCGGGTGAGCAAATATCTAGTTTTCGAGTTGGAGGGGTAATCTACCCTCCTTCAATAGTCGATATGCATGCATATATACCAGAGTAACGATTAATCTCAGTGATCCAGTCGTGAAGCGACGACCTGTTGCAGCTAGTTAGCCTGACCGTCGATGTGCATGGCAGTGTGTCACAGGACTGACCAAGTGGTCGAGACAACAATTTTGGTCTTTTGCACTTTATAATCTTGTGGTCGTCGTCTCGAATATTGAAACTATCTGGTCCACGACTTCCCTCCGGCACACGTTCTTTCTTGTCATTAAATTAATGTAGCATATTGCAGTGTCCGTTGTGGTAATATATATTAGAGTGAAGTGCACGGGCGGTCCCTAAACTTGTGTGGGTGTGTTATCTAAGTCCCCGAATTCTCAAAACATGTTTTCAGATCCCTAAACTTATATGGGTGTGTCATCTAGGTATAACGCCTTGTCAGGTCCCTAAACTTGTATGGGTATGTCATCTAGGTCTCTGAACTTGTTTAGTGTGTCAGATAGGTTCAAATGGTCTCCAAACACGTTTTGTGTGATGCCATGGCATGCCACATGGCATCTACGTGTACTTACGGTCACAAAAAAATAAAAAATAATTATGTCAGTCGTATGGACCAAATTTTTCGTTACCTCCCCTCATCCTCCCTCGCCGCACTACCATCCTCACCCCCAAATCCATCAGTAACAGGCTAGGCAACCATGGCAGGGTCCCGCAATTTTTTTTATTTTTTATTTTTTGACCGTTAGTTACATGTCGATGCCACGTCATCACGCGGAACGGGTTTTTGAGACCGTTTGGAGCTATCTGACACACTAAACAAGTTTAGGGACCTATATGACACACCCATATAAGTTTTGGGACCTGACAAGGTGTTATGATTGTTTAGGGATTTAGATGACACACCATACAAGTTTAGGAACCTGAAAACGTGTTTTGAGAGTTCGGGGATCTACATGACACACCCACATAAGTTTAGGGATTGCCCGTGCACTTCACTATATATATAACACGATAATGGTACAAATTATTAAGATATAACATACATTTGTTTTGTAGCTCGAAAACATGAATTTTCTTTCTACAATTTGGATCTTTTATTGATTATAAAAACTACAGACAATTGAGATGATTTGTTTTATAATAATTTAGATTGTACTAGTAATGTATATGTCGTGTGTTTCAATAGATTGTTTTTTTTAAAAAAACATGATAATTAATTTATTGTCAATCTGTTTTGCCATATATATATATATATATGCAAAAATGATCATATGTGCAATAATCTGCACCATTGGTGTGGGATAAATCAAGATCTCGACCATTGGTGTTAAGTGTAGCTTATAATGAGTAAATGAATGCTTTCGAGATTATAGTTTTGAGTAAATGAGTAAACTATACTTTTCGAAACTATATTTCGAAAAAATTATAATCTGAATATTAACTTTTTTTTATCGCGTTTTAGGTACATAAAATATGCTTTCTCTCTAATCTACCAGGGACACGTATCACCCAATCCACGTTGGTGCAGATGCACATATGGTCATTATATATATATATATCAAAATTTCTGCATATGCATTTCCCCTTACAAGTGTCCTTTGACCCCCACTATCTTCGTTTAAATTTGTTTTAATCAAAAACTGAAAATTGGTACACGTGGTGGAGGTGGGGGTAGATTCGCCACTAAACCCACCACTAGTTCTTTTTATATAAAAAAAGTTTAGATATGGATCTATCATCCAAAGGAAAATTAAGATGACAATTTAGACTACATATGGATTATCCAAAAGGAAAAACTAAGGTGAGGTCGCGAGTGGAAAAGGAACGGAAACAGTTTGGATTATTAGTTAATTATCAAAGAGATAGAAATGATTAATGTGATTTAACTTAATAAGAGAAGATAGAAGTAACATTTAAGTACACTAGGGGATAAACTATATACATATATAGGATTAGAGATATAAAAGTAGCTACGAGCACTATGCTTGAGCATATTAATTTGGTGATCCATTATATATGTTTTTACTCTTATTATCTCTCTTAAATTTAGACATCATGTGCTTCAAATAGTTATATAAATATGTTGATTGTGCAATATTGCAATATAATACTTAAATCAAAGTCAAACTTTTGCCTCTCTCCTGTCGGTCTACACATATGGGCCACAAGATAGTAAACCGTAGGTCCGTAGTATGTCATCCCAAACATTCAGCATGGAAATTGCTCGCAATGAACCAAACAAACCATTAAGGCCTAGCACCTTTGGAGCAAAGGAATTTCGCAGGAATTTTTAAGGAACTGAACTAATTCATTAGAAAATCCTAGGAAATTCATGCATATTGAAGAAAACCAAACATTGCATACATAGATCCTAACAATCTACAATGTCTAATTTTATTTTTAAAAATATAGTTAGACCTTATCCAACAAATAAGGGTACACCCCTCAAGTCTCAAGGGCTTACAATCCATTAATAGTCCAATTCAAAGAGCTAGTCAATGTTGGAGATCGCTCTATTACATAGATTTCGAGAAGAGTTGTATGAAACATTTACAGTGTAATTTATTACAATTACAATTATATTTGAAATATTTTAAAATACTTGGTCGTGACAGATTTATTTTTACTTTTATCTCTGTTACATAACGTAAATCGTACGCTTTCATCTATTACATAGAGTAAGTAGTACTCTTAGAGGGGTAAAGCTACTTAGTACTAGTATGTTAAAAGAGGAAGCAGTGATCTTTGATCTTGTATCACAGGGTTCGTCGACTTCAGTCATAGTAATTATTCAGCGTAGGTCAAGTCAGTCACTGTTCATGCATGATTGATCGAGTTTCATCAATATGAACTGGTCTAAAAAGAAATCATCAAAGAGTCTTCTTTTCGTGACAAGGATGATGCAACACACAACTGTCGTCGGTGTGAGTCTCTGAATAATCCCACCTTGCTCAGCTTGAAAAAAAGAAACCTAGTCTTTTAGAGAGATTAGGTCTTTCTTCGAGTGGATGTGTTTAAGAAAACTAAGCCGGATGCATTATTTTGTTTATATTTTTTAAAATTAAATGGTACACGGGACATATGGAGATCGATATGATCCGTTAATTAGTCGATGGAGAAGAGATGTGACTGACTAGCTTAGCTATATTTGTAGCTGCACTTCATGCATGCATATCCATGGCCCTACGTGTCTGATCAGGCCGATATATCTTCTCTCTCTCCTTTCTGCACGCGAATAAGTGCATTGGACCTACTCGTTCTTTCTGTTGCATCATTTCATGCAAATAATTGGGCTTAATTAGATTTAGACTTTATCATGTTGTAATTTATTATATCACTCTCGCGCGTATGTACGTTCTTATTTTCGACGTACGGAAGATCAGAAACAGTTGTTTAAATTACTTTCACACGTTCTTATTCTATAGTACCCATCTGAGAATAAAGCTTATTTATAGAAAGATGTGATGTTTTCTAAGATAACGAATATGGAGAATGTCATAACCTCACAGAAATAGCTTTGTTATGGGACGAACGTAATATTAGTTACTAGCTCTGTCCAAAAATAAAGTTATGTCTTTGAGAATATGACACACGAACAACAAATCTAGTCAACCCAATAGAAATAGATACATTTTAAGACGGACATAGTAGTTGTAACCACTTGCATAAAAACAAGATTGTTTCTTTGGTTCCCAATGAAAAGTGAATAGGGAATTAAAATACCTCATAATATAGTCCCGTATTTTCTTCGATACAATTAATTCAGTGTGCTTTAAATATAATGTGAAAAATCATATTTATGAGAAAAAATAACGAGGAATGTTTTTTTTTCTCAAGTAACTTGCGAGCAAAGGGAAAGGTACAGGCAAGGATATGTCATATGTGGCAGTGTGTCGCACATTCTGTAAACACCCTGCATGATTAATATAGTCTGCAAGGCAGATTAGGATAATTCAGTAGGCCCTGTATGTATGCCCGGATAATCTTGGGAGATCGAACTCATGACTAGCTAGCTAGAATTTTCTAGTATGCTTATCAGGAGAATCCTATGCTGGAAGACCGTGGTAAAACATGCCTGTTTTTCTTTCCTGAATTTCTTTTGCTTGTTAATTTGGATTTAAATTTGAAGCTTAATGGTCGTATTTAAGTTTGATTTATTTTGGTTAGTGAAGTTCCCATGAAACAATTCATATTTGTATCTACATTACTAGCTAGGTAAGTTGATAGTTTATAGCTAGGAGCCACAAACTTTCCAAAGTTGATCCGGTGTAGAACATGAACAGGTAAAGGACTGATTAATTTGTCTATAAACTAGGTGAAAGCCACCGACCGTTACCAATCGAGTTAAGCATGGTTCTCAAGGTGACATAATTTTCTATACTCATTTATAAACCTCTAATAGTGGTAGTGAGTAGTGATTCTGTAAAATCCACCACCACTGCCATCTTGGAGTACAAAAATTAAAAACCAACTATCTAGCTCCGCATACATGTAAAAAAATGACGTCAAATGTTGATTACAAAGAGATATTTTGGTTTTGAATTTTTGGGTTTTTTAGATCGTATGATGAGTTAAATTTTCTCATTTTAGTGGTAGGCGATGTATCATCGAGGCCATCGATAGCAAGGCCTCTGTGGTAATTTCGTCAATCAAAGATATGCCAGCGCAGTTTTTAGAAACGCTTATAGGTATGGGGTATACGTGTATGCGTTCATAGCGATGAGTATGTATGTGTATCTAGCTGTCATTGTTTAGTTTGAACAGGTTCATCGATTTAAAATTCTCATTTTAAAATTCCAATTAAACGATGCGAGTGTTTTTAGAATTGTACGAGGTGGCCTAGTGTTGACGGTACATGCTTGGTAGTTGGTACATTCTCTGTTTCCTCGCCGTTTTGTCATTCTTTAATTTCAAGAGGTTCATCTAGGTTTAGGGAGCTAACTGTGTTCTTTTGGTTCGGATAGGGAGAATTGTTTTGGTTCGGACAAGGAGAACACTATGCTTTGTTTGGTTTGTTCCCGAGAGAACTAAAGGAGAAAAATTCTTCTCGGTAATGCTCGGCTGCTGTTATCGATTCAGAGCGGCCCAATCAGCAAATGCCATGGCACATGCATCAAAATTCACAGCTTTTATAATATCCTATAAGAAGTACTGGTGATACTTTCAATAACTAATCTAGCCGACTGGAAGTTTAGAGTGCTACGGACAAGTTTAATGCTAAAGGTAATTGCTAACTATATAAATATAATCTTTGTTCATGTCACCTAGAAACAGTACAATACATATAACTACTCCGTCCACACTTGTAATTTGCCACGTCTTATTGATGGGTGTGAAATTTGTTAAAATAACAAATAATTAAGGAGTAATAATACATCTATTTTTAGATACGACGATTAAAACCGAATGGAAGGAGTGTCTCTTTAGAGCTAGTATATCTATGTTTGTATATTACTACTATTTGTTAGCGGATCACTTATGTGGCATTACAGGTCATGGGGCCGCACGTTTCAAAATTTCAAGATCTACTGTATTCGTCTTAGAATAATTTTTTTAAGGATGAGCATGTTATTTTTGAGAGAATGTGATATTTCTTAGGACAACAAAAATGTCTACTGTCTAGATTTATTGTTTTAGAAAATATCACATCCCTATAAAAATAGTTTTATTCTCAGACGAAGATAATAAGATCTAATGAATTCGGTGGGTACAGTAGTACGGGCTAGGCCCATGAACACCTAGTGGCGCCAGGAAGTCCTGTTGCTGGGGCTTAAACAAATTGAGGGAGCTAATATACTATTTTTACATAGCTTAATCATATAATTACTTGAATAATCCTATATAAAAATTGTTTTGCTGGAGGGGCCAAGTCACTGGCCGTCGCTCCTGTGAGCACCCTCGTGAACTGATTGGACCTAGCCCACGGTTCGTAACATATAATCTAGCCCAGGCCATGCAAAAAAAATCAGTTTAACTTCACGTCCAAAAGTTAGCCATAAGTGAATTCGGTCTATGGATATTTAATGGACTAACTTTGCCAGCATCGCCTTTATTTCTAACGATTTGGCCCATAATGCTGTAGACCTAGACTAGTGCATCCGATCAAAACGGCTAGCAAGAAAACGGCCACATGCCCTCACTTCAAGAAAGAAGCCCAAAGCAATACTATCCACATCAATTTTTATCGGTGGGCTGTACGGATATCTATGGGCTGCCTTTTATGTCCTTGTTGTATGAGTACTATTTCGCAGAATAAATTAGAGTACCGTACATTTGAACTCTACCGTCTACAACCACACGACAGGCTAGGGACACTAAAAACTGGAACTATTACAACCGTTAGTTTCGTACCTGTCTTAAATGTTTATCAATCTGATTTTTATACCAGCAGGCCACGTTCCAGTAAGATAAATAACGAGCAGACGAAGCTCTGGTCTCAACTATGTACAATTCGAGAGAAACTACCGAAACACAGAATTAGACAGAAGTGGATAGTTTTCAGGGATTAGATCAACAATTGTACACAAATACACAATCGTCTCGTGTCCAATCTGAGTTCCATTCCATTCTCTATCCAATATAAATCACTCCAACTATAGAGAACAGTAGATCTAGGCATGCTTTGAATCGAAAACATTTTCCATAACGCCTTGCCTATTTCCTTTGATACATCGATTTAAAATTTAAGAAGCAGTGCTACAAAATTGCCTCGCGGAATAGACCTGTAAAGAGATCCACCCGGAATTTCCCTGTCAAGATACATCTTTGACTCTTTAGCTCAAATAATCAGTAACACCATCCAAATTCCCATTGCTTGGGAAGGTAGTCCATTCATCATCCTGTAACGAATTTTATCTGTTGGCATGATTGCAAAATTGCAAGGGTGAACGGGATTTGTCCTTGTGTGACTTACAACATTCAAGGAGTTTGTCAGCACAATCTACTACACCTACAAGTCCTCGTCCTCCTCTTTTAGTCGGATTGGATGGATTACAACTCCATTTTGTGCCGATCGCACACGTCCCCACCTTCCAAGGCGAGGCTCCTGAATGATAAATATACCAGTCTAAAAGGTCAGAATGTTGAACTAAACTCATAAGATCATGGTGTTGCAACAGTATTAGTCTATGAAATGAAAGAACATAAGGGGTATCTTTGCACATTGTTCAGCTTGTAGATAGATGTAGGCATTGTTGCTGGCATTCCTATTTACTGATTAATGGACGGGACAATGCTATGATGATTACACATTCACTTGAGTATAACATGGAGTTTCAAAAGAGTTGGATAATGTAGGCTGCTTTACTTCTATTTGAAATGTTGCAAGTTGTAACTGGGATTTAAGATAAGTTCAATCGCTGCTGCTTTGCTGAATGTCTATCAAGCTTTTTGGTTGGGACTACTTCCATTATAATCAATGAAAAGATGGCATGAGCAAATTAGGCAAAATTTAATGGCAGTTTGACAATTGGAGAATGCATTAATTGATTGGGTTTTCTCAATATAAAATGTTTCACAAAATCCATAACTTAATGCCAATAACACCTAGTAAATAAAACGAACATAAGTTGTTCCATTCCTGTTGCATTCTGAAGATAATCTTGGAACATGTTGATATCAAAGTGACAACTAAGTTTGAGTAATCAAGAAGCTGAAACTAGTAACAAGGGGGGTTTTATGTACTGACCTGACCAACACCGGCAACAATAAAACGCCCAGATTTCGCAATGGCAATAGAATTAACAAATCCATCCTGACCATGTGAAAATAAAATGCATCAGCTATTTGCAACCCACATTAAAAGTATATAATGCTCAACTTTTGTCATCTGAATGCTTGTCCATTTTCTTGGAACATGCCGTTTTCACTGTTAATTCATTGAGGAAAACAAAAGTGCAGCTATTGTGATATTTAATTTTCTATCCCATTTCAATTGCATAAAAGAAGCAGAATGAGCTAAAAATGGTAGTGAATGTAACTGAAGTTACAATGAACTGAAATATGGATTCATTAATATGATCCTACAATCAAATGAAAATCACAGAGTACATAGAACTGACATAAGAAATTCCGATAATGCTAATTCCCAATGGCATAGAACAAGTGCCCTGGGACCTGATAGCGTATCTATGGCACATTTTTTTTTCATAATTATATTCAAATGGTAGTATGGAGTGGTCAGAGTACTATACCAGTCTCAAATTAAATAATGGTCGAATGCCCTTAGAATCAGGTTCAATAGCCCAAAGACGAACTGAACCATTTGCTGCTCCTGATGCAGCAAGATCAGAACCTTTTCTTGTAGCAACAGCACTAACCCATGACTGGGCTGACGAGACACTTTCAGGCTTATTTATACCATTTTCTGCATATAGCATGAGGAGAAAGCAATAAATGAGAAACCCATATATGAAGGAACAAAAACAGTGTGGTAACAATGAACATTGGTATTTAAATTAGTTGACCTCAATGGCAAAAAACTACATCATGACAAAAGTAGAGAAAGGGTGAAAAGACGGATGCTAATTCAATGAATCACGAAAACTTTGCATGAAGTTACTATTCATATAGCATCTTACCCACAACATTATTGTCAGGTGAATTAAGGTTGTTGTGCAATACTGGATGAGCATTTCTTATTATGTAGGTAGGTTTCTTTCTCATAATGCTCCAAAGCTCAATGCTTCCATCATCAGATCCAGTTAAAAATTCCTTGTCGTCAATAAAGCAGCAGCATTCCAATGATGCAGTAGCAGGAGCACGGAACAGTAGCTGGGACTCTTCTGGTATCTGTTCACACAGAGTTTTCAACTGCCAGGTTAAATCCCAATAATTGCCACATGACTTATGTAACACACCTGGGTCAATCATACTAGTCAAGTACAAAAATGACCTTAAATTCATGTGATTCAACCAGTTTAACTTTAACCACGATCATGGTAAATTAGATTTTTCCAGTTAAAATGATATGGGTAGAGTTTTCTAAAGACAACTTCCAGAATATTACAGCAATATTAGGGATTCAGAAACATATATGAATTTTGGATAGTGTAAAAACAAAATAAAGATTTCAATGTATCTTATTCAGTTATCACATGGAATTTATCTAGTTAATGAACTGCTGCATAACATATATTCATCCCCTTTTAAGGAAAATATATACCTTCCAAAGATGCATTGTTCGGTCCCGTGCTACAGTAAGAACCCTATCTTTACTAAATGCATCCATTGTCAAGACTTCGTTCTGATGGCCATATAGGCAGTTCATGTATGTTCTGTCTTCTGCATTCCACTGCATTATTTTACGATCATAAGAACCAGAGAATAGCTCTGATGAATCCGGTCCAAAAGCAAGACACGATATTGGTCCTCGATGGCCACTAAATGCCTGACGAAAAAATCACAACAGCCAGTTATAATGTTGAAACAGAACAAGAAAGACAATATGAACAAGATCTTGTTCAAGTCCAAGCAAAGTTACTCTCATCTTACAGGGCCCTTTTTCATAAGAAAAAAAATTCAGTGCACATCTCAGGACAATTAAGGCATACTAAGGCAAGCTAGTTTAGATCAACTAATACGTGCTACTCTGGAAAAATAGCACCCAGAGAATCTTCTACACTGCCTTCCTGGTGGACTTAAAACACAATCAAAATTGCATCTACTTTACACGCAGATATACACTAAAATTTGAAGTCCACAAAACAATGGGCCTCAATCCGCAATACCTCATTCATGCCAGTATAATTATTACATTCCATTAACTTTGAATCATATAGAAGATAACACGGCTCAAATACTTTCTATGTGCATTCAAAAATAGCCTCCATACAGTCTCATGGAAGTGTAATAAATTAATAACAAAGTTTCACTTTAATTTAAGGACTGAAAAATATAAATATGTTCATATATATATTCGTTGTTGCACGTCTCTGATACAACATTGATCTAGTGGTTATAATTACAAATTTTTTTTGCTTAAGCTTGCTTGCAATAACCTGGGCATCAGCTAGAACGACCGAACCAAATGCACTACTTAAAAGTAGCTGTATGCAAAACAGGTTTTCTGTAGTGATACATAGATTTGCAAGAAGCACTTGATCATGCATTCTCTTTGCTAATATTGTAGAGACTAGAGATTACTGATTAGTAACGCTGCAGTTGCAAGCTAAAATTTCCAGAGAGAATTAGGCATCACAATACATCTATAAAATATAGATGCATAATACAAACAACAATCACATGGTCCAGGGATACCATCAAAATTAAATGTGTGTTTTTCAATTGTATATCAGAAATTAAAATTGCAAAATAATATTTTTTAAATTGCTGTACTGACTACCTGTATGTGCTCCCGTGACCGAACATCCCATAAATGGATGTGACGGTCCAAACCTCCGCTTGCCAAGTAACGACCATCTGAACTAACAGCTAGTGCTAATACATGTTTACTTCTTTTCGCTGATAGAGGTGCCTTAGCATGATGAGAAACCAATACTTTTTCACTTGGCCATAAATACTTCTCACTTTT
Source organism: Leersia perrieri (assembly GCA_000325765.3). Classification (NCBI taxonomy): domain Eukaryota; kingdom Viridiplantae; phylum Streptophyta; class Magnoliopsida; order Poales; family Poaceae; genus Leersia; species Leersia perrieri. Next base: position 19,763,953 of record CM002481.1, read on the forward strand.
TCCAGTTTCAACATCCCAATGAACAATGACACCATCCTTTGATGTTGAAAATCCCTTATCACTATCCTTGGATAAAGCAACAGCAGTAACTGGCTGTCGGTGCTTCACGAGCATCTTAAAGCCATCCTCAGGGTCTGGTTGTAATACCCTGCAATAATTTTGCAAACTTTAGTCACCTATACAGAACCAAGTTCACCATTTATGCCATAAGTATTTCAAGAACACTTGTATTTTTTTTATTGCATCCTATAGTTGAAGCTTGTATAATACATGTTGGAATTAATTAAAAGGTCACCATGTCCATAGCACAGGAAATTGTTACAGTACTCAGATTACTGATACCGTATAACGACAGGCGACTTTGTAGGTAAGCACCTTCAGTTTTCGAGATGACAAATGTGTCTCTGAGCCATCTAAATGTGTGCTTATATTCCACTCATGTTCAACTTTCATTTAATTTAAAATAGGACCTAGGTACAATGTAAATGGATTGGTGCCAAATAAGAAATTATGTGAAAGAAGTTCGGCATCCAAGAAAATCACTCTAATTTTGTAATAAAACTGACTTCTTATGGTTGAGGCCTTGAGGGAATATACAAAAGGACTAAATATGATTTTTCAAGATGAACCGTTAATCTTTACTGGTAACCAGTGTCTCCTGTTAACCATTTCTTTTGATTTTATATTCTTTTCCATGAGCATTTTATAAGCTCACTTTATGATTACCAAAATTTGGTGGAGGTCCTGTTCTAGGTTTTAACTAGTTAACCACCAGCGACCATTATCATACTCCAGTCCAGATAATTGCAGATGCATATCAACAAGTGTAACACACCTCCATTTTAATCATGAGCATGGACACATACCTGATCAGTTCATGTACATTCATGTAGCCATATTTCCTTATGTTTTAAATGCCTCAGGTTGTAACTACTCTCCAAGCAGAATAGTAGATCCAGTGTGAAATTAACATTACACCCAATGTACAAGTTGCAAAAGAAGGGCAGAGGTGAATTTGATCTCCTTCCATTATGAATCCCACTACTTGATGAAAAGTTGAAAATGTCTTGCAACTATAAGTACAAATGATTTTTTTTCTCTTGTTTGGCTCTAACAGCAACTTTCGAATATAGAACTGTTTGGTGTTCCAATTTAATTCCACCAATACACTTCCTCATTCCTATAGACCCATAGAATGAGACAGCTGCATGTATTTAGAAATTACCTTTCTCATATTGCAAACAAGACCAATGTAGTACTAATATATCATAAGACAGTACTAATATATCGTACGACAAATAATTTAGAGTAAATTCAAGAACAAAAAAGATGATATTGAAAAGTTTCGCGGATCAAGGACAGTAGATGGTAACCATGCAGTTTTACTGGTCGGTTTCTGGTGTACTCCAGTTTGCTATTCCCCTCTACATTTTCTCCTTGAAACATTATGCTCAGTTGGTCATACATAAGCAACAATAGAAGACGTTAATGAAATTAGTATTGAACCTACTGTTTCAAGCAAGTAGAGTCGTAAACAACCAGTTATTTTCCTCCATGGGAGAATATATGATTCTGCTTCCCCACTCACCAGAACCCTAAGTGCACCCTACCTCTGTACCTAATTAAACCCCAAAATGTGCGCATCTTAGCATCTAGCTGACGAGTGATTGCCAGCTCGCAAAACACACATTGATTCACATCAAACGGAATCTCTAATCCGGTAATCCCAACTACTAGTTCAAACACGTAGCTTTGTAAGCTATGAACTGTGATAACAAACAAACCCTATTGTGTTTTTTTTATGGCGGTTGAGAACCAGAGAGAGGTCGTAATTTGGAATTAGCAACCAACTAATGGCGCATAGCAAATCTCACCTAGAGGCGAGCTCCATCCGCTTCCTGCCACTCTCCTCGAGCTGCTTCTTGAGCAAGAGATCAGCGACCCTTCTCCCGCCGACCTCCTCATCCTCGTCGTCATCCTCATCATCCTCCTCCCTCCTCCTCGCCGCATCTGTCACCTTCTTAAGCAGCTCCTTGGCCAGCCGCATCTTCTTCTCCCCGGCCGTCTCCTCCTCATCCTCCTCACCCGCATCATCCCCGTCCTCACCGACGCCACCAGCGGCCAAGCCCTCCAAGTCGCTGTCCTCGCTCTCGATGTCCTCGTCGCGGCCTCCCCCGCGGCGGCGCTTGGGCTCGGATTCAAAGAAGGGGTCCTCGTCCCCGCCGCCGCCGCGGGTGGTGGAGCGTGGCTTGGGCCGCGAGACCCGCTTCCGTGGACGAGGCACCATGGTGAGGGATGGGGATCCGCAGGTGGCTGTCGGAAGCTTGGGCGGCGGCGGCGGCGAGGGGAACGGGGGGAAGGGAAGCGGCGAGAGGGTGGGAGGCGAGGGTTTAAGGGGGAGAGGACGAAAGAGAGGCGGCGGCGCCTCCTGGTTGGTGTTGTGGTTGGGGGGTTTGCTTTGCTAGGGTTTTGGGCCCGATGCTTGGGCTCCGTTGTGCAAATTCCTAGTAGCCCAAAAAAATGCCAGCAGTTTTCTACAGTTTTTTTTATTGTCTTTTTTCCGTGAGCACGTTTGCCGATATGTTAAATGGTGTGTTTTTAGGGGAAAAATTATCATTTGGTATCCGTGTGCAAATGCCCAACTGGCGCAAGATTTTTCCCGTTAGTCTATGTTTTCACATTTTTTTGCATTTTTGTTTCATAAAAAAGAAAAAATTCCAAATAGAAAAAACTTTCAAAATAAAAAGGAAATGAAAATACTTTCAAATGGAAAGAAAATGGAGAATTTTCATATGGAAATAAATATAAAATGAAAAACACAATTTTCAAATAGAAAGAAATATAAATTTTCAAATGAAAAGGAAATAGAAAATAAATAGAAAAAGTTCCTAAACAGCAAAAACTGGATACAATCCATCCCCTAACGTACAATAACAGTGTAAATATTGTCCCCAAGCAGTATCCTATTGCTAACAATTTTGATAGGTCAGACCCAACCGATGCAGCATAAGAATGAAAGCAATAGAAAAATACTACTTATCTGATAAATCTACACAATGCGATGGATAAACCGATTTGCCTAAAACAACAATGTGATTAAAGAAACACCGACTTAGCCAGAATATCAGACCTAACCGAGAAAGTCCTAACCAAGCCGATACAACTCTAAACAACGATACCGCTAGAGATAGAATTGATATATTTGATAGGCAACGCTTGCGTCAGTTCAATCGATATATTGTACCTAACTGAGAAAGTTTCAATCGTCACAGATACAAGCGCAGTCGATGGAACTTACTTCTTCGTCGAAGGTCAAACCTAACCGATACAACCCACTTGGTAGCAAGACCCCGAACTCGACTTCTTTTCAGGGGTTCGGACCTAACCGATGCAGCCCCTAGCCGAAGCGAGAACCTATCGAGTAGGTTGTAATTTGGCGATGCGCCGAGATTGTATTGATCAAGAAATAGTTTGTACAAGGACTCTGGTATACAATTTATACCATTGGGTCGACTGAGTCCTAATAGGACTCAACTTAATCGGCTTGCTATATGCAGCCGTTACAATAAAGGAAACTAAGAGTCCTAAACTTACAAAATTAGGAAACCGATTGTCTTTCCTTAGACTCCTTCCAAATTACATAAGGAAAATAACTAACACCTGCCTAATTAATAGATAGAATTATACTGCCATCTGCGATCTTCATGACTCCTTCCTTAATTCGGCCTCTTCTGGATAACCTTCCATCGGCTCTTTTCTTGACCGAATCTAGTACAAAATCGTCCAAATTTTGGTGTTAGCACATGCCCCCTATTTTGAAGTATGAGGACTCATGCTTCAAAATTATCTCCTTCGACTCTGAGATCTCTTCCCTCGTTTCCAGCAATCAGCTTTCATGAGCTGATACCTTGTACATCAGATGTGTCAAGCTTTCAAATTCTTGGGAGAAATACTTATCTTTGATATATGTTGATAATCCTTGGAAAGCCAGTTCTGCTAGTTGTGCATCATTAAACTTCAAACTATAACATCGGCTTCAAACATCTTTGAATCTCAATATACTCTGATGTTGTTCATCTCATCGTTGTTTAGCCGATATCAAGTTTGTGAGCTTTATCTCTAGAATAATAGCAAAGAAGAACTTATGAAATTGTTTCTCTAAATCGGCCCAACATCTGATAGAATTTTATGGTAATGATGTAAACCAAGTGAAAGCCGATCCAAATAATGATAAAGGAAACAATATAACTCTCAAAACTTCTTCAACCAATCCAAATTTTTGTGTCAACACAGGCATCACCATGCCCACCAACATCAGCGAGACCGGCCCAAGAGCCAGCACGTCGAAACCACCATAGGATGAGTCGGCCGTACCAAACCCAAAGGCAGCAGAAGCGGTTCGCAAGCGATGCCGAACACTCCGTGTGTGCCTCTTTGCGCCTCTAACTCTACCAGGGCCCCTTGCCACCTAGCCTCCACAGGCCACCTCGTCACGTCCGCTTGGGGTCCCGAACGCTTTCCCCTAGGTATAGCAGGCCAACAGCCGCCCAAAGCAGAAACGCCTCGGCACTGCAACCACCTACCGCCGTGAGGCGCCAACTTCCCCGGATCCGGCAGAGGGGAGATGGATTTTCCAAGGTCAACCGCCTCGGTGGCATGACGCGGTAGCCCGCACAGCTGCCACCTACGGACGACGACGGGAGCGCAAAAGACCTCCTGTCAGACACATCGCCATTGTCGTCGCGCGTCGCCTCCCGCCGCCATCGGGTCCCGCCACGCGCCGTGAGGACCCACCCTCATCGCTGGCAGCGTCATCCAACTCCAGCGCAGGGTCAAGCTCGCCGACACTGCCGCCCGCGCGCCGATGCAGCCGCCACCGAGCCGGAACTGGCTGGAGGGGGCTTGATCTGGCCATAGGGGTCAGATCTTGCCGGAACACCGCCTACTGCGCACTTTCGACGCCCCCGCTGCGCGCCGTCGCCCGTCGTTGTGGAGCGCCGCCCGCCGGTGCCGCCGCATGTGCGCCATCGACCTCTGATGGCCAGATTCGGGAGCCAGGAGCTCGGATCTGGTCAGAACGCCGCCGGCCGCCGTCGGCCATGACCCTCGTGCCGTCAACACCCCCACCGCACGCCGTTGCCCGTCACTGTCGCCGCATGTGGGGGGCGATAGATCTGGCCGCCGTCAAACCTCCGGCAGCCCCCACCCACCGTTGCCGTCGGCGTTGTCGCCGAGGCCGCCTTCCACTCTTGCGTGTCGCTATCATTGCCATCGCCCGCACGTCATCGCCGCCGCCCGCGCGCTGTTGCCGATGCCGCCTTCCACGCTCACCTAATGCGTCGCCCGCCGCCTTCCACACTCGCCTGACGCGCCGCTCGTTAAAGCCGTTCCAGCGCTGCTACCGCCATATATCCGGGGCTGGTGTCGCCGGATCCGGCTTTGTTGGCACCGGATCTGGCCGCCAGGGGGAGCGCCGGATCTGGCCGCAGGCTCCCCCTGGCCACGGCCGCCTCCGCCTGGCTCTTGGCGCTCCCACGCCGAGAGAGCGCGGGCTGGAGGTAGAAGATCCCCACCGCCGCCATCCTTGCAGCCGGCCAGCTTTGCCAGTGGCTGCTTGGGCGGCGGCAAGGAATGACGTCGTCGGGGGGAGGCGGTGGAGCGGCGGGTTTCATGTGGCTCGTGTCGCCTGCGGGAGAGGCGGCACGAGCGCAAGTGTCCACGAGAAGAAGCGTTTGTTTTGTTCTTATCATAATAGGTATAGATAAGGGTGTCAATATCAGACAGTTCAACATGACAGACCAATGAATTATGTGTTGCAGTGTCTGGTCAGCAAAGTGAAAATTAATCTTACCACGGTGGTGCACAAACAGAATAAGCAATTTTTACTAATCAAACCCAATCGGTCCTCCACATAAATAAGATTGCATGAACAACTATTAATTGGAAGCTATGTTCCGAGCGATGTGAATGTGGAGGACGACGTGGGGAATCCACAGCAAATTAGGTAGACTTGTAGTGGCGAGGGGAGGGAGGGGCAGTGGGTCTGCGTGGGGAAGATCTTAGCCATTTAGTTTGACTAGTAATACGCTCGTGCTAATGTTATAGGGTGATAATTAATAATCCAAAATTGAAAAAGATATATCACAAACATAAGCATATAGTGTATTTAAACGAAATAACCAAAAGGCATTACTACATATAAACATACATATAAACAGAAGACACCGATTGATATTACCGCTATAGCCAAATAAATATTTCTTGTGATATATAATATCGTAATTGATACGTTCTTCATCAAGGTCATTAATTTTCCTATCAAGGTATCCATCGTAAAATTGCTAGCTTGCTCAAGTAAATAACAAAACTTTGCAGCAGATTAGTACAAACGTTCACCAAAAAATGGAGTTTGTCATCAACTCGTCACGGACCAGCGTTTGGCATGACGTAAAATGACTTGTATGCCGGTACAATCACACAGTACCCCACATAATTTGCCCCGACGCGCTGTACAAACCAAATTACAAATGTCAGGTAGAGCCATAGAGGAGAAACACAATTGCAAGTTGGATAAGATAGGAGTATATGATAAGATAAGCCGTAGTTAATGAGCATATTGTGAACTGAATAAATATCAAATACTATACTATAAGGTGAGAAGTAAGCTGCAGTAATGAGAACCTTTGCAAGCCAACATATTGGCCAAAACAAACAATTTATTTGATCTAGATAAGTCATTCTAACAGCAGAAAAGGAGATATGCACATTAAAATGGACCATTGCAATTTTCTGAACATTTACACAACAGAATATCACAGACCATTACGTGCACTGGTGTAGGATTCATGCATATTCTCACATGCTCCTTTTTCTTTTGACACATAAGCAAGATAGGCTATTATATTACCTATCCATCTTGGTGAACCACAGGATGCTTCATCTGCATAAGAACAAGCACATCCCTTAGAACATTCAGGAAACAATCCTCTCATGTATCAGATAACACCACACATAGGCACCAGATGAAAGAAAAATCATATATGCACTCTCTCTGACAATTTCTCACAAGTCACTCTAGTTGCCCAACAAATCTGCCAAAGGGAGCCATCAATGCCAAAATTTCCCTCCAAATTAGAGCATCTAGCTGCCTCAAACAGATAAGATTTCTCAGAGAAGTGTAGATCAATTATTATGCTTATGACCAATTTTTGGCACAAAATTCAATCGATCCCATCCAAGGTCTCCAAACACAATTAGTTTTCTGAATATGGGCTGAGCTGATCATTTAAGGTACTTCAGGTTTATTCCAGAGTTTCAGTAAGAACTTAAAAAAGTATCTATAAGCCTGTACAAGCTGTTTCAAGAGTTTCAGTAAGAACTTAACAAAGTACTGCATCTATATTCCAGAGTTAAAAAAATGCAGTACAAAAAGGAAACTTGAATCTTTAACGTATTCATGTTAGATCTGCATCATATAATCATAATTTTGTCACGAAAATGGCAAAAACAGCTAAGAGACCGTTATAAGTGTAAAAATGGAAAGATTTTCCAAAAAACTCATAACAACCATCGAACTCCACGCCAAACAAGCCAACACACCACAACATAAATATTCTGTATCATAAAGACCATCCTAAGTCAGGTTGCAGTTCCAGTACAGTAAGAGAGAGAACTCTGAAGTTCATCACCAATTTTAAAAGGAAACAGTTCATTCAACTCTCCTAAACCATTCAATGGAGTAAACTGAAATTTTTATTTTTTAAATTGGTCTGAATTTCATCATCATAGTTTGTAAAAATAACACTCTCATTTAAGTTATGCATAAATAAATAAAACAGCACCAGAGAATATCAAACGAATAGGAAACACATACAGTACAATTATAAAGTTGTACAACCCACTAATTGCAAGAGAAGTGTCAATGTAACAATTTAACAGACTGACAGAGTGATGGTAACTACCTTTAGAAGCAAACTGGGAGTTCCTGTCGCTGCCGTCTTCTCTCCCAGCGCTAGGGTTACGCGTTGCCACTCGAACCGACGAAGAAAATGCGAGGGGAAGAAATCGCGAGCGGGAGGGAGGAGCAGCGATGATTTTTTTTCCCCGAGCGGTGACCCTCGTGTGTTCCCTCTTCACATGCGCGCCCGCGCCCGCGACTGGGTCGGCGCGGTCCGGCAAAATTTCGCGGATCGTCTCGCCCCGAATCTGAGCCGAATATTCCCTCCTAGGTCCGACCCACTCCCTCAGGCTCCCAAACCAAACAAGCATAAAACCGGGCTGGCTCCATCCCAACCCATGAAATTCCCCCAACCAAACACATCCTTAACACATCCTTAGTAACTGATAGTACTACCATGTCTTTAGTAAACCTGGTGATTATGCGAGTGTTCTCCCTCATAATGAATGATTCAACTTCTCTATTCAGTAATTTTTTATTTGTTTAATCATAAAAGGCTATAGTTTATTTGTAGTGATGCTTTCCAAATTGGATGCTTCTATATCTTTTTTTTGGACATGTATGTTTCTGCATGAATTCGACATGATCTCACAAAAGATGGACATCTTTTTGAGATAGCTAGCAAGCTAAATGTCATGCCACATGGATAGCTTTCATGGCATTCTTCAAAATATATTGGTTTAATTGGTGCACTCATATTCTGATATATTGTCTATGAATTATTGGTTGCTTGCCTTTGAGAAATTGAAAAGAATTTATTCTCTAATGCATTCGGTGAACACATGAACTTATTTGCTTGTCTGCCATCTAGCCTTCACAAGTTCAATCCATTTTTATAGCTAGCGATCTGAGATAATAAAAGTGCACTTTTAAATAAAAGACTGCTCTACACCTGGTCATTCTCGATAGGATATTTTCATTTGTGTTTTTCCTTGTCTTCAGGACAATATAAAGCTATAAGAAATGGAAAGGCGAAGACTCGAATTTCTTTATCTGAATCTCTATCTGGGCTTTACTAACAGCTATTCTTTTTTATAATTGCTGTGCTCCACTGTTCCTTGCAATTAATTTGGATCTATGGCCATTGCACACAGCCAGCAGCTTAAGAGTGAATGGCCACGCTTTCTGACGCATGCTCCTTACGACCATCACGATCATCTTCTTGGATGCCTGCTTAATTTCCATTGTTTTACATATTTTTTGTCACTTAATGCAGCCCCGATGGCCCGACTTTGATATGAACCTACATAGGGTAGATCCTAGAGGTAACAAAAGTCCCTTCAATCTTCATCATTATTGCCTTTGCTACTGCTTCTTTTTTCAAGATTCACTGCATAAGTCCTCTCCCACAACTCACTTGCCAAATACCCATGCCGGCAACACCGGTCTGCAATATTGCGAGTCCCTCTTCTCTAACTCCAATCTCTCTATATACATTAGACTGTCATACACATTAGTACATGATGCACAATTATACCTAGAGATAGAAAGCCTCGCCAATTAATTGACATGCAAATTTTACTTGGTTTTCAATATGGGTCAAGAAACATCAATATGTCCTATATTTTTTTTCAATGTCTCTGCTCTACAATTATGGATCAATATCTCTGACCTACAATTATGGGTCAAGAAATATCAGGAATACCTCTTCTTGAAAACCCTTCCTGTTTATTGTACAACCCAGATTGATAAAAAGCATCCCTTCAGAACCTTCTCTGCCTTTGTTGGCCCAAGGCGGGAGCAACAGGCCTAACCGGGAGAAATCCTTTCTACACCCCCAAAAGCTAGCTTATGAGGTCAGGGACTCTCTCCACTTTTAAGTTAGTGCTACTTTCCCTAAATTTCCAATGTGGGATTATTCCAATAGCCTTACGCTATAATTCTCACAGATAAATTCAGAGTAGAAGAAATGTGCGAACTGATTCTGAATGGATACAAACATTTGATGAATATATACAAAAATATACAATTCCAATCAATCTTAGGTAAGCTGCTTGATTCTAAACTCTGTGAATGCTGCATTGATAGTTTTTTCCTATTACGTAGTTACACAGAATGTCAGATTCTCCACTGACCCATTGTATTATCATGTAATAATCGACTTCTTTCACAAGAGCAATGTTGAACATGCTGGTGAGCTGCATTTTGGCAATTCTTAATGACTAGAAGATTAGTAAAAGATTGATACCGTTAGTTGAAATGATCTAAACCAATAATATAGATTGTTTATGGGAAATTTAACCAAATATGATTTTCGTCATCATTTCTCCCCTTTTGTTGGCTGTCCCTGATCCCACTTTGTGATATTGGACCATAAAGTTCTTACTTTAGTTGATTTTCATATTGTCATTTTCTTTATCAATATGTATTCTTTAGTTGATAACTAGGTCGGATTTAGTTATCCCCGAGCTCACGTGGTCCAGATCCGATGGCCATCACCTGTAGGGCAAGCGGACTCGCCGGAGCCATGGCTGGAGAGGCAGGTGGACATGAGCAAGGGAGGGAGGACAGAGGAGTTTGCCAGCAACGTAGATCCAGTCGCCCATAGCGGCGGTGGCGATTTCTAAAATGGGGCATCACTCGGCTGGAGGAAGTGTGTGGTTTTTTTAAGTTCTCGATGTGAAATTACCTCCGCGGTCTTTTTTTTTCTTGCACAATCATACTCCTCCAAACTTCTACTATCACAAAAAAACAATTGTTTTGAAGACCACTCGAGTTGGGCTTTTCAAAATAAGAACGCGGTGAAAAGCAACGACGTAGTTAAGCAAACGAAGCTTCTAATGCTTATTTACAATAACACATTACCAGCTTACAATGCCACACATTATACACCACTTACAATACCAATATACTACCACACGATCATAATACCGCACACAGTTACTACCACATGCCATCAGTACACTGCGCGTGCTTTATTTAGTGGGTTACTAACCTCAACCCTAATCAGCACTAAACGCGTCTTTTGTTGTGCCCGTCTCTAACCGCGCCAATACAACTACTTATTATCAGGGGTGGATCCAGCATGGGTGCTAGGGGGCTCAAGCCCCCTACCCTACTGGATCCCCATGGAAGAGGAGGAGAGAGGAGGGGGAAGATTAGGGAGATGAATGAGAGTACCCGAAGGTCCCGCCGTCGCCATCGGAGTCAAAGTACCCATCATCTCCTCCCCCCTTCTGTCTCCACGTGTACCGTACCCGCCCTTGCCACCATGTCCTCTGTCACCGCCATGTCCACGTTTCCTCCTGTCGGCGCCACCCTCCCCGCCGCGCCCTTCCCAGCCACCATGGTCACCTTTGTCGTTGTGGCCTTGAAGGCCGCCGCTACCTCATGCACTGTCCCTGCCCCCGCCACACTATGGTCTCCTTTGCGGCCCTTGCCTCCCTTTCTACGTGTTAGGCGCTGCAACACTCCCTTGGGCATCTGCTGAGCACCCTAGGGATTTGTCGTTCCCTAGGGATCCATAATCGATGACTATGAGAGTCTTGAGCAAGAAAAGGAAGTGTGATGTAGGGGACAAGCACTGATGCGGTGACTAGGAGCAACATGCCCTTTTTATAGTGGATATGTCTGCCCGCGTGTCCCTCCTCCGCACGTTCGGTTACGTGTACGGGTGGGATTGGTGCGCGTGGTGTCGAGCACAATGCGCGGGGAGCAGGCCCTCCTTTCCGAAAAAATCCTATGAGATCCCCACCAAAACTTAACATGTGGTAATGCGAATCTTAAAGAACCCATATCCCAATTACCCACTAAACTGCCCCCAAATGAGGATTCATTCCATGCTTTGCCCAACACCCAGGAATCCTCAATCCGGATGACAGTTTGGAATCAACGATATTCTGTTGCCGAAGCATGTAGACCCTCTATCATATGATATTATTTCTCTCCTTTACAACCCCTTTCCCACGTGCATGAACCCATGTTGTAATACCCTGAAAATTATGAACTTGTTGTTTCGGTACGTTTTGGGGTCGGTTTAACTTTGGAGATTTTGTTTAGTTCTTGAAGATACTTGACTCAGGTTTCAATGCTCTTATGGAGGGGTGATTGTAGCATCATAAAAGTTATATTACAAGTTTCTAAGTTTTAATCCATAAAAAAATAAAAGGAAATGGCCAAAATCTGTATATAAGGTCAACTTGGGCCGGCCTATGAGTGAGCCCAAGGCCCAACCACCCCCCTACCACCACCTAAACCCTAGGACGCCCTCACCACCCCCTCAGCCGTCATTCCATCCCCGTGGGCGCCATCTCCTCCCCTCTGGCCGCCCTCCCCATCCCTCTAGCTGCTGGAGACAAGGGAAATAGAAGAAAAACGAAGGAGGTGGATGGGAGGAAAGAGATTTCCTTGTGATTTGTTCCTTAAACCTATGTACCAATCTTTTATCCTTCTCCCTCCCTGTTTTTATGTGTATAGGGTTTGGATTGTAAGTGTTAGAGACGGTGTTCTTGGGCTTCTCACTAAATCCTTTGAAACCGTAATTCTGGAAAACGTAGATTGCACACTCCTGCTAGAGTAGATGTTTTGGCGACCCTAGAGTTGTTTGCAGGGGAAATGTTAATAAGAAAGTTGTATATATTTTAATTATCTTTCCATTAAGTCTTATTGTGCTCAATTTTCTTAAGTGGTTCAGGATTAAACCACTTTTGAAGGTGGTTGTCAGAAAGTTCAGACAGATTCTATTGTCTGTTTTCAACTAAAGTTTAGGCTGAGTTAAAGTCATAATTTGGTTTAGTTGCCTTCATAAAATTTGGTAAAGTACACACAGTGGAGATGAGTATAACTTGAGATATCGAGTTTTTACTCTCTGCTGCCTGGAATTCTAGGAAGATTCTAAGCCTTACTTTCAACTAAAGATTTGATTTGGTTATGTTTAGAATTTTGCTGTAATGTCTTTTGCAAAGTTGTATATCTTGTTCTATAGATTTATAGAATGTTATCTTTTGTCTTGTTTTGAATAGTATAATAAAAGTTACAAAATTAATAAGACATACTGCTCCTGTGGGCAGTTTCTCAGTTTTTATGTTGTAGTTTTTGAAGGGGGTTTCCAGTGTAGGAAGCGATTGATGTATTTTTGTATGAGTTTTTCGTATTGTTTGTAGCTAAATTAGTTATTGTACAAGTGGTTCAACTTCAGGTCATAACTATGGCCCGTTTTCTCCATCGGTAAAGGCTAGTGGATGTAGCGGTGGTGCTACCCTTTATCTTGTTATTGGTTGCCTTCACCTTAATTAAATTGTCAAACTTAATGATATATTAATGAATCAATTTGATATTTATACTTGATGTTCATACTATAGATACTCAACTCTTGCATTCATTAGTTCCCTTACATAAACTTGATACTATTGAATTGTGCGATGTATGTTGAACTGTGGTAATTTATATTCATGTATTGTGGTGAAGAATGGGTATAGGCATGGTATGTGGAAGTTGTGCCATAGTTATGCATGAAGCATGTTTTGCATCTCATGCATTGGAAGTTATGTCAAGCAACATCACAACTGTACCGATACACCACCGTTCGTTCCCGAGAAGGCGTGCGGTGAGGAAGAGCATGACATGGTTTGTTGTATAGTTTTGCATTCATATGGAAGTGATGTTGTAGTTGATGTTAAATTCTTGTTTACGTATTATACATGATGATGTTATCGTAAGTGCTAACTAACTTCTATTAATCTTGATGATAATTCTATTGCATTCCAATAGCTTGTTAAAAAATTCACTTGCTGAGATTTATTCTCACTTCCTTATAGTATTTTTAGGTACATGTTGTGGCATGTTTGCATGAAGGAATGGGAGTAGCCTTTGCACCTCTACACACAATGATCTCACATTTCTTATGACGTGGTCATAAAAAAACTGATATGTAGTTTTAATAAATTAATCAAACACTAGTATTGTAGTTTGTAGTCTATCAAACTTTTTGTTAGTCGATTCGTATTTGTTAGTTGATAACTGTTGTTGGACTTAAATCCTTATGTAATTAATTGTTGTTGCTTCCACGATGGTATTGCAAATAAATTAGTTGTTGCCGAAATTTTATGTTTACCAAAAGATATGTAACATATGCAAATGTACATGCAATTTTATATAGTTGGTTTTGCAAAGTTTGGATGTATAAATTTTATGTGTATAAACTTTACCCATATAAAGTTTGGTTGAATAAACTTTATGTGTACATGTACATAGCAATAAAAAATAAATAATCAAATGAACTGAAAGAAAAATACGTGAGAACAACAGAAATTTCGGGTCTAAAAAGCAAAACCGCACCGAAACAGATTAAAAAATAGAAACCCCTCCCTCTCCTATCCCCGAGCGCCACATGTCCCAACTCCTGCATGTGTCGTTTCTCTCTCCTCTTCTCCACACAACATGTGGTGCAGGTGGACCAGTCGTGCGCCGACCTAGGAGGGGATTTGACCACTCATAGGACAATCATACAATCATGCAAGTTTCTTCTGCCCTCTTAGAGCAAATTTAATAGTGAGCTACAAGGTAGCTATAAGCTTATGTGGAGTAAAGAAACAATGAAATATAAGGAGGATTGACTCTCATACAAGAGCTAGCTCTACACAAGCTCCAACACAAATACTCCCTGCGTCCCAAAATACACCACTATGCATCCCCACCTCACGCCTAACCTCTGCCTCCCCCTCCCCCTCCCCCTCCCCCACGCATGCAGGTGGTGTCACTTGCGGAGGGTGCTGGAGCCGCCACCACCACCGCATCATCGAGCCTAGGTGCAGCCGCCTTGCCTTCCTCCAATGGCATCCGCTTCCATTCTTAGCACCCTAACTCCAAGCATCTGGCCTCATCCTGTCATACACACGGACCATGCCTGTCATTGACCTCACCAGCCCCGGCCGCCCAATGACAACCGGAGCCATTGACGCCTTTTGTGTTGTGGGTCAATCTACGCCACTGTCGAGCTCAATAGAATTCAGTAGGTAAACTCACGAAAGCAAGTAACCAGAGGGAATCGTAGAAACTGGGATTGAATTCGAGTAGTGGACTGCTACAATCTCCATGCCTTGCGAGAGCTAGGGATGTAGTCAAACATCAACTATTGATTGTGTCCGAGTAGTGAGCTGATACGATCTCCTTGCCTTGCGAAGGCTAGGGACTTAGTAGACCACCAATTATCAATATATTTAATAATGATGTCACGATAAATAAGCCGGGTGATACCGATGATCTTTGCGGACAAACTCAGATGGCATGGCAACTCCTTCACAAATACCCCAGGTGATACCGGTGACTATTTTGAATGTTGTTGTTATGTTTTACTGGTAAGCTTGGTTCTGTTTCGCTCTTGTCGAGTGTCTTCTCGATCGTAGGTGTTTTTTTGACCTTGTCCTACTCATATTTTCCTGCAACGAATACATCTAGAAAGCAGAGGTATAATAGACAGGCCTTGAGTGAAAACTCATGCAGCTATACAGACCTCTATTGTTAGAGTAGAGCAGGAATATATAGATCATGTGTTGTCTATTATACCTACCCTAATTACGCATATTTATATTGAACATAAACAACGCAAGCCCCCAACATTAGACCATGATAGGTCTTGTAAGAGCATAGCTTGCGAGTAGACAATTTGTAAACATGCGTATTAGGTAAGTATAACGGATCATGATCTAATAAAATAAACTAGGCTCCCTAGGTGGAGAGCTTAATTTATTGAAAGTACGATAAGTTGTAAATAAATTGTTGCGTGCCTGAATATATAGATACATGTCGGATGTATCTATGGATTAGCATATTAATTTAAAAACTTATTGAACTAATTACCAAGGTAGCACACGTCATTGGGCAGCCGGAGCTAGTGAGGTCAGCGACAAGCGTGGTCCACGTGGATGACAAGATGAGGCCGGATGCTTGAAGTTAGCGTGTTCACATGGAAGCCTAGGAGGTGAGAGCGAAATAGATGAAAAGTACATGCCACCTAGGCTGAAGTCACAGCTAAGTTTTAATTCTATAATGGAAGCTACTTTAGATGGACCCCCGTAAAGAGAGAAAAATACCTACTTTAATGGGCCTGCATAAAGAGAACAGGGGCAATATGTTATGTCTTCAATTCTCTTCTCAGGCCGTGACCAACGCTCTGGCGTGGAGCAGAGGTCTCAAGCTCCACGTCGGAGGCAAGCTAATCAGTAGGCGGGGACTAGCACCTTAGCGAGGCCAGCACGACATCTGTAGGATACAGGAGCTCAAGCTCGCAGCGAGGTAGGGCGATGACTGGGGCAAGTTGTGGCGTTGCACAACTTGAAGATCCTGCATCGGCACGAAAAAATCCAGCGATTTCCCATTTCATCCTCCCCTAGGCGCCAAAACAGTCGCCTCTCTCATACGCTTTCCCAAAATCCCCACTCCCCACTGGCTTGCAATAAATGCGACAGCTCCAGTGACGGCGAGGCTCATCACGATGCAGCCACCACACATTCTCTGGTGCGGAGATGCAAGATTGGACAAGGAGCACGGGGAATTGACTCCGAGCGGCGAAGGAAAACTCTGGGGTCCGATACGGTGGGTGATTGCTCTGGCTCCGCCCTCTTCTTGCCGTGTCCGGGCTTCATTTTTGTCGAGAGGATGTCACCGGAGTGAGGAAGACGGAGTTGTGGAGAAGACAAAGAGCGCATCGCCTCCGGGAAGAAGAAGGCCAACTGACGGGGGGTATTTGGGTAAAATCGTGTATAATCCTCGGTAGGCTAAGGAATTATGTTGTGGTCTACTGGTGGCCTCAGGCTGTGGCCATACCTTTTGGACCCTATTTCGGTGGCCTGCGTTGATAACCCCCCCAGCAGCCTATGGCCAATTGGTCGTGGTTGACTATGGCCTCACACGCTCTGACAAGGCTGCTCGTTCCTTTTGGCAAGCTACGAGCAGCTCCATAGAGATGTACCAGCATCCTACGTGGCACGTTTTAGATGCTTGGAGTTCTGGACTGTCCGAGGGAGGAGAATAAATGTTCCCTTTGTGCGCCCGCAACTGCACATGTTTCCTTTCCGCATCCCGAATCGATTCAGACACAAGACGACGTACCAAAAGATTTGACTGAGTATGAAGTTGTCTTTAATTTTTTAATAGGCATATATATAGATGCATCTGTGGAGATGATCTCATTCAGTAGCTCAATACTACCTACATCTCAAATTATAAAGATTTATATTGTTTTTTTAATATTAAGGTTGAGGTGAGAAAGAATTATGATTGGTTGAGAAAAGAAGATAAGTGGAAAACTTAAATGAGGAATGGTTGTGATGGGTGAAGATGGGGTATGTGGGTTTAGAAGTAATTATATTTAGAAACAAATTTAAATTATTTAGGTAGTTATATTTTAAGATGGTGGGAATATATGTCATGGTTGGTGGAAGGCTATTGATGACATGGTATTAGCAAAGAGCCCGCTGCTAGCTGTTCTATCGCATTGCTTTCATTAGCTCGGAACATGGTCAACATTAACAAGCACTATGAAAACTACACAAATACTAGTAGGTATACAGAAAACCCCACTATATGCTGACATTGTTTGTCCACTCTTTTTGACTATTGAACTGATGAACACCAGTGCTAGTCCATATCAGCATTCAATAACACCACCCCCTTATGATCGAGCACCAAACATTTTAAAATTCTAAACAATTTGCACAACATCCACCATCGCGTATATATATCTAAAGTGACTAGATCGATCGAGAGTTACATGGGCGGCGCGCTGGGCTTGGGCTTGGCCGCGTCGCCGTCCTCCACCTTGGCGGCGCTGGCCTCCGCGGCGAGCGCCTTGGCCGTGTCGTAGGACGCGTGGAGGCCAACGAAGAGGTAGTAGACGAGCAGCGCCGCCGTCCAAATCCCGAACCGCATGAACGACTTGGAGTCGATGGATCCCAGCAGGAAGACGTTGATGGCGATGGACGCCGACGGCAGCCACGGCACCATGGGCACACCCCACAGCTTGGGCTCCCTCGCCCTCGGCACGAACGCCGCCAGCCACGCCGTCGCCGCGAGCCAGGCCGGCACCGTGACGGCGTACGGCACCCACGTGCCTCCCCCGACGTCAAGCCCCCAGCACGACGCCGTCGCCACCGACGACGCCAGGATCGCCGCGACGCACGCCGCCAGCGCGTTCCGGTCGCCGTCGGACGTCTCCCCGGACACGTAGTACCGCCGCACGAGGAGCGCGACGGCGACGAGCATGAAGATGAAGAGCGTGGAGATGGAGAGGAGGTTGGAGAGCACGTTGAGGTCGGTAAAAAACGCGATGACGGCCGTGGCCGCCATCATTGCCACCGTGGCGTTCACCGGCGTCCCCGTCTTGGCGTCCACGCGCGCCAGCCACGGCGGCATCATGTGCGCGCGCGCGATGTGGGTGAGATACCTCGCCTGCCCGACGGCGCTGACGAGCAGCACGGTGGTCATCCCCTTGAGAGCCCCGAACGCCACCACGTACTTGGCCCACCCCATCCCGACGTCGGAGAACGCCACGGAGAAGGGCGCGTCCGGGTCGATGTCGCCGTAGGGCCGCATGAGGCAGAGCGTGAGCGCGAGCACGCAGTAAAGCAGCGTGGTGAGAGCCATGGCGCCGACGAGGCCGATCGGGATGTCGCGGGCCGGGTTCCGCGTCTCCTCGGCCATCGTGCTGACGGCGTCGAAGCCGATGTAGGCGAAGAAGAGGACGGCGGAGGCGGCGAAGATGCCGCGTGGGCCGAAGGGCATGAAGTCGCGGGTGAGGTTGGAGGAGTCGGCCTTGGTGAGGCCGGCGACGATGATGAAGAGGATGACGGCGACGTGGACGATGGAGAGGGCGTAGTTGAGGCGGGAGGAGGCCTTGGTGGAGAGGACGGCGAGGAGGCAGATGGCGGCGATGACGGCGACGGCGATGGGGTCGAGGCGGGAGTAGTCGGCGGAGAGGGAGGCGGCGTGGACGCGGAAGTCGTTGGGGTGGTGGTTGAGGAGCGTGGCGAAGTAGGACGTCCACGAACGCGCCACCGCCGCGCCGCCGATGCAGTACTCCAGCAGGATGTTGCCCGCCGCCACGAACGCCATGAAGTCCCCCAGCTCCACCCGCAGGTACGCGAACGACCCACCTGCACCAACAACAGTGCAAACATACAGACACGCGCTCAAATTCGTGTTTGGGTGCACCGCAATTCAAAATTCAAAATCTTTTTAGGCTTTGTTATATTAATTCCTCTCCCAAAGGGGTTGAAGGGGATTTGGAGGCGATTTACTCCATTCCAGTTACACTATTACTATGGTTTATTTTCTTATGGCTTTAGATTATTGTACCAAATTATTATAAGGTAGATAAGCCGTAAGTGTTTTCTTTCATGAATAATTGAAAACTGTTTTACTGGGTTTGCAAGTTAAAAAAAAACAGTGGTTTGCAAGGTGGGTAATTTTTCATCCAATAATCTGAAAGTAAACTCACTTGAAAGAACTTATCAGGTTATAATAATTTGGGCTACAAATTATAATAAATTGCTATAATAATCTGCATGTTTACTAGCAATGACTAATTCTTCTTTTGTTTTTTTTTCTCAATGCATTTGGAACATAAAGTATTTGAGTAGCTTGATTGTACTGTATGTTTGGAACGTAGAAAAGGGAGTCCCCGGGCCAAAATGTCTTAATTTTGCCCATACCATCTTCTCATTTATCTACCTTTTAATTAAAGGCCAGTTTAGTTTGTGGTCAACGTTGGCATTATTGGCAAGTTTGGCATACCTGATTTTAGTAAATCCAATATCTAGTTGGATTAAAGCTAAATTAGCCTAAATTTACTATTGAAATGGACTTGTCTTGTAGACTTACCAAAATTTGACTCCAACCCAAACAAATACAATTAAAATTTAAGTTGTTAAATATTGGTAAGCCCAATTTAAACCACAAATCAAATCAGCCCAAAGCCTTCCACAAGTATTCATGCTCATGGGCTCCTGCAGAAAATTAACCTCAATGACAACGGTACTAAATAATCTTCAAATCTATGTCTTTCTTCCTTTTTAAATAACTGTATTTCGAGAAATACGGTGTAGTATAACTGTAAACTGCAGTCAGTCAAACCGTCTTATCCGAAAATATGAGTATACAGAGTAGTCAGTCAAAAGAGGCCAGAATTCTCCTCTCAAAACTTCAGAAAATTTGACCAAATCGACCACTCATAATTATTTAGTGACATTGACTTGGTACATATGAAATGTGAACTATCCTTCAAAATTCCAGGAGTACTGACAATGGAATGGTCAAATAATCGAATCATAGGAGAGACGCATCCTTTTTTTTTCTTTCTTGGCACTGTTATATTCAAAGAAAAGAACAGACAATTGGTATCAAGTTGCAAGATTCAGGAATCAACGTGAGGGGGTCTCTTCCTCTAGCCGACTAATCTAATCAACTTGACATTGATCGACAACAACGTACACGGAGATAAAGAAAGCTGCATTTGGCATTTCGGCTAAGGCGAAGAGTAAGCGGTCGTAGTGTGAAGACTTGTATAAAGTAGGTAATTAACCCTGTCGTCACACTGTACTGGTAGTGAAATGATGTATATATTGGTAGTATAAAACACAATAAATATATGTAGATTAGATCAACCGCCATGGTGATAGTCTCATCGTTTGTAAAAATAATACTCCATATAGTAGTCTCCACTCCACTATATACTAATTAATATACTCCCGTTGCCTATTTATTGGCCATATATATGGACTTATGCATGTGCCAGGCTGCCAGCGAATACCTTGTGTTTCTACCACTTTATTCTACATAAAGCATAATTTTTTTTTCCAAACACAGCACAAACGGAGGTTTGAATAGAATTAATACTAGCTTCCAATTAATTTACTAGTACATGCCATGAATGTATAGGGCAGAAGAAATCAATGATGATATCTGTTCTAGACAACGCAAACAGATACTAATGAAGTACTCCTTCGATCCATAATTATTTAACCTCAATTTTGAGCTTAACCAACGTCAAAAAACAAAAAGAGGGAGTAACTAATGGAAAATAGAGTAGAGTATAGTACTGGGATGTGTGGTATACGTTTGAGAAATTGTGTACACGACGGAATATTGGAAATGGTATACATACATACCTGCGACGGGGATCTCGACGGCGAACTCGGTGTAGCAGAAGACGGAGAGCATGGCGGAGACGCCGGAGACGACGTACGACACCACGACGGCGGGGCCCACGGCGTTGCGTGCCTCCTGGCCGGTGAGCACGAAGATCCCGGCGCCGATGACGGCGCCGACGCCGAACCAGGCCAGGTCCCACCACGTCAGGTCGCGCCTCATGTCGGCGCCGCTCCGGCGCCGCACCTCGTGCAGCTCCGTCGCGTCCGCCGACCTCGCCGTCAGCCGGTCCACCAGCCTCGCCCCCGTGCTCCTCAGCGCCCGCCCGTACGCCTCCCAGCTCGCGAACGACTCCTCCGGGAAGAAATCCGCCTTGCTGCACCCGCACCCTCTCCGCCGCACGCCCTCGCCGACCGCCATGGCTCGTGGGGAATCGTTTGAATTAATTGGCGGATTTGGTTACTACTGCCTTTGCGGTGTTTTGGAGAAGGGGATGGGATCAGCGGCGGTTTATATACGGGAGGGAGGGAGTGGTCAAGCCACGTGATAATTGCGGCGGTTTAAATTAATACGGGAGGGAGGGAATGGTAATGATAATTAATTAAGGAGATTAAAGCTGGCTGGGAGATGAGCTAGCAAAATGAGAAGAGATGTACAAATTTTCCGGCAGAGTGCATCTGGAGCAAAACGTACCACAAGTCCAGAGGCGATCGATCGATCGATCGATATGATACACACGAAATGAAAACCTTTGTTTATTGGACGTTTCTCTGTTGTACGTAGAGTACTAGGCAGTGGAGACTTGTAGAGTATCCAATTTGGTATCCATCCCCCATTGGCAGATGGTAGTAGCAGTTTACTGACTATTGAGTATCCATCAAAGATTCTAGTTTCTTAGTAATTACGAGGGTATATTCTGTCCTTCAAAACTCCATGTAAGCAATGGTGCATATTCTCTAGGACCACTTGATAATACGCTGATGTTAGGCCTTGTTTAGGGTGAAAATTTTTTGGCGAAAACATCATATCAAATGTTTGATCGGATATCGAAAGGGGTTTTCGGACACGAATGAAAAAACTAATTTTATGGCTAGCCTATAAACCGCGAGACGAATTTTTTAAGCCTAATTAATTCATCATTAGCACATGTGAATTACTGTAGCACTTATGGCTAATCATGGCCTAATTAGGCTTAAAAGATTTGTCTCGTCGTTTAAAGTCTAACGGTATAATTAGTTTTATTTTTATCTATATTTAATGTTTCATGTATGTATCAAAAATTCGATATGATGTTTTTGGGTGAAATTTTTTGGGAACTAAACATCTCTTAATTGTTTTGCCAAGTCTTTAAATGTGTCAGTACTGAAAGTGAGCCATTCCCCGGACATACTTTTGTCCAATTTCGGCGTTTCAAATTGTGATCACTGGTACATAAGAATGAACATTTAAAACTCAAGCAAGCTGACACGTATAAACGTGTACTATACGATGGTGTCCTCCATCAAGTCAACGATCCCCGTGACATGATACGATCGAGCACATCGTGTTGTGTTTCTGCATAAATTTAGTATCAGAGATGCTCGATAAACAGATTACATCGATATCGCATCATCTGAACATCACAGTTTCGTTGTTTATTTAATTTGCTACTATCGGGTGACTTGTAAGCAATGCAAGCATCACCCAATTACTATCACTATCACTGGTCCAGATGAAGTCAACGGCGAACATGGGAAGCCCATCACACACTAATAAGTACACACACACCAAAACAAGGAGTTTTTTAGAGAGAAAAAACTCTTGCAACAATGGGAATGCGAGATAGAGAGGCCACATTGAATTGGTCAGGAATTTGGGCTTGGTTGGACTCCAGCCTGGTGGACTTGAACTGGCTGCATCTTTCAACTTTTATTATCTAAAAAAATGATCTATTTCTCTCCCAGTTCATCCATTCTGTTATCTGAAAACCTGGATATACCTATATCCTGAGAAATTTTTACAGTATCCTCATTTTCACTGGTTGTATATATCATATTCCCTCCGTCCTAGAAAGAGTTCGTTTTTGGAACGGTGACTAGTCAAACTTTTCCAACTTTAAAAAGTTAAAAACCTCAATCATGTAAGATCAGTGTTACTGGATTTGTTTTTAAATGAACTATAAAAATATGCAACTTTTTATATTTAAAAAATTATAGTCATGAATATTTGGTCAAAATAGTGTCTTAAAGACCGTGTCGAAGTTAAAAATAAGCTTATTTTGGGTTAGAGGGAGTACTATCTGGATAGTAGGAAGGAGAGAAGGAATTATAAGCTTGCACATCTGTTTTATATAAAAAGATTGGATATATAGTTTGCAAAAAGAAAAAAAATCTAGTTTAAATACCATATCTAACACGCAGCTCCTCAAATTGGAAGGTCTCCGACGACTGAAAATATACTAACATGGAGAGATTAGGTCACTCCAAAACTATCCCAATAGAAACATAGGATGCATTTTCATTTTGCCAGCTGTTTGATGCTTGAAGCATTAGCATGCTTAAGTCAAAGATTCTCACCTTGCAGTGTGGTGTGGGAGTTTCAGCGGTCTGAATATCACATACTCCTACATACATCTGATTCTCAAATCACAGACAGTGATGCCAGATTCAGAAGTCAAATTAAGCAAGCAATGCAGTCTACTGTCTTCCACTTCCTGAACGGCTGAACATTCACCAACAGTCACCGAGTCATGCTGACAGCAGTTCAGTTGTCACCCTGAACCGTTTGTGTCGAACCATCATACCTTAGTACAGAAAAAACAGCACAAGCAGCAGATGAAGTCCTTACAGCTAGAACTGATCACTTGTACAGTTGTACACTTGTACTACACTCCAGTCAAAAGAGAACATCAGACCCTCATTCTTAGGTACACAATTTCATTCTCACTACACTCAAACATGGGAAATGACCACCTTAAGGAACTCAGACCACTACACTCCACACATGTAGCCTAAAGAACTAGGAACAAGAAAGAAGTATAAAAGCAATTAACACCGGGCTAAAATTACAGGTGAACTGAAATTCAGGTTTCAGGCATTTCCTGCAAGCTGCTTCTTTTGTTTTGTTACCTTTGCTTGCAGCTTGTCGAGCTTCGCGCTCATGCTCTTCTGCTGCTCGCTGACTGAGCCCTCCTGGGCGCTGCACATCTGTGATTTCAGCTTCAGGTTGAACTTCTTGGGGACGCGTGAAGTCCACCCGCTGCTCTTGCCACGCCCCAGCTTCTGAATCTCCTGCCTCATGTTTGAACACTCCTTCTCGAGCTCCAACAAGCGCATCCTCATGTTGTCCATACCAACCTTCAGAACCTGGTTCTCCCTTACAGCTGTAGCCCATCCACCAGCCTCACCTGATGTTGCAATGCCGCTTCGCAGCGGTCTAGATCCCTCGAGGTTGTCAGAGACAAGCAGGCATCCGGCAATTGAGGTTCTTAGCTGGAGCTGCTCAAAGAAGAGGACTTGTACAACAACACGCAGTGGCAGCCTCTCGTTCTGTGCAGCATGGGTGCATGCTTCAAGGGAGAGCTTCTGACAGTCCATTAGTCGGCAGAGCTGCTCTCGTTCAGCTTCTGATAGCCAGGAGTGTGCCTGTAAGAACCACAAGATTAATATTAAGCAGATGCAAAGGCAGATCGTGGACAAGTCACACATGCATTACAGTGATTTAATGTTCAGTTCCATAAGGAAGAAAACAAAGATTGAACACTGCAACAACAAATGTGAAAATGCAGTAATCTAAAAATTATTTACCTTTAAGTATATATCAATGGCGCGATAGAGCCCATCATCTAATGGGCGGGCGTACTCAGGCACAGCAGATGCCAGAGCTTGGAATTTCGGAAGTTTCAAATTGATATCTGGCGCGATCTCTGCAAGATAGCCATCAATTAACTTGGCCACAGTTGTGATTGGTGCCAAAGAAGGGGACGCCATGACATCATCCAAGCATGGTGAGGCACCACCATTGGCCTGGTCCATTGCCAAGAAATGGTCAAGAATCCTTTGCACGCACTCGACATTGTACAGAGTTTCCATTGTGTAGGAGAAATTTGGCAGCAGTAGATCCTCCAGTGTGGCATGGTCCAGCTGCATGCCAATTCGTTTCTCTAAGTTGGCAATGCAAGTGGAGCTGGCTTTTAGAATCATGGCTGTGCGAAGTAGCCCAAGCAAAACCCTTGTAGATGCTAAACCCTTCTGAACAGGCAATAGTCTATCGATCTCCTCAAGCAAGTTCTTCTGTTCCACCTCAGACAGTGTAGCAGTCAGAGGCACTGCTCCCATGCTATGACGCCTATTTAGTCCTGGGAGATACTTTTTAGCATAGTATGTCAAAGATCCAGCAATGATCTCAGGTCGGATGCCACGGGACTCCATGGTA
This sequence comes from Leersia perrieri, assembly GCA_000325765.3. Taxonomy (NCBI): domain Eukaryota; kingdom Viridiplantae; phylum Streptophyta; class Magnoliopsida; order Poales; family Poaceae; genus Leersia; species Leersia perrieri. The sequence continues at coordinate 19,789,406 of CM002481.1, forward strand.
GAAATTAATCTCTTGTACATGGGGAAACACAACAATGAAGCATCCTCATACCACCAGTTTGAACTGAAGTTTCTGGGCCTGGCACCTGTGCTGATCCCATTCCACAGTACGCTGCCACCAGGGCTTTGCATAATGCCATGTTCCCTTATTGGCCAGCCAAAGAGGTTTGGATCGGTAGTAGCTTTTGATGCTAATGACTCAATGCATCTCTTGACAATTTGAAGGTCTTCAGCATGGGGAAGGAGGTCTTCACATGTTTCCAGTGCTTTCAGAGAATCTTTCCAGCTACGAATGACAACTTGGTTAAGGAAAATCTCTGACTGTGCAATCAAGTTGTCCTCAGCTATTTCTTCAGTCATTTGAAGATACTCAGAAGCACAACGCAGGTAAACAACATTTTCAGATGAAAGATCTATTTTCACTCCATAGCAAAACCTTGCAACTAGCTCAAATGACATTGCACCTCCAGGTATATCATTTAGTCTGATGACACATTCTTCTTGGTGTGATGTCTCCTCTATCAACCGTTCAAGAAAGGCACTTTTTGAAAGTAAAGGAAACTGCAAGAAAATGCAAGCAACTGGTAGTTGAGAATATATTCATTTTTTTTAGAAGTCGTCTACATGTCGACATATCGCATGTGTATTTAAAATGCATGTAAGCAACTACCAGTGGAAAATATATTTGTTTTGCTTGTAATATCCACATTCACTATATGCATTTAAATTTTCTTCTACACGTACATGTGCAATGCATGCAAGATACTACCAATATTTTCATGTGCATGTGTAGTTGAAGATATATGTCCGTTTACATGCAATGTCCGTTTACATGAAATGCATGCAAGCTACCATTATATGTTGCCTGTATTATCGACATAATGGTATTTAAGATTTTATCCTGCATGTAAACCTATGTGTTTATTCCATTTTTTTAACCAGAATTCTTTGCCCATGAGCATCCGTAGGTGACTAATTTATTCTACGTGAATATAAAATTCAGATTTAATTTTTTTTTAGATAATGGATAGCCTGGCCTTGACTTCAAGGAAGCTACAACCAATTTTTACAAAGTTCAAAGTTTCACACACGAAAAAAATTGAAAGGCTTAAACAGTAAGTCAATTACCCACTAAGCAACAATGAGAAAACATTAAGCACTAGAAAGAGACAAGCATTATTCAATTCTATTACTAAATCTCCAACCAAAGTGCCCCAAAACTTGCATAGCCAAAGTCTCGAACTACTGGCAAGCAACAGAGATTGGAGATTTTGGCTATGCAAGTTTTTAGATTTAATGCAAATTATTCCTTCAGCTCTTATTTTTAGAATATAGTACAGTTATTTGCCATCCATTATAACATGTGGGCACTATGCTAATTTTCCAAAATATTCAGTTGGAGCAGAAAACAGGGAGAAAATTTACATATTTTATATGAAAAGGCATGTATTACCTTATGAAGGTGGAAAGACATGTCTCCAACCTCAACAGTAACATCGCTCGGAAGTCCAGTTGTACAGAACCTAGGAGATTTGTAAGAACAGTCATTATCCACATTGATTGTACCACCTAATTTTACTGAGCAAAATTGGAACATAAATGCTGCATGGAACGAACGGATTCCTAAAGAATTTAAATGTAAAATTTCCTTTAAAAGGTAATTTCAAAGGAATTTTCAATGTGCATCCTATTTAGGAACAAGTAAAGAAGTACTACCAGTAAGCATGCTCCATTGTTGGATTAACTTACATATTGCATAAAGAATAATAAATCATCTGTAATCTTTCTTTAGTTTGTTAATTATATAATATTCCTTTAGTACTACTTGTATAAGTTGTAACTACTGCAATATATTTCTTGCAGAACAAAAACACTCATGCCGCTACGAAGCAATGAAAAAAATTATCTCAATATTTATTGTAACAAGACAACATACAGCATCATGACTGTCTGATCCTTCTAGGCACAGGCCCACCGGAGTATTTAAGACTTAGATTCGACAAGCTGGAAGGAGATCGATTGAGTTTGAAAAACAGGGCGTTTGATTGGTCCATTGAAATAAACCCAAACCTGCTCCCATCTAAATAAGTACACGATGGTTACAACTTCTCCATTATGAGGACAATAGCATCTCACTGCCAACTAATGTGATGTGGATCCACGAAAAGCTTCACGAGACCCTCCTATAAACTAATTGTACAACCAGTCAACTGCAATTAACTAAAATCTTTATGGATAGAATAAGAATGATTAACCCACCAGCCTCAACGTCCGTAATGCATTTAATTTGTGCAATGACGCGCCATATGGGGTGATTAAGGGGGAGTTTATCGCTTATTTCACACGGAGAAATATGCAGGATTCAACTCTAGTGTCATGTATAGTTATATTACTGTACAATCTGATTAAAGACAAAAAAAAAAAACTCCTAAAGAATTTGAAATTTACAATTTTGGCAACACCTCACTTGTACACAACAAACAACACCCCAAATTCAGGTTCACCAGTAAGAAGAATACTCGTTATCCAAAAACATGCGAAACATCATTTTTGTGCTTGTAAAATACATAGCACGCTCATGACAAACAAGCAAGCAAACTAGCTCTGCCAAGTGCTGATACAGCATCTTGCAATTGCAATAACTGAAAGAAGCGAGCCGAGTAAGCAAAAACAAAACAAATGCAAGAAACCCATCACAAATAGAAGCAAAAACAAAACAAATGCAAGAAGCCCATCACGAAAATAGCGCGTACAGTGTGATGAGTGCAGACGTGCAACCCAGTCAAAGCACGAGTTGACTTCTAAACAGTCACATCACTTTCAGAAAGAGTTCAACCCGTCCATACCCAAAAGAAAACATGTTTGGCCAAATTTGGCCAAATTTCGATAAAATTTGTCTCCCCTTTCAGGTCTCAAGAGAACAACAAACAACCCAAAACAAACCCAGGGTTACATCACATCCAGGCTGAATAGCAGCACATCAAAACATGGAGAACTAAGGATGAACAAGGAAGAACTGAATTAAAAGGCAAGAGATTTACCATGCCTGCCCTTGCCTTCTGAAAGCATCAGGCTTTGATCCCAGCTTCACGGATGACGCCATCCTGAACAGAAATCTCTCAGCGCCTCACACGATGCCGCCGCCTAAAGTAGGAGATGAGCACGCAAGAACCCAAAGCACAACCACCCCCAAGACCCAACCACCAGTTCAGACTTCAGAGTTCAAACCATGGGGGTGGTGCCCTCCAACCCCAAGAACTCTCCCCCAAGAACACAAGAGCAGATGGCAGGGTGTTCACCAATTCATGGCCCCCTTTCGGCCACCAACTAATCCAACCACTCCAAATGAACCAACAAGGGGAATCAAGAAACCACAAATGCAGGCGGTTTAATGGTGGGGGATCACAGTGGGGAGGGATGAGGAGGAGAGCAAGAGGAAGCCAACCAGGCCAACAGCAGGTGGTGGTGGTGGGGGTGGGGGACTTTCGTGAAGAGGGCAGTTTCTATTCTGTCTTGACCTCCTCCTCTTTCTCTCTACTTTGGATGGGTGTGACGTGTGAGTGTACTAATCAACAAATCAAGCTTTGAGGCAAACCTGGAGGAGGATAGTAGAGCGGTTGGTGTTGCTTTGTTTTCTTCGATTCTTGAGGGTTTTTTGGTCCCAAGTACAGTACTACAAGACCCTTTTTTTAAAAAAAAAGCAGTAGCAAAATTATTATTTTTTGGACAGTATCAAGTGCAAACTGTACCAGGTGAGAAAAGGGAGAAGAAAAGATCAGAAGGAACAAAAGAATTAGGTCGGTCAAGCAGCAAGCAGCCAAACAACAAGAAAAGATGTCAAAAAGGGTTCCAAAAAGGTGAGGGAGATGAGGAATCAGGTCAAACAGGTCATCAGTCTGCACTCTGCAAATGAGAGAAAACTGAAATTTTGCTATTACAGCGATAAATTCTGAACCGAAAGACAGCACTTATTAGGCAAAAAAAAATTGGAAAAGGAAAGAAGTGAACAAGAATCCCTTAAAAGGATCAGTAAATCAGGATTACTAGGATTTAGGGATATGTGAAGATGCGTGCGCTTGGAGAGCTAGGGACAGGGGAGCGGGCATGGGTAGTTGGTACAGAGTGGAGTAATGGAGGGCATTAAAAGTTCTGGAAATCTGGGGTTATGTGCACAGAGATTCGCTCAGAGAGAGATAGAGGGTGCAGTACAGCCCGGCAGCTTTTGTTTATGCTGCAGTTTAGGGCACGCATTAGCGACTGCTTTGTCCTCTTCAAGTTAAAAAAAAAAGTTACAGTTGTTTTTTTCTCTTCAGAAACTGGGACAAAAAGGTAAAAATGCCTGATGTCTCAGATTTGCCCCTCCAATTTAAGACGGCGTTTGATTTGAAGAAAAGAAAAATGTGGCTGTCTAGGTTCATGGCATTTCTGTCATATTGTAGCTAATTTTGTATGTTAGCTCAAAATGTGGGCTGAATTATATAGTAGGATAGCTTTTTATTGTCTAGGTATATCCACTTTGTCGGTGTCGAAAATTATAGGAATACCAAAATTTGTGCTATTTGTTGCACTGGTCTTCTCCTCCGTAAGTATAAATCGTCTTACTTTGCCCTTTTTAGATATGTGTTATTTCAATATTATTTCAAAGAATGAAAAGTTTGTTGAGATTCAGATCACTTCTCTTGTTTTTTGGTATGTTTTTTTTAAAAAAAAAACAACTATCATCCCATTTACTCCATTCAATTTCTTTTGGTCAATATAGAAGTATAAAATTCATGCAAACCTCTAAATGAATGATTTCCACGTACGTACGCCTTTTTATCTACAGCTAGCTTCACTGGTAAAGCTTATTTTTATGTTCAAGTACAAAAAATGGGGAAAATTGTCGGCAGCAGCCCATCTATACGTAAAGACCAGCCAGGGACAAGAATGACATTTCACATATGTATAAGCAGCCTTTTCACACAAAAGAAAAGCTTTTCTCCAATGATTTGTTTAACCTGATCATCTCTAGCACAGTAGTAATTGTTTGATCGATGTGTGCAGCTAGGACCCATGTGATTGGCGGGAGATTTGAAGAAACTTTTTTACTACAGTCATAGATCGATTCTGACCCTGACGACGTGCCTGCAAGCACGTGTTAATCATATCATGTTGTTATTTGTTACTCCAATCCCTGGTCTCTAAACAGGTGTTGTTTACATTCATAATTTTATCTTAAAATGTGTGTTACTTAAAATACGTTTTATCACATTAATTACTCTCTAATTTGAAGTTTTCTCCTGATATCCTCTCGCTCTTTATCATACTATCAATTAAATAAAAAGCCTTATAGTCATTTCTTCAAACCTTAATCTATTTTAAACAATTTAAAATTATTTTTGAGACGAATGTAGTAAAAAATGAGTACAACTTTGATCACACAGAACTAGAGGGACATCACTCAGTCCATTTCCCCCTTATGTTGACCCGTTGACGAAAGCAAACAATCGGCAAAACGGAGAGAAGGATAGCACTAGCGCAGCAAAGGACGCAGACGACTTCTAGATAGAGTAAGTGGTTGGCACCACTAACACTATCGTGATCATGATTTGATTCCAGATCGATACGAGTAACGAGTTGGATGGTTAACTCACTCTAGGGATGAAATAGTCCATGCTTTAACGATATTTAGGTTGCTATAACCTTTAATTCAAGCTTCTTAAAATCGAACCTTTTACAAATTTATTGTGTTATAAAGGCATCCTTGATTGGTTAAAATATAGTAAAAAAACTACGTAACTCATGTTCATGTCTGTTTGAATGGACCAAACCTATTTTAAATTTCCTTGACTACCATTTTCTTCTTGGTCTTTTCCTGGCCTTCCTCCTACCCCGGCGAGGTCATGCAAAGGGCAGCCCGACGAAGCTGCAACACCACGTGATTGTAGCAGCTCCATCCATGGTCCTATCGTGGAGTTTATCCAACAACAATGACGGCAAGTAAAATGCGGAGCAACAGGAGCGGCTCCGTCATAACACGTTCGTGTTGTGGAGTCGTTCCGAGCCTCCAGCAATGAGGGGTGCAAACGCGAAGGAGATGAGGTACATAGTTTGGTACCTCGGGTACCGTATATAATACATCGGGTACCATATTCGGTACTTAGGTACGACGACAAGGTTGCGAATCGATGAAGATGGAGATCGCTTCGTCCCGGTGAGGTTGCAAACTTGCAACTTTGCCATGGCAGGGACTATGACCCTGATGAGATAATAATATGCTGATGAATAGTAAGACGATGACGTCAACGAGGTTTCGCATGGATCAACGATGGCATCGGCAAGATTACGCAATGGAGTGTGGATCGACGGTGGCATGGACGAGTCGTCGAGGGAGGAGCAGTGTTTGGACAAGCGACGACCCTGTGAGAAAAAAGATACGTGGGATTGGACAAGCGACGACCCTGTGAGAAAAAAGATACGTGGGATGAGTAGAGGAGCAAGGTTGCGAAGAATTACATGGAAGGACGATGACTCGTGGGATGAGCGAGACGTCCATTCTAATTATGCTATTGTCTTTCAAACAGCTGTCTTACAAACCAGAAATGCCACGTACGTGAACAGTGAATAAAAAAAGAGGAAAAGAAAAAAAGAAAACATTCGGTTCAATTTCATACAAACAGAGGAAAAAACTATCACGACATGCCATGTAGTGCTACTATAGTATACTACTCGTACATAAGATGCGCGCTACTCATTTTGTTTCGCTTCCCTCAAGATGCATCGATAATTGTTTGATAGTGAAGTCTAGCGCAAGCAAATATTCCTACTCCCCATAGCCGTCCCAATGAAAACAAAACCGTAAATTCAGCGAGGGTGTCGTAACCCGTACCACCCAAGTCCCCTGGCTACGGCAGTCAACGTGGCGGCTGCCTCAGCGCGCCCGTGGGTTTGCTTGTGCGCGCAGATGATGCCTCCCGTCCCGGCGCGCGCGCAACACAACCATGGGCACGCGTGTGCGTGCGTGCATGGTGGTCAGCTCTCGCGCGTCGCACGACGAACAAGACGGGAGGAGATAAATAGAGTAGAGAGTCAGCGCTCATCCATCGATCGCTTGCCGTTGCCGTTATGTCCACGGGCTCGCGCGCGCACATGGCGGCTCGGCGATCGCTGCGGCCTTGTGTGTGTGGACGTGGAGAGGCGAGCTGTCCTTTCTTCAGTTGTACGGTAAAATTAAAATTTGTTCACACACTCACCTATTTGGTTCGATCTTACTACTCAGATTAATTGCAAATTTGTAATTATGGGAAATTTAGATAAAAACTCTCTCAAAAAAGGATAAAAACTGTCCCGCGGGGGATTTAGGGCCAGGTTGCAAATTTGCCCCTTTTTCTTTTCTTTTTTTTTTTGGCCAAAGTGTGATATATCACACATTTTGGTCACACTTTTGCAAATTTAGAGCCAGGTTGCAAAATGTTCGTTGATTAGGAAAGTGTGGCACGTCACACTTATAACATGAACATAACGGTAGCCTCAGTCAGTCAAACTTGCATGCAGCATGGGTGTGGCAAGATTAAGACTTAACCAAACGAACTACCAGTGGCATGGAGAACGTGCAACGAAGAGTGTTTTTTTTTTCTAAATTGTCAATTGGATGGACAATAGACAATAATGTGAGGGCATGAATTGTATATCATGTATTCTAATGCTAAAAAATAGCCCTGTATAATTCATACTTTTGAAACCATAACTAACATATAATTCATCAAACATGCTAGCTCCATCCGTCCTAAAAATACAAATATAAGGTGTATTATAATTGTATACGGTTTTTAATACTTTACTTTGACCATTATTTTTTATAAGGTATATTAGAAAAACATAAAATTTATATCACATGAAAATGCATTCAATTCTGAATCTAATGATACCACATGCATAACATTAAACATCCATATTATTAGTTTAACTATTAGTCAAAACTTTTAAATATTAACCTTGCGAAAAACAAGACGCGTTGTATTTTAGGACGGATGGAGTAACACATAAAAGAATGTGCTAAAAAACTTTGTCGGCATCTGGTCATGGAATACGTCATACCAAAGCCAAAATTGCTAGCAGTTTGTTTAGGAGCTAGCTCAGCCGCTTTCAAGATGGAGTATGGTGTAGTTGTAGGAGATTGGGAAGTGATTCCTCTTACGTAAAGTTAGAGCGACATGGGCCGCCGAAAGCCAAAATTGTCAGCAGTCTGCTTAGGAGCTAGCTCCGCCGCTTTCAAGATAAAGTGTGGTGTAGTTGTAGGAGCTTGGGAAGTGATTCCTCTTGTGTAAACTATAAAGTCATAGTGACATAGGCCACCGATACGTGGGTGCACCTTCTCCGGCACAATACAAACATGGCAATGGTTTCACTTTATACACTCCAACATTTATTCTCACGTGAGACCTCCTCAAGTATCAAGCATGTAATATTAGAGTGAGCGCAATTATTTTATTTAATTGTGCGCCATCTGCGATTCAAACTTGAGATCTCTTGACTCTGATACCCCATGTTAAGTTGAATGCATTGACCAGTTCAACTCAAAAGCCTAAACTATGGGCAATTCATTTATACATTCAAACAATGAAATTGCCATTTTAGTAAACTCTTAATTATTGCATGGACAGCTATGTTAGAAAGGATAATTAAGTGCATTATAATACTTTTTGTTTTTACTTTGATTTATTGATTGAGAGAAGAAAATGTGTTTTAATAGGAACAACAGAAAACAAACCAGGGTATCCAATGTTAAATATTTAGCACAACATTTTACCACCGTAGAAGTAACATACATGGAGCGTCTTAGAGGTAACATGTAAGCATCAATGTCCGTGAGTCACAAAGGTCGTGTGATTGTCTTCCGATTAATCAACCGTATAATTACATGATTATTGATCTGTTAAGATTGTTGGAGAGTGATCCCCGATGGCGGGGACCTATGGACCCCCTTTCTCCCTAGGATTCGGCTTGGGGAAGCAACCGGAGGATTGTGATGGATATAAATAGATAGATCAAACCCCGGGATAATCGGGTACACAAAACCAGTCAAAAGAGGGTAGTGACACTCAGGATTATATAGATTTGGGCTCTCAATCTCTCTCTCAAATCTCACTTAAGGATGAGGAGAAGCTCACAAGCTCTTCCACTCTCTTTCAAACCACTCTCAAGGATGGGGATGAAGCTCACAAACCCTCAATCTCACTTCCCCCAACCTTCTCTCAACCCCAACTCTCTTCTCCTCTCAAATCCCTTCTCTAATCTCACAAATCTTTACCCAAATCTCACTCACAAAGATCTACCACCAAGGTAGGAGAATATGGGAGGGCTATTTGGTTTTGGATAGGTCTTCTCTTACCAAATCTCAGCAACAACGGATAGGAGGGGTGAAGGGGTTTAAATACCAGAGCCTCTAAAACTAGTTGTTAGCCTCTCAGATCTGAATCCGGAGTTTCAGATCAAAACATCGACCATTCAGGTAACACTCACCTAAAAATTCTCTGTTGCCAACAGGGAATTTTTTACCGGACATTCCGGTCCAATCATCGGAATGTCCGCTGGTACTTGACAATCTAATAGCTCCCCATGAAAACGGGTATAACTCCGTGCTCCGGAGTCCATTTTCGACGAACTTGGACTCTATGGAAAGCTTATTGAGTGGCTACCTAACCCAACCAACAACAACCTCTAAAACCACTCATATGATGGGTTAAGTCTTGGGTTTCTCTTAAGGTAGCACTAGGGAGGGTCACTTTGAGTATCGAGACCTATGCAAAGTCATGCACAATTACATCCCTCTTAATAATATAGCTATACCACTAGGAATGCCTTCATGTCATTTTCTTTCTTCACTTGAGGGTTGCTCATGACATCTTCAATTCATCGTCGGTACTATTCATATTCAGCTCATCGATCATATTAGTCCCAACTAATTTATATCTTTGCCTTGAGCAATGTCCACCTTGATTATCAACTTCTTGACATCTTATTGATATTTCAAACTTCATATTCAATTCTTCAAGTGAGCCCCAATGACAGGGACCCATGGGACCCCCTTTTCTCCTGTAGAATTCGGCTTGGGGTGCAACCGAAAGATCGTGCTAGATACAAACAAATTGATCAAACTCCTGGATAATCGGGGTGCACAAAACCAGTCAAAAGAGGGTAGTGGCACTCGGGATTATATAGGTTCGGGCCACCAATGAGGTGTAATACCTTGCTCCTATTTGTATGGTACTATATGGTGGAAAACAACGGGTTACAAGTCCTTATCCCCCTCCTAGAGCTAGGAGACGAGGGCTCTAAGAGCGGAATACATGGAGGATGTATGTGGGCTGACTAGGATGAGTGGCGGTGGGGTCTATCCAAAATTATCCCTTCTTTTTCTATGTTGACTAGGTCCTCCTTTTATAGTATAAGGGGATATCACAATGGTAAGGGTAATAAGTCTTTTCCTATCTAATCCTTCATGTGGAAGCATGCTGCATGAAAAGAAGTTGCATGGCTGCTGAGTGGCAGCCCCGGGGAACAGCATTATCACTCGAGCCAGTGAGCTAATGAACCTGTATACGAGTGACTGGGATGAGGAACTTGTTCGCCAGACGTTTAACGACACCGACTCAAACCTGATTCTAAAAAATGCCAGTCTACGTAGATATGGAGGATGTGGTGGGGTGGCACTATGATAAGAAGGGGATTTTTATGGTGAAGTCAGCATACAAAGTACAAAAAGAGCATGATCGGAGAACGAGCAGGAGAGGTATCGCATCGTCATGTGATGGAAATCAGCGGGAATGCTTTTGGAAGGCCCTGTGGGATCTACAATGCTCGAGGGAAATTAAACATTTCCTTTGGAGGTTAGCACATGATTGCATTGCCACTCGGGTGACTCTCCACCGACATGGAATGAGATTGATACCATGCATGTTGTATGTAATCAAATGGACAAGAATGGGGGCATCTCTTTTTCAAATGCAAAGAAGTGAAGTCAATACGGAGGAGTTTGAACCTTGAAGAGGAGCGTATGAGACTCTCAGCCGTGCCTGTGGCGTAGGAAGTTATCCAAAAAATCCTGGGCATGGATGTGATAAAGATGACCATCGCGATCTTACTATACTCATGACGTAATGAGAGGAACAGGAGGCGGGAAGAAGAAGGCAAGAGAGAAGATGCTGATCTAGCCTGTCTGGTTGATCACTAGGTGGGAGAGTTCTTGCGCATGGTGACGAAGGATCAGACGCGTCGGGTTGCTGGTGAAACACATCAGTGGAGATGCCCAGGGGGAGATATGCTCAAGATCAATGTTGATGGGGCGTACAAGGCACATGAGCAAACGGGTGGATGGGGATACCTGATCAGAGATCGCGGCGCATAGGTGATCAGGGCGGGTACTGGGAGCTCTTCATGGATCTTGGATGCCCTCAACGCAGAAATGCTTGCGGGCCTAAAAGGAGTGTCTGCAGCCACAAAACTAGGGATAGGACATGTACACATGGAATCTGACTCGACGGTTTTCGTCTAGGCGATGCAATAGAGACAGTACAATCTCTCGGCGTTGGGTGGGCTACTGTATGAAATCAAGAGTATTGTCGCGGCTTCATTTATCTCCTTTCGTATTAGTTTTTGCCCCAGGGCTTGTAATGAGGCAGCTCATGTTGTTGTTGCTATCGGCAACAGATGTAATCTAAATGCCTCTCTCAGCTGGGATGATGTTCCCCCGGGAGTGGAGGATGCAATTGCTGGCGATTTTGCCACAAGTTTGGTTTAATGGAATTGAAAGTTCCGTTCAAAAAAAGTGGTAGTCCCCGGCCGCCACATGACAACCATGCTTGATGAAGGCAAGGGGTGACTCATCCTTCATGAGAGGTGAGTCACCATACATGTCATATCATGCTGTCACATGGCATATATGCAATGTAAAAACAAGAGTGAATCACCCTTCATTTGAGGTGAGTCACCATGTGATGAGGACATCCTCCACTATTACCCGTTGATAAAGGCGCAACACACAATTATTTAGTACGGTTGTAACGTCTAGTATGGTTGTAGTCGGGCGGCGACTGTGTGAACCTCTAAATAATCCCACCTTGCTTAGCTTAGGAGGAAAAAACCACTTTAAAAGAGAGAGCCACCCTTCCCTATCAGACTAGTCCTTTAGGGCGATTGGGCCTTTTCCCGAGTGGGTGCGCCGGAGTTGCGATGCTAAGATTGAGGGATTCGGGAAATTCGGATCGGTGTGTCGGGCTCTGGGCATATGGTGCTAAGATTGCAAGATTCGGGAAATCCGGATCGGTGTGTCGGGCTTTTGTCCAACCCCACCTGGACCGGACTCATCATTTGGATGTCATAACACCCTGGCTAAGGTGTCGCTGCAGCTCCTGCGATCCTCGGCCACAAGGTACCCATCCTCAGGTGCTCGTCCCTGAGCTCTCGGAGAGGCTTGAGCGGGAGGTGGAGTCTATGTCAAGATAGAAGTGGGGGCCAAGGAGGGCTTGCCCCCCTTTTTTTTTTGAAAGAATGAGCTTGTCCCCCTTGGTAGTTTGCTTGATGACGTATTTGGTGGCTCCTAAGTAGTCGAACGTTGTGGGGATCTCGGTTCCCATATCGTCGACAACAATAATGAGTTAAGACTTTGAAACACATGAATAAAAATAAAAATACATAGATAGGTAAAAACGTACTACCTCCGTCCTTAAAAAGAATTAACTTCTAGCTAAGTTAGCTAGAATAATTAGCTAGAAGATTCTTTTTGGACGGAGGGTGTAGGAGTGTGGCTAGCAGTTGAGTCTTTTAGGGATGAAGGGTGTAGGAGTATATATGATAGGTTTGAGAGGTGAAACATAGGATTGAAAACATATAAAGAACGTAGAAACATGATCGATGATGATGGCGTGTCATGTGTGTCTGTGTTTGGTATTTAGTAATATTACTATATACGATATTGGTAAATCTGATTGAGATCCGGTGAACCTAAGGACTGCATGCACTGTCAGCCGTTCATTTTGGTGATACATGGGGTGGACAACCGGAGCGAGCCTCTAAATGATATTATATGCTACAGTAGTGATGCACGAGCACCGTATAGTCGCCTTATATGCTACAGTGATGCACGGGCACAGTATAGTCACGTCTATATAAGTATCTGCTAATTTATTATTTTTTGCCCTTTTTAACCAAAACCATAGTTGAACCATCATGCTTAGTTCGGCGACACCAAATTGCATTCATGCTTCAGTTGTCATTCAGTTGAGTCTATGACTGCAACTAACCCCCTCCTCCATACCAAACTTCGAGCTAGTACACCGCCTTGGCTAATTTTATAAGACATGAAACTATGAAAGATACGGCATGAGCATCTGGAAACGTACAAATTCTGTTCCAAGGTGAGGCCTCCACGAAATGGAAACACCAACATAACAGATCGATGGATGGGGCATATCAACTCCAGGCAAATATCTGCACCGCTTTTCATATGATCATTATCTGGTACCAGAAAGCAAAGCCATCACATGCCAATCAGATTTGCAATGCAACAATGCACAATGCATTTGCAAGCTGTCTGAGACCACAGAAAAAGTGGTGTGGCCTGCTGCTGCTGCTGTTGCCCCCAACTGAAAGATGGTTCGGATGATCTGATTCCCATTATCCCAGCCTGTCTGAACTAAAACTAGCTATCACCGTCAAGTCATATAAAATAACATCTTTTTGGATTGGCTCCACCTCTACCACCACACCATGAACATCTATGTAAAGGGATCGATCATTATCGACAGAAAGCGCGATCAGGCGAAGGCGATGACATCTTAACTAACCATTTGACATTCAGGAAAAAAAAAGATGATGAGACATGGAGCTCAACATGTTCAGATAATGGAGGTGCCAGCAAATGTCACTGAGTACTGAAAACACGGTGTACGGTAATGGTAGGGTATTGCTGTTGGTGCATGCTCTTGATGCATACTTCCAGTAGCATACCTTGGTTCAACTACAGGACAAATGATTTTAGTTAAATTGCAGTCAGGCATATAGATATGGCAACAGTTTGAGGTGGGAATGCAGCATCTGCAGCAATGCTGGGTTGGAGCAGCTTTGGGTAGCAACTTGCAACATCAAGCTTAGCATGGGCCACCTGCATATGAACAGGCATGCGTCAGGAAATCAGATGTACACTTAATAAAGGGCATTAGGAAATGTGCTGATCATTCTACAGAGAAAATGTTGTGGCACAAAATAGTTAGAACAATGAAAAGTAAGTTCTTTTGGCAATTGTCAAAAAAAACATAGTTTTGTAACAAAACAATTTTGAATGGGCAAAACATTTTTTTTATGGAATGTTCAATTACAAATCTATTCAAGGAATTTTAATGAAGAACAACTTAATCCTAAAGAAATCATATTTATGACAGTTTATTGAAATGAAACATATCACTATTTGATCATTTTGATCTGACGATGACCAAATGACAGACAATAAGAAAATGCCAAATGGTGTTTTGAGATCCCACTTCCCAGACTGGGTCTCACTTGGTTCAAACAAACAAGAATAATTTGGTCCATTACCAAGTGGACACGATGTCTCCTTACCTTGCAACTTTAAAAGAACGGTTTAATTTTTTGTCACTTTTGTTTTAAGCAAAACCCATAAATTCAGTATTCTTTCCTATATTTTCAAATCTATAGTGCAAATACAATATGAGAAATCAGGTGGAGTCAATGTGCTGTCTAGATTTGGCAGAAAGCACCATTGGAAACAACAATCTTCAGTAAATAGGGCAATGGTGGAACCACTCTTTCTGAAAACTTGAATTCGGATACTATGGATTATGAAACCTGGTTGCACATATCAAACAAGAAATAGTGAATAAAAACAAACAATGGAATACCATTACCTATTTTGAAACATTTCTGTTCTTCCATTCCAACAGTGTAGCTTCAGCGAAGGCTATTGCAGCTTGGGCATCTGCTTCTGCAGCCTCTGCCTCTCTTGCTGCTTCTTTGGCTTCTGCCATGACAGCCTCCGCCTCTTCGACTGCACGAGCAGCAGCAGCTTCAGCCTCCTCTGCAGTCATGCTTGCCATACGCGCCAATTCAGCATCAACTTGTGCTTTTGTGAGGATTTCAACATCATTGCTTCCTATATTCTGGGACTCTCTCTGAGTGTCTTCCAGCTTTAGTACTTTTGGGTTTTGTTCTTCCCAGTAGGATGAGCTTGGTGCTATCGTGTACTTTCGATTCACCTGCAATGTCGGGTTGCATGCATAAATGATCTATACTATTCATATATGAGTAACTGAAATCTAGAGCAGAGGATAGAAATCTGCCTCCTCAAATATTTAAGGCAATTTATATCCCCAGAAATTTGCAGAACTAAACAGTTTCAGATAGGTTCATATAAAAATTTTAATTTTAAGCATTGAAAGAATATTCATGCTTCATGAACACCAAATAGCCCACCAACCAAAAGAACATTTTGAGAAAAACAGCACCATTGCTAAGTAAAACCAAAACAACAATCACTAAAAATTAACTTGCAGAAGTGATTGCTCGTATTTGACAATACTACAGTATTTTCGAGCATGGTGCACAGATAAGCTATGCATTTTTAGGGAACACATACATATGCATGCATTCTGTGTTAGAGAATATGACACATGAACTGTTCCATATGAACAACTAGACTTTCTGAAAGTTCCATGAAAAAGGTTTCAATTGATTATTTGGTGTATGTAAATTAAATCTTACTCCACTTTTGCAAAATTGATCATGAATGACATAGTATAATATTAAGAATAAATTTCACAAAACTATATATTTTATGGTTTAAATTGCAGAAAACTACATATATATTGACATTTCTCACTTAACTACACATACCATGCTACTAATGTTTCACAAAACTATACTATTAAATATTTTTTAATAGTATAGTTTTATGAAACATTAATACCATGATATGTGTAGTTAAGTCACAAGTATCAAAATATATGTAGTGGACAATAAAACATATAGTTTAGTGAAATTTACTCTATAATTAATGTTAGTTGAGATCTCACCCAATTCCCCCTGTCCGCACGTATGCACCCTGATTGGGGGCGCTAGCCATTCGATGGTTGTGGCCCCTCTCACGCAGTGCCACAATAAAAAGGGGAGCCGCCGGGCACGCGAACAAACGTTCGCCGTGCACATGGATTCCCTGCAAAACCCTAGCAACATCCCATCCGATCCGGGAGGCGCTAAAGTGGGGGATCGCTAAATGTCGTGGTCGTCGTCGTCCTCACCGACCCCATGGGCGCCATCGCCCACACCGACGTCTCCAACCCTGGGACCATTTACGCGCCACCCCACCATCCACACCGTCGCCATGGCCGCATCAAGCTCGAAGTCCAACGGTATGTCTCTCTTCACTCCCTAAGATCAACACTCGTATATCTCTATGTACTAATCCACTACCACTCGATCCACACATGTGATCCTAGCAAATCTAACAATTATTTCTTCCAATAAAATAAGAGTAAATTGTACTTAGCGCATACTTTCACTTTGCACCAGGCTACATCAAAATAAGTTTTACTTTGCACCGGGTTAACATAGAGAGAAGTCATCAAATCAAAAAAAAAATTCATGGACTTTTTAAATTTTGAATCAAACTTGTTAAGCCTAGCTTAAATTCAAATTATTTTGTGAGTTCCATTGATATATTTTACAACATTTTCTTTGAATTATATGTTACTAGTTGAATACCCGCGCTTTGCTACGGATAAAAAAATATGCTATTTCCTAAAATTAATAGAAAAGTATTTTTCATGAAATATGTGACTGCCATTTTTATGTAGAAAATTTACACCTCAATCTAATTTTATACGTGGATATACATCTAGGTTCTAAATTTAATCGATTTTTAATATTACGAAGTTAACGGTGTAAATTGCAAAAAAACAATGAGAATAGGTGGTTGTGGCAGATTCACTGCCACCATCAGTGTCTTTTATAGTAGTAGATAATCCGGTGCAAAGTGAAACTTATTTTGTGGCATCCTGGTACAGAGTGAAAGTATGTGCTAAACTCGGTGCAAAGTGAAACAAGATACATTCTACCTGGTGCAAAGTGCAATTTACTCAAATAAATTATAATACACAGTTACCTTTATCAGATTCCCATTCTCGATCAAGTCATTGAGTTTTACAGACAGTATGTGCTCAAAATCACTAGGTATGTAATATTCCTCCTATAGGGAAACAAGCAGGGAAGCAAAAGATGTTATAATTTGTCAAAGAAGATATGAACCAGCTGCCAGGGGCATGGGTAGCTAGCAGAAGAACAAAAGCAAAGAGAGAGTAGATTGCGTAGTTCATGCACAAAGGGATCAAGTGGTCTTGAGTTGCGACCTGCCTACTTCTGAGATCCTATTAACTGAAGTGAGAAATTCTTAACACATTTCAGATGGATGAAATCATGTTAGGTGTATTTTTTTTTTGTTTTTGCTAATAAAATTGTTTTCTTAAATTTTTTAGTATCACAAGTTTTCAAAAAGATGCATTGCAGTCCTTGCCATGTTTAACAGTATAATATTTCCACTTTATATACTAATGCAGATATGGCCATAATGCCCATATAGGTGTCACGGCAGCCTGGCACCCAAGACATGATGAGCTTCTCTCCGAAAACTTTCTAATAGTTAGGCCTTGTTTAGTTGGTGAAAAACATTTTGAAAAAACATCGCATCAGACGTTTGATCGGATGTTTAGAAGGAGTTTTTTACACGAATGAAAAAAAAAACTAATTTTATGGCTAGCCTAAAAACCGCAAGACGAATTTTTTGAGCCTAATTAAGTCATCATTAGCACATGTGGGTTGCTATTGCACTTATGACTAATCATGGCCTAATTAGGCTCAAATGATATGTCTCGTCATTTACAGCCTAACGGTGCAATTAGTTTTATTTATATTTATATTTAATGCTTCATGCATGTATCTAAAGATTCGATGTGATGTTTGTGGGTGAAAATTTTTGGGGAACTAAACAGGGCCTTAGTGGAATTTTGTTAAAGTACACACTAAATCTATGGCCTTGTAATAAGTGGTTGTAGCTTCTTTGAAGTCAAGACCAGTTAATCCATTATCTAAAAGAAAATCTATGGCCTTGTTTAGATCTTAAAATTTTTTGGTCAAAAATATCACATCAAATATTTGAACACATACATGGAGCACTAAATATAGACGAAAAAAACAATTGAACAATTTGCATGTAAATTGTGAGACGAATATTTTGAGCCTAGTTATGCCATGATTTGACAATATGATGCTACAGTAAACATCTACTAATGATAGATTAATTAGGCTTAATAAATTCGTCTTGCAGTTTACAGACGTTATTTGTAATTTATTTTGTTATTAGTCTACGTTTAATACTTGTAATGTGTGTCCGTATACATAAAAAAATTTGGGCAAAGCCTATATATAAGAAGATGCTTACAACCTTTATCAGACTAAACATAAATAGCAAAGAAAAGGTACACTCATAAATATGTACTTCTAATACTAGAAAGAAAACAAAAACTGAAGAAGGATGCAAACCTCTATGTAATTAGCAATTGCGATTTTCTGTGAACCTGTAGGCTCATTCAAGTTCACTATAGCCTCCATTATAACATTCATTAACCTGTATAGAGCCAAAAAAATTATAATACCTTGAATGAACTAATCTTATACCTTGAATGACACTCAAGTATACAAACATTCGTTATATCTGAATCATTGCATAAAACACAACGATATATGCACTAGACTATTTAGATATGAATACCTTGAACAAGAGTTGTTTATATCTAAATCATTGCATAAAACACTAGGCACTACCATAGGACCGGACCTAACCGGCGGTCCAACCGGAAAAATCAAAACCGGAGCCTCCGCCGGTCTGGTCCAGTTAGAAGACCAGATGTACAATCAGACCTAGAAAAACCGGATGAATCAGTATACAAACTCCCACCACTAGATGCACCGCTTTGTGTTTTTGGCATATTTCTCCATCTATTTGAACTGGGTTAAACCAGTGGTCTGACTTGTTGGACCAAATAAACTGTGAACCGTAGGCTTGACCGGTTCGATGTCCGGTCTGGTCTTCATAACTATGGGCACAATATAGGCTCTCATCAAAAATCTCGTCATCAACATTTCAAGTAACTGAGGTAAATACCTTTTATGAGCATTCTTTGGAATAGCTTGGATTTTCTTAGGGGTAACTTTCCCCTTCACATGACCCAATGAAGTGATGACAGTTGCATTCATGTTGCGCCACTTGTCCTATAATAGTAATACAGAAAATAGGGTACGTTAAATTGTGCATTCAGAATATAAACATAAAAAAGTAGCACCGAATGATAAATTGGAGTACAGTTACCTTTAAGTTAACATTCGAGCGGTACCACAGAGTAGAACTAAATTCTGAATCTTCCAATATTGCTTGCCATTTCCCAACTCCATGCTTTGCTATTCCAGCACTAAGTGCAGCCTCTTCCTCTAAACTCCACCTCTGTTTTGGAGGAACCATGCTTAGGTTTATGCCTAATCTTCTTCGTTAATATCCTCGATCAAATTCAATACACACACTAAAATGCACCTTCTACCTGCAAATGTTCCATGAAAATGTTGTAAGTACAAGTCAAATAAACAATTAAAGTCTATTACATTTGTGCTTTTATATTATGGAAAAAACAATCCATGGTCTATATACCCATGGATCTACACAATTGCTACTGTTACAAGATTACAGAATTGTAACTTACATATTTTTTGGGGGAACACACAAAATGGATATTACATCTAGAGAATGACACTTAACAGAAAAAAGAAAAACTACTACAACTCATTCATGGTTAAAAGCAATCTACTATGTCTATACCACTCTAATATACCAGGTGATTTCGGTCAAAAAAAATTCTAGATGATAATGCACCTTGCAAAACCTGCAGAAATTTACATTCATTTAGAAAAAGTTTGTTGTCTATATCAATGATGCTCTATTTCCATTCAATGTGAATTACCCATCACATTGCCAACAATGGGCATTTGAGACACAATAGTAAAGTAACACAACATCACTTTTAAACTATTTTGTTTCAATAACATAATTTGAAAATCTAAAACAAGGCAAGTAGTATGTTCAACCCATCTCCAAATAAGCTTGCATCCGTGATAGATAAAAATCCAATTGCGATGTCACCAACAGTATGCACGCTAAGAACCTAAGGTGCTAACAAAACCAGGAGTGATAATAGAGAAAAATGTTGTATGCTGGTGATGGTAAAGGCGCTAAGGGTAAGGAAAAATAAGCACATTCTCACCAAAAAACATTTATAACATAAGAGAATTTCACCAAACTAATCTTCTTCTCATACAGAATTCTGTAGGGTGACATTCCAAAGCACTTTAAAAAACGTTGAAATATAGGTAAATGTCATAGCTTCTTAACAATATTTTTTAATAACATGTAAGATATGTTAAAGATGGGTGAAAAAAGGCTCAAAAAATTATCCAAGCAAGCAGCAACAAGTACTCTATATAATAAACATAGTACATTTGACATAAAAATAAAAATTAACTGTTGTCTATATGATTTCCTTCAAATTATATATGATTGTTATCTAATTTCATAAAGTATCAAAGTTAGCACATATGTAGGGTTTATTACCAACTTAAGACTCCCGATTCAAGAGCTCATTAATCGAACCAATAACTTAAAAAAACATCAATATCCAAAACATATTTCTAACTAAAGATTTATATTACCACATATATAAAAGATCTAAGGCATATCATACCCTAGAAGAGAAACCCATAACAAAGCAGACAGATCTAGAGCAACTTTGGGGGAAAGAAGTGAATGATATGAGAGACCACACAAGGGATTTGATTTTGAGATTAAAAGTGGGAAATTTCTCACGGAAAAAGATGTTACCTTGACAACTGGTGGTTGTGCAGGGGAACAAGATGAGGGGAGAAGAGACGATTGCAAGGGACAAAGTGAAATTTTTCTCCAGGATAGGGATAGTATGGAATCTCTATCATTTTCCCTTTATATTATGTTTTGATTACAAAATATTAAAATAGGAAGTTTTGGTCATAGTTGGATTGTTAACGCCCATCATAAATGCCAATTATATGGTGGAAACCAGGGTCGCCACTAATCTATGGGCCATGGTCTTCTGGTGTCACATCACCATCCAAGTTGTCTTGGTCCGATTGGATCTTAACACGTTTTTTCCCTCGGACTTCCCTAGAAGGGACACACAATGAGTTTCGGAAGGGCCTTGGGCTCAGAGGCTTGTCTCAAAGCTCGCCTCGAGGGTATCTCGGAGCTTAGGGCTAGTCTACCGTCCATTCTAACGGCGTCAAAAGATTACACTACTCCATCTAAGTGCCCAACCATCTTCCCATTTGTGGGTGACATGACTAATATCTGCCCTAGTTGGTGTGGCCTAGGAAACACGATGGCCACTGTTACCTGAAAGCCAGTTGGTTCAACTTTGATTGCCTTAAAAGGGGTTGAAAACTACACACATTTGTTGTGTCTCACCACCTATCCGAGCCCACCATGCCTTATCAGCAAGCCCTAGTCGCTAGCGGGTGGGCATTTTAGTGAAGAAGGCATAAGTGACACCCCAATACATGTGTGTTGATGGTTCTTATATACCATTTCAGCATAAGAAAATAAGATGGAATACCAAAACCTAGTGCTACGGTTTAAAACTAACCTCTACGAGTGTTGTAAATATTTGTATAAAGGTAATAGCGGAAGAAAAACACAAACATAACCCAAAAAAAATACCTCCAACCATCTAGACACGAGTACACAAATCGAAGGGCCGCAGTTCAGAGCAAACTTTAGTTTAAATAATATTTATAATAAGTCATTAAATTCATAACAAATATCACTGTAATTGTTTATTAGTTTTTCCATTCTATTTTTTCTATTTCGACTGCTTTGCCCTTTGCCCCACGTGTGAGCAGACAAGGGGGGAGAGAGAATTCGGGGGGAGTCGGAGATATTTGCGCCGCGAGCAAGCT